>UBIG03000002.1:964381-1279438 GCA_900464855.2 Musa schizocarpa
CCTGAAAAATTTATCAACAAACGGGGTGAGCATAAAGAGCTCAGCAAGTGACTAACATATCCATATCAAAATAGTACAACTTCCAAAAAGATACAGTTCCAAAATACAAGGCAGAATATACGATTTCGTAGACATAGTGTCATTAAGAGCATAACACAATTGTCATTTCAATCTTACATATTTGGTTCCTGACAGATTGAGGCATAGAGTAATTGGAGCATATCAGTAACAAAGGAAACATATCGGAGCTTATCAATGGCATATAAAATGTTCCGAAGCATATCAACGGCATATGGAACATTTCGAAGCAAAATCATCAGTGAATGAAGCATATCAGAGCATATCAAAACAAATATTGTATAGAAGCTCAGACGTCGTCCTTGACATTGCAATCATATCATTCTTTTCCAGAGCATGAACAGAAACAACTCACCAAAACTCTGGATGTCATATCAAACATAACGAAGGTGTGGTGGGATCTCAGTCAGAATGTGATTCATCCATTTCTGAATGACCACCTGACAAAAGTCTCCCACGTCTGGGAGATCCCTCCACCCACGTCTAGGTGAAGTCAGAGAGGCCGGCAGAGCATCGCAGGCTCTAAGCACATACCCTTTACCATTTCTGGCAAAGGTCCAGAATATCCCACGGAGCGGGACCCCACAGAGCGGGTAATAAGCGCATCCCACGGAGCGGGACCCCACAGAGCGGGTATTAAGCGCATACCCTTTACCATTTCTGGCAAAGGTCCAGACAATCCCACACACCAGAGTACAAGAGGGCAGTTTTAACAATAAGTAGCATATATCAGAAGCACACGCGGAACAACAAACGTGCATGTGCCTTTTCGAGACAATACGAAACAAAGAACAAATCTCTCACAAATGTATTCAGATTTGGAATGAAATAAAAACAAGAGTGTACAGGGATTCCAAGCAATCATATTTAGCTCAAATCCAATAAGAAGTTTAGACGAATTCAAATATCCAAAGGAACGGAGCAGAATACGCGAAATCGACCAAAGCTCGATTTCGGACAGAATTCCAGTGGCACATCAAACAAATACTTCAGAATATCAATTATGCTCCAATACCTATAAGAAAACTATGGTCGAACCATATATCAATCTATATTCTGATGGAATAAATTTCATACGAAACAGGGTTCCCAACGCGGAGTTACCTTTGATTTGGTAACACAAGGTCAAAAACACAATCACTATTTTGCAGAATTTACAGGGTCGGATTCAACAGATAATAGGGTAGGCAATTGAATTCCAAAATTTTCAATCTATATATCAAAAGAAATATTTTCAAGTCTAGTTTCAAATAAAAATAGTTTGGTACAATTCAGAATTCCCAACAGGGAGTTATAGGCATTTTAGAATCGACAGGTCAGAAATCTTGAACCCTGTTTTACAGCGTCTATAGGCACAATTGAATCAGATGTTTGGGTAAGTATTCGGTGTCCAAAATCTACACAATCAGTGTCAACAGGAAGATATAAGAGTCTAATTTTCAAACAAAATTGTTCCTGCCCGAATTCACATTTTGTACTAAAACTTACAGCTGAAACAGTGTATAGGGGTCAGTTTACCGAAAAAGACTTCAAAATCCATGGTTCTATGTCCAAAGAGAGACATATCAGTTTCTAAATAGAAATCCTTCAATTTATTTTGATTAAACATAAAAACAGAGACTACAAATTCTCTAGGATGGGGTTAGAACACTTGCCTTTGAGAATTTTAGCCCTAAATGAGAAGAATTGAGCAAGAAACCTTAAAGCCCCAATTTCTTCTTCCTCTTCTTCTTCTTCTTCTTCTTCTTCTTCTTTCTTTCTTTCTTTCCCAGATCATCCACGCAGCTGCCTTCTCTGCTTCCTTAAGAACGAAGGCAGAGAGGCTTAAGCGGTGGAGTTTGTATTTTTGTACATTTTACAGTTTAGTCCTTATATTTAACATATTTACGATTAGGTCCTCAGGATTTACATATAGGTCCTCAGATTTTTGTTTGAACAAATCCTCCAACTCTTATGACTAAGTTCTCAGATTCATACTTTGACTTTTTATCAAATTTAAAATAGATACATACATTACAACTAGAAACTTATACGAAAATTCGGAAATGAGGGGTGTTACACTCTCCTCCCCTTAAAAGAAAAATTTAGTCCTCTAAATTTATCGTACCTCTATCGATGAAAAGACGGGGGTACACCTTTGTCATTTCCTCCTCTAGCTCCCAAGTTGTTTCCTCTCCGGAATAATGTCTCCAAATTACTTGAACCAGTGAGATGACCCGATTCCTTAGGACTTTTTCTTTCTTATCAACGATCTGAATAGGCTCTTCCACATAAGATAAATCTTTATCAATCTCCACCAGCTCATACTTAATGATGTGAGAAGGGTCATATATATACTTCCTAATCATCGAGACATGAAATATATCATGGACATGACTCAATGTTGGTGGCAAGGCAATCCTGTAAGCGACAGAACCAACCCTCTCGAGAACCTCAAAAGGTCCAATAAATCTGAGGCTTAACTTTCCTTTCTTCCCAAACCTAATAATGTCTTTGGAAGGGGAGACTTTCAAGAATACAAAATCTCCGATTTCAAACTCAATATCTCGTCTTCTATTGTAGGCATAACTCTTTTGACGACTCTGAGCAGTTTTTAACATTTTCCTTATAACTTGAATTTTCTCGGTAGTTTCTTGTACTTTGTCCGGTGCTAACAGCTTTCTGTCACCAACTTCCTCCCAACATATAGGTGTTATGCACTTTCGCCCATATAAACCTTCATAAGGAGCCATCTGAATACTTGAATGATAACTATTATTATAAGTGAACTCAACAAGTGAAATATCCTTATCCCATTCACCTTTCCAATCCATAACATAGGCTCTAAGCAAATCCTCAAGTGTTTGATTTGTTCTTTCTGACTGACCATCAGTCTGAGGATGATATGCAGTACTAAACTTAACTTTAGTGCCCATAGATTCCTGTAATCTTCTCCAGAATCTAGAGAGAAATCTGGAGTCTCTATCAGAGATGATCTCCTTTGGAATACCATGAAGTCTTACTATTTCACTGACATATAAATCTGCAAATCTATCAAGCGAATAAGTCATATTAATCGGTAGGAAATGTGCAGATTTTGTTAACCTATCAATGATAACCCAAATAGCATCATGCTTTTTAGAGGTTCTGGGTAGTCCTAAAACAAAATCCATAGTAATGCATTCCCATTTCCATTCAGGAATATCTAAAGGTTGTAACAACCCTCCAGGTCTTTGGTGTTCTACTTTGATTTGCTAACAAGTCAAACATTTTGAAACATACATTGCAATTTCCTTCTTCATGCCTTCCCACCAATAATGACTTTGAAGATCTCTATATATCTTAGTGCTCCCAGGATGTATGGTGTACTTTGAAGTATGACTTTCCTTCAGGATTTGATTTTTAATATCTGGTTCATTTGGAACACATACCCTCTCCCCAAATCTCAATAGGCCATCCTTTGAAACTTGAAATTGTGGCTTCAATTCCTTTTCTACTTCATTCCTCAAGTAGATTAAATGTGGATCTCATAATTGTCCTTCCTTAATTTGTTGAATAAGATCGGATTGCACTCGAATGGAGGCCATCAATATCATCGAGTCTTGCTCTTTCCTCAAAGCTTTCAAATCAAAATTTTCTTCTAATAACTTTCATTGCTTCACAACCAGACTAGCCATAAAACTCGTAGATTTCCTACTAAGTGCATCAGCTACAACATTGGCTTTGCCCGGGTGATAACGGATGGCACAATCATAATCCTTCAGAAGTTCTATCCATCTTCGCTGCCTCATGTTCAACTCTTTTTTCGAGTGAAAATGTATTTTAAACTCTTGTGATCGGTTGAAGATTTCAAACCTGTCACCACCATACAAATAATGTCTCCAAATCTTTAAAGCAAAAAATAATTGCTGCTAATTCCAAATCATGAGTTGGATAATTCAATTTGTAACCTTTAAGTTGCCTAGAAGCATAAGCAATTACTCTCCTTCCTGCATCAAAACACATCCTAGGCCTTTTTTCCTCAAGCATCAAGATAAACTACAAATCCCCTCACTACCACTTGGAATAGTGAGAATAGGGGCACTAGTCAATCTTCTTTTTAACTCTTGAAAACTTTGCTCACAATCATCACCCCATACAAATTTCATATTCTTTTTAGTGAGGTTGGTGAGAGGTTGAGCGGATCGAGAAAATCCCTCAACAAATCTCCTGTAATAACCCGCCATGCCCAAAAAAAGCTTGAACTTCTGTTACATTTGTTGGTACTTCCCATTCAACTACGACTTCTATTTTCCTTGGATCAACAGATATACCCTTCCCTGAAATCACATGGCCTAAGAAAGCAACTTCATTCAACCAAAATTCACATTTTTTGAACTTCTCAGATACAACTTCTTTTCTCTTAGTATGGACAACACATCTCTTAAGTGTTCCTCATGCTCCTGATTACTCTTTGAATACACCAATATGTCATCAATAAATACAATTACACAGATATCCAAGAGCGGTTAAAATATCCTATTCATTAGTTCCATAAAAAGCTGCAAGGGCATTTGTCAAACCGAAAGGCATCACCAAGAATTCATAATGACCATATCGAAGTTTGAAAAGTGTTTTTTGAAATATCCTCCTCCTTGATCTTCAACTGATAGTAACCTGACCTCAGGTCAATCTAAGAGAATACTTGTGCACCCTGCAGTTGATCAAACAAATCATCAATTCTAGGTAGGGGATACTTATTTTTTATGGTCACCTGATTCAATTGTCTATAATCAATACAAAGCCTCAATGTTCCATCCTTCTTCTTCACTAATAGTACCGGAGCACCCCATGGGAATACACTGGGTCGTATGAAACCCTTATCTAATAATTCTTGTATTTGCTTCTTTAATTCCTCTAGCTCGAGCGGTGCCATTCTGTAGGGAGGCTTAGATATTGGGGTTGTACTGGAGACCAGATCAATAGCAAATTCACCCTCTCTATCTAGAGGTAAACCAGGCAAGTCATCTGGGAATACATCAGGGAATTCTTTGACCACTACAATTTCGTCTAGGTGGGTTTCCTGATTTGAATGCTCCTTTACACACACCATATAACAAAAACAACCTTTCTGCATAAGACGATAAACTTGAAGTGCTGATATCAAGCAAGGCGGCAAATCATGCCTAATGCCCTCAAAGAAAAATATAGGCTGATCTGGTATGTAGAAAGTAATTATTTTTTTGTAACAATCAATACTAGCGTGATGAGAAGATAACAAATCCATGCCAAGTATAATATCAAAGCCCTGGATCTCTAGGAGAATCAAATCAGCAAGGAGTTCGTGGTCCCCAATAGAGATCAAACAAGATGGGTAGACCAAGTTTGTTGCCAATGAATCTCCAACAGTAGTTGTTACATATAACATATAATCCAGGGGTTTAGGTAGAATATCCAAGTGACAAGCAAAGTATTGTGAAACAAACGATATGTTGGAGCCGGGATCAAACAAAACTTTTGCATTTCTTTTAGAAACATGAAGAATACCTTCCACCACTGATTTAGAAGCTTTAGAATCTTGTTCAGTGATAGCATACACTCTAGCATGGGCTGAGGGTCTAGGAGACAGTGGCTCTTTCTTCTTCCTCAAAGGGCAATCTTTTATTTGATGATCTAACTTTCCACAAGCAAAATAGGCTCCAGTCACCCGAAAACACAAACATGTTTCATAACTTAACTTGCAATTCACATATGATTGAGTCTTTTGCGATGACTTTCCTTTTCAAATCCAAATGTCTTGACACTTTTGTTATTACTTTCTGATTCATTTCCAATCATATTTTTATTGGTAAACTTGTCCTTATCATTCGTAACACTGATCTCCAAAAATAATTTTCTTTGTTGCCATTAATGATCAGCCTCTACTTCCAATATAAGGTGGCAAAAGAATTCTTTCGATCATTAGAACAATTTTGTACATCAAATATCTTCTCTGTTTGCATCATCCGTTTTTCTACCACCAATGAAATTTGGTTCACCATGTTTTCATCGCGCTACTCTGATTTTGTATCCTCGATCAACCCTTTCATCCCCCTTAATTAATCAGAAACAAATGAAATTGGAGGACCATAAGTCCTCATCATCCTAGATTTCCAAAATGCATCAAAGAAAATTTTCATCAATCATTATCACTGGACCTCAATATATTTTGCACGTCAACATATCAAATATTTCAGTGATCCTCAAACAATGCTCTGATACCAAATGTCACGACCCGAGTCTGATGAGCTAACTGGCCAATAACTCCATTTTGGTCCTTGCAACCGCGGACCAAAACGCTTAAGCGGGGCTTAATGTAGTACACTCATCAGACTCTTATAAGCTAATCACACACATTCCCCACTTCCGATGTGGGACTAATGGGATGTTACACACCGTCATATCATACTGTTGTTGCTTGCAGCTGCAAGCACCAACCAACCAATAACCTTGCCTCAATGCCCTCGCTTGCTTCTTCACCCGCCTCGTAGCGCAGCTCAGATCTTAGCACCCTTTTGGGTTTTGGTTCAGACTATACAATGACCCCAGCCAAGGCTCCTGACACGTTTGCATACTTCGTTCGATGACAAAATGCCTAGTTTTGGCTTGTTTCGCCCTTTTCGCGTGCTGGATGGGGCGTTCAGATAACAACACAAGGCTGGATGGGGCTTCATATAGCAAGGACGGCGCTGCCTCTCGCTTCGCTCGCTGTCCACCGCTCGCTGCATGCTGTCCGCCGCTCACCGCTCACTTGTACAGCCAAAAATGGCTAGTTTTGGCCCATTCTTGCGCTATTTTGGACACCGTCTGGGCAGTTCTTGCGTGTCGCGGCGACCGCTGTGAGCGGAGCAAAACGTCAGCCATCTCAGCACCCAGGAACCCCCCGGGTGGCACAGGGCTGGATGGGGCATTCGTATAGCAGGGACGGTGCTGCCTCTCGCTTCGCTCACTGTCCACCGCTCAACGCTCGCTCGCTCAGCCAAAAATGGCCAGTTTTGGCTCGTTTTTGGGCCGTTTTGGCCAGTTTTTGGGCAGTTCTTGCGTGTCGCGGCGACCGACGTGAGCGGAGCAAAACGACAGCCATCGGAGCACCCTGGAGCCCCTCGAGTGACATAGGGCTAGATGGGGCATTCATATAGCAGGGACGGTGCTGCCGCTAGCTTCGCTCGCTGTCCGCCGCTCGTCGCTCGCTCGCTCAGCCAAAAATGGCCAGTTTTGGCCCGTTTTTGGGCCATTTTGGCCAGTATTTGGGCAGTTCTTGTGTACCGCGGCGACCGACGTGAGTGGCGCAAAACGTCGACCATCTCAGCACCCTGGAACCCCCCGGGTTGCATAGGGCTGGATGGGGCATTCGTATAGTAGGGACGGTGCTGCCTCTCGCTTCGCTCGCCGCTCGCTCGCTCAGCCAAAAACGACAGCCATCGGAGCACCCTGGAACCCCCCGAGTGAGGGCTAGATGGGCCATTTGTATAGCAGGGACGGTGCTGCCTCTCTCTTCGCTCGCTATCTGCCGCTCGCCGCTCACTCGCTCAGCCAAAAATGGCCAGTTTTGGCCCATTTTTGGGTCGTTTTGACTAGTTTTTGGGCAGTTCTTGCGTGCCGCGGCGACTGACGTGATCGGAGCAAAACATCAGCCATCTCTGCACCCTGGAACCCCCCGGGTGGCACAGGGCTGGATGGGGCATTCGTATAACATGGACGGTGCTGCCACTCACTTCGCTTGCTGTCCTCTGCTCACCGCTCGCTCGCTCAGCCAAAAAAGGGCAGTTTTGGCCCGTTTTTGGGCCGTTTTGGCCAGTTCTTGCGTGCCTCGGCGACCGACGTGAGTGGGGCAAAACGTCAGCCATCTCAGAACACTGGAACCCCCTGGGAGGCTCAGGGCTGGATGGGGCATTCATATAGCAGGGATGGTGCTGCCTCTCGCTTCGCTCGCTGTCCGCCGCTCGCCGCTCACTCGCTCAGCCAAAAATGGCCAGTTTTGGCCAATTTTTTGGCCGTTTTGGCCAGTTTTTGGGTAGTTCATGTGTGCCGTGGCGACCGATGCGAGCGGAGCAAAACGTCAGCCATCTCAGAACCCTGGAACCCCTCGGTGGCACAGGGCTGGATGGGGCATTCGTATAGCAAGGGCGGTTTATTCTTTCAGTCTGGCCGTTCATCTGGGGGTGGAGGCTTGTAGAGAAGTATAACTTTGACCCCAACAATTTGAATAGCTCGGTCCAGAATCGTCCCAGGAACCCAGCGTCTCGATCACTAATGATATTGTGCGGGACTCCCCAATACTTCACTACATTCTTCATCATCAGTCTGGCCGCCTCTTCTGCTAAACAGTGTAGGGGAGCAGCAATGAAAGTTGCATACTTTGAAAACCGATCAACCACCACGAGTATCGATCCGAGTCCCTCTACAGGTGGCAAGCTTGATATGAAGTCTAAGGAAATGCTCTCCTACGGCCTTTCTGGTATGGGCATCGGCTCCAAAAGTCCCACCGGCTTTCGCTGCTCCACCTTGTCTTGTTGGCAAGTAAGGCATGTTCGAACGTATTCCTCCATATCAATCCCCATCTTCGGCCAGTAGAAGGCCCTCTCCACGAGAGCCAACGTTCTGTAAATGCCCGGGTGTCCAGCCCAAAGGGAATCGTGACACTCTTTTAAGAGTTCACGCCTTAAATTGTCCACTCGGGGAATATAGACCCTATTCCCTTTTGTGTAAACAAGTCCCTCCTTGACCCAAAATCATCGTGCCTTGCCTTTGATGAGCTGCATCAGGATAACTGCATGGGGATCACTATACAGTCCATCCTTGATTCGGGAAAGGAAGTTGGAGTGCAACTGACTTGCTTGGCCTCTACCCTCCAGTTGTGCAGCATTCACGCATTCCACCTTCCGACTTAGTGCATCGACCACACATTCGCCTTCCCAGGCTTGTACTCCATCGCCATATCAAATTCAGCCAGGAAGTCCCGCCACCGCGCTCGCTTTGGGGAGAGCTTCTTGAGTTTGGAAATAGCTCAGTATGATGTTGTTCCGTCCCTCGGCACAAATCGCGACCGAGGAGGAGGTAGTGTCGCCAAAACTCGCAGATAGTGGATCACCGTTGTCATCTCTTTCTCATGCAATCGATATCGCCTCTCGGTCTCGTTGAGTTTATGGCTCTCGAGGCCACCGGATGACCTTTCCCGCATGAGTACTTCCCCAATAGTGAAGTCCCAAGCATCTGTATGGACTTCAAAGGGCTCTCCATAGTTTGGCAATTTGAGTTCGGTTCTTCTAAAACAAGCAGCCTTCAGATCTTGGAATGCTATCTCACATTTGTCGGACCACTTCCAAGGCTGCTCCTTCTTCAAGAACTCCGTCGATTGGGGTTGCCCGCCAATATCCGCAATGAAGCGCCAATAGTAGTTGATTTGAAACCAAGGAAGGATCTCAACTCGGCACCTTCTTTTGAGTTCGCCATTCCAAGAATCGCTTGCACCTTCGACTTATCCATCCGAATGGAGCCATCAATGATTCGATGCCCCAAGAATAAGATCTCAGTCTGAGCAAAGTAGCATTTCTCCCTTTTTACGAATAGAGTGTTCTCCCTGAGAACCTTGAAAATCGTCCGAAGGTGCTTGACGTGCTCCTCGAGAGTTTGGCTGTAGACGATGATATCATCCAAGTAGATGACCATGAACTTATCAAAATACTCTTTGAATAGCTAGTTCATGAGAGTATAGAATGTGACCGGAGTATTGGTTAAGCCAAAAGGCATCACCAAGAACTCAAACGCTCCATATCTGGTCACACAGGTAGTCTTTGCTTCGTCGCCTTCAGCAATGCACACCTGCCAATACCCCGACCGAAGGTCGAGTTTTGAGAAATACTTTGCCTTGCCCAATTGATCGAACAAGTCTGCAATGAGCGGGATGGGATACTTGTTCTTCACTGTCACTTTGTTGAGGGATCGATAGTCGACGCATAATCGGAGGCTCCCATCTTGTTTCTTCTGGAAGAGAACTGGAGCTCCGAAGGTGCATTAGAGCTGCGGATGAGACCACCGCTTAGCAGTTCACCTAACTGCTTCCTGAGTTCTGCCAACTCTGGCGGGGGCATGCGGTAGGGTGGTCGCGCTGGAGGCTTCACTCCTAGCTCCAGCTCGATACTGTGATCCATGCCTCTACGTGGTGGAAGAGTCTTTGGTAACTCATGTCACGCTCCCTCAAAAATATCCATAATATTTAAAACTCAAGAAAACAAATCAATCCAGGATCCAAACACACATTTGAGGTCACTAAGAAAACATACAGAACAAAATTTCACCTCTATAGTTTACAATTTATAAACCCTGTGCAGTTCATAAACATACCACGCATCACTCGAAATTTCATACGATATGAACTCCTCTCATCAAAATAAAAACCCCAGTATAAATTCACAAGTGGGGAAATCTAAGCAGTCACCAAACCAACGTTTACCATAAGTTATGTCATTACATAAATTTAACTTAACTTTCCAAAATCCTAAACATGAGAGATCCTTTAACATACACAAAATCCACAAGTTTGGATTCATCGTCAACATTTGATTAGATACAGAGTGGCTCTCACAACAAGTACATATATGCTAATAAAGATCTACCCAAAATCTTCTAACTTTCTACTATCTCGGCCCCATCTTAACATTTAAGCAAGCGATACGTTATCCTGAAAAATTTATACAACAACGGGGTGAGCATAAAAAGCTCAGCAAGTGACTAACATATCCATGTCAAAAGAGGACAATTTCCAAAGAGATAAAGTTTCAAAATGCAAGGCAGAACATACGAATTCATAGACGTCATATCATTAGGTGCAGAATCATAATTATCATTTCAATCATACATAATTGGTTCATAACAGAAGGGGCATAAAGTAATTGGAGCATATCAATGACAAATGAAACAAAATTAGAGCTTATCAATGGCATATGGAATGTCTCGGAGCATATCAATGGCGTATGGAACATTTCGAAGCATATCAACAATGAATGAACCAGTTCGAAGCATATCAATAACAAATACCGAACAGAAGCTCAAACGTCATCTTTGACGTTGCATTCATATCATTCTTATCCAAAGCATGAACAGAAACACATAACCAAAGCTCTAGATATCATATCAAACATACAGAAGGTGTAGTGGGACCACAGACAGAATGTGATTCATCCATTTCTGAATGACCACCAGACAGAAGTCTCCCATGTCTGGGAGCTCCATCCACCCACGTCTAGGTGAAGCTAGAGAGGGCCGGCAGAGCATCGCAGGCTCTAAACACATACCCTTTACCATTTCTGGCAAAGGTCTACATAAATCCCACAAACACCAGAGTACAAGAGGGCAGTTTGATCAATAAGTAGCATATATCGGAAGCACACTCGGAACAACAAAACGTACATGTGCCTTTACGAGACAATACGATGCAAGCAACAATTTTCTCACCAATGTATTCAGATTTAGAATGAAATGAAAGCAAGGGTATACCGGGATTCCAAGCAATTGTATTTAGCTCAATTCAAATAAGAAGGTTAGATGAATTCAATTTCCAAAGGAATGAAACAGAATACGCAAAATCGACCGAAGCTTGATTTCTGACAGAATTCCAGTGGCACATAGAACAAATACTTCAGATTTTCAATTATGCTCCAATACCCTTAAGAAAGCTGTTGTTGAAAGATATATCAATCTGTTTTCTGTTGAAATAAGTTTCGTACGAATCATGGTTTCCAACAAGGAGTTACCTTTGATTTGGTAACGCAAGGTCAAAAGCACAATCACTGTTTTGCAGAATATATAGGGTCGAAATCAACAGATAATAGGGTAGGCATTTGACTTCCAAAATTTTCAAACTATATGTCAAAAGAAAGGTTTTCAAGTCTATTTTCGGACGAACTCAGTTTAGTATAATTTAGAATTTCCAACAGGAACTTATAAGTATTTTAGTATCGAAAGGTCAGAAATTTTGATCCCTGTTTTGCAGCATCTATTGGCTCATTAGAAACAGATGTTTGGGTAAGTAGTCGGTGTTCAAAATCTTCAAAATCTGTGTCAAAAGAAAGATATAAGAGTCTGTTTTCAAACAAACTTGGTCCTGCCCAAATCTGCTTTTCGTTCCAAAAATTATAGCTGGAACAGTATATAGGGGTCAGTTTACCGAAAAATTTCAGAATCCTTGGTTCTATGTCCAAAGAGAGACATTTCCGGTTCTAAATGGAAATCTTTCAAATCTTTTTGAACTAACATAAGAACAGAAGCTAATATTCTGTAGGATGGGGTTAGAACACTTGCCTTTGAGAATTTTTGACCCCCAATTGAGAAGATTGAGTAAGAAACCTCAAAGCCCCAATTTTTCTTCTTCTTCTTCTCCCTTTCTTTTCTCTTCTTCTTTCTTTCTTTCTCTGTTCTTCCACACAGCAGCTGCCTTCTCTGGTTCCTTAAGAACGAAGGCAGAGTGGCTTAAGCGGTGGGATTTGTTATTTTGTGTGTTTTGCAGTTTAGTCCTTGTTTTTATTATATTCACGATTTGGTCCTCAGGGTTTACATATAGGTCATCAGATTCTTGTTTGAACAAATCCCCCAAATCTTAAGAATAAGTTATCTCTAATTCATACTCTAGCTCTTTTGTCAAATTTAAAATAGATACTTACATTATCACTAGAAACTTATACGAAAATTCAGAAAATGAGGGATGTTACACTCTCCCCCCCTTAAAAGAAAATTTTAGTCCTCTAAATTTATTGTACCTCTATCGATGAAAAGACGGGGATACACCTTTGTCATTTCCTCCTCTAGCTCCCAAGTTGTTTCCTCTCTAGAATGATGTCTCCAAATTACTTGAACTAGTGGGATGACCCGATTCCTTAGGACTTTTTCTTTCTTGTCAATAATCTGAATAGGCTCTTCCACATAAGATAAATCTTTATCGATCTTTACCAGCTTATACTTAATGATGTGAGAAGGGTCATATATATATTTCCTAATCATCGAGACATGAAATATATCATGAACATGGCACAATGCTGGTGGCAAGGCAATCCTGTAAGCGACAGAACCAACCCTCTCAAGAACCTCAAAAGGTCCAATAAATCTTGGGCTTAACTTTCCTTTCTTCCCAAACCTTATAATGCCTTTGGAAGGGGAGACTTTTAAGAATACAAAATCTCCGATTTCAAACTCAATGTCTCGTCTTCTATTGTCGGCATAACTCTTTTGACGACTCTGAGCAGTTTTTAACCTTTTCCTTATAACTTGAATTTTCTCGGTAGTTTCTTATACTTTGTCCGGTGCTAACAGCTTTCTGTCACCAACTTCCTCCCAACATATAGGTGTTATGCACTTTCGCCCATATAAAGCTTCGTAAGGAGCCATTTGAATACTTGAATGATAACTATTATTATAAGTGAACTCAATAAGTGAAATATCTTTATCCCATTCACCCTTCCAATCCATAACATAGGCTCTAAGTAGATCCTCAAGTGTTTGAATTGTTCTTTCTGAATGACCATTAGTCTGAGGATGATATGCAGTACTAAACTTAACTTTAGTGCCCATCGACTCCTGCAATCTTCTCCAGAATCTAGAGAGAAATCTGGAGTCTCTATCAGAGATGATCTCCTTTGGAATACCATGAAGTCTTACTATTTCATTGACATATAAATCTGCAAGTCTGTCAAGCGAATAAGTCATATTAATTGGTAGGAAATGCGCAGATTTTGTTAACCTATCAATGATAACCCAAATAGCATCATGCTTCCTAGAGGTTCTAGGTAGTCCCGAAACAAAATCCATGGTAATACATTCCCATTTCCATTCAGGAATATCTAAAGGTTGCAACAACCCTCCAGGTCTTTGGTGTTCTACTTTGATTTGCTGACAAGTCAAACATTTTGAAACATACATTGCAATTTCCTTCTTCATGCCTTCCCACCAATAATGACTTTGGATATCCCTATACATCTTAGTGCTCCCTGGATGCATGGCGTACTTTGAAGTATGACTCTCCTCTAGGATTTGACTCTTGATATCTGGCTCATTTGGCACACATACCCTTTCCCCAAATCTCAATAGGCCATCCTATGAAACTTGAAATTTTGGATTCAATCCCCTTTCTACTGCTAGTCATAGGTGCCCAGCAAGCCAATCACGTGAGTGATGGCACATGTGACTTGATACAGAATCTTTTTGCTTATTATATTTTGGCGTATATCACTTTATAACTATTGCATAAATGCATATATATATTGTGATGTCCTTGGATTTGTGCAATGGGAATCGGATCGTGATGAGATCACGATAATGAGATCGATTCACCTTTAAACACATATCCTAAATAATCCCGGTCATAGGTTTTTCGAGAGGGACATCGTGATAACCGGATAGACCGGTGTGTTTGATACCCATCCATATGATGGATGCAAATTTGGTCTCATAGCTGCTCGTGTAGGCACACTAGGGATACATGACAGTGCTCATTGGAGAATGAGTTCACTGATTGATCCGCTTACGGGAATCTTTGGATGGTTGATGATGCCTTATTGTCGGACAAAGTGATTCCGTAGTCCTAGTGGTGTATCTGGTCCTTAGACTTGAGACACCAAGGATGTCCTGTATGAGTGCTCCACTCTTTGATACAGACTTATAGGTTTGGCTATCCCGCATCTAGTATACAATTTGGTCATTGGGAGTGGTAGTCGACCTTATGAGGGCTATTGTGTGTCGATAGAGGATCATCCCACTCGGTGGTCATGAGAGGAATATCCCATGTGTTCTTTCTCGGACAAATCCCGGCGCCAGGGTTTATTCGGGTCGAGAGAAAGAGTTCTCGGGAGAATCCGATTAGAGCGGAGACTCGAGTAGAAAACCATGGGTCCGACAACACCATGCTCGATATACCGGTCTTTGGGATATTAGATGGATGAGGGACTATAGGTACATGGTAACCGAGGACGACAGGGTCTAATGGATTGGATTCCCCTCAGATCGTCCTGGGGACTGGTAGTGGCCTAGAAACGTCCAGAAGTCGATGAGTCGAGTGAATTATTACGCAGAGATAATAATTCACCGAAGTTAGAAGGAGTTCGACAGTATGACTCACGCCAGCTCGATATTGGGCCTAGAGGGTCACACACATATGGTAGGCATTGCGATGAGTAGAGGTTCAGATATGAGATATCCGACGGAGCCCTTGTCTTATTGGATGCAGATCCAATACCCACTAGGGAAGGACCCATTAGGGTTTGACGTGGGATCTCTAGAAATAGGGGGGATTCACAACCTCATAGACTAGAGTCTTTGCTTGCCTTTCCTATTCTCCTCTCCCTCTCCACCTTAGAGGCCTGGAGTTTTGAGGAGGGTCGTCGCAACCTTGTTGTGTGGATCACTGTTAAAGAGGAGGACGCTTGACCTCCTTCACCCTCTCCTAAAGATCTGCAAGGAAACAGGGATATACGATCTCCCTAGGTAACACAATCTCTATACGCAGTTTTGTGTTTTGCGGATTTTTGCACACCAATCTTCGCACGACGACGAACATCTTTTTGGGAATCTGGGATTTTGTTTTCTTGTTCTTCCGCCAAGATATGATGTCGCCCCATGATTTCCCAACGGTGGTATCGAGCCGGGTTGTTGTTCGCGAATGATTGGTTTTGAAACTGCGTGTGTTGTGTTTAGGAAGAATATTGACGTCAAAATCGTTGATGCAAAAGCGAGGAAGGGCAGCAACAGTTGCTGCCCTTGATCTGCGATGGCGACCACCGGCGCAAACCCGAACCGCAAAACCGACAGCACCAAGCACCGGCGCGGGCAAGATGCTAATGCGCCAGCAGCACCGACCCGGGCGGTCTGCTGCAGGCAGAGTTTCGGACAGCGGGGCTGGCAGCCCGCTGGTAGAGGCCCGCGCGATCCGCTGACCCAGGGGCGAGGGCGCCATGGGCAAGAGGCCTTGGCCGAGGCACCACAAGGCAGCGGCGGGCCGGCCGCTTCCCTCCCGGCAAAAACCCCGAGAGGCGACCGCCGGGCCGAGGTAGCACCGTCATGGCAGGCCCTCATGCTGGCAGAACCGCCCTGGAGGCGGCGGGGCGCCCTGGGGCGCGGCATACGCCAGCCGCTTCAAGCGCCGCAACCAAGCAAGGGGGGGACCCTCGACCTTCACACCACGCCCCGCCAGCCAGGTGGCGGCGACGGCAGCAGTAGAGGGAATTAGGGTTTTGGGCAAAATGATAGTTTTGCCCCTATGAATTTGAGAAATTCCAGTTTCTGTCTTTTGTCCAAATTACGAAAATACCCTTAGGAATTGAGAAATTCCCGACATGTCCTTGATTTCAGAAAAATATTAATTAATTAAAAGGTTTAGTTGATTATTATTTTTTATTATTATCTAGTAGTCCTACATGAAGATGATTATTTATACATGTGATGTATGATGTGTGGACAGATGATCATGGACCGTGTGATGTGTGTACTTGTGATTATTATTATTGAGGTCTGCGAACCTCCATTATATTTCTCGTTTATTGTCGGGCCTGCGTGCCTATGATTAAGTTGTAATCACATGAGGAGGCGCAGTGGGAGCGTGGATGCAATAGCGGGACCCACGAGACGGACGATCGTGATGCATGGAGATGCATCAAGATGTCGACGGAACCGACGAGGACGAGATGGACGATCACAAGGGCATGGAGATGCACCATTGCACACATAGATCTTGATGTGAGTGATTAGGCCTACTGGCTCGGGCCTAATCATATTAGGTTGTGGTCCATGATCATCTGTTGTGATTGCTTATACACATACTAGATATGTATATATATTTGCATGCGATGTAGATATATATTAAATATATATATGTGTGACATGTCATATTAGGAGACCAAATTATAGAAACATCTCTCGATAATATTAAATTCGGTAAACGCGGAGGCAATTAGATTGACCCACGTGGCCTTCCATCGTTATGAGTAGGAACCGATTCGGTGTAGGTTGAGTTGGTCGAGTCCCTCGAGACTCACCTATATCGCGATTCGCTATCTTGCTTATGACACATGAGATGTCACCGGTTACCCGAGGACATGGTATGCTTGGTCGAAGTCCTCGAGGGTATATCATCAAATCGGACTCATCTTGTAACGAAGGTGTTGACTTAACCGAAAGCATCATGGTTGGTCGAGTCCCTCGAGGCCATGGTGATTAGGAGGTCGAACAGGGGGGGAATCACAAGGAGTTGTGATCGGCAAGAGTTGCCTACCTTTTTAGGCTTAGTGTGATTGGTCGAGTCCCTCGAGGTTACACTAAGATGCTGATTGGATCCCCGATCCCCACTAGAAGTCTCTTTGGAGACTTCCGTTTCACGTCTTTGAGGGTGTCATGTGACTCGTTAGTAAAATAGTGGGAGCATATTAAGATAGAAGTCCATATCTTGATAGTTTATTTCTTGCAAAATCTGCATGTTATTCATTTCTGCTACATCTTTATTTTCAGAAAATGTCGCTTTCAAATCCCCTTACGTGGCATACTTGATGTCAACCCCTTCATGGTCCAAATTATATGGATTGGCTCCGTAACTTGAGAATTGTTCTCACGGCGGAGAAAATCGCGGTAACGCCCTTGATACTGATGATGCTACGCCAGTAGAAGGGCAAGCGAGGATGAGATCGCCGCTACGTGAAGTACATTGATGACTCCACTCTTGCTCGATTGCTATATGTTGGGCTCTATGACTCGAGTTACAGAGACAACATGAAAAGATGGATGCCGATCCATTCTCCAACATGTCCGAAAATTGTTTGAGGAACAGGAAGGAACTCAACGATATGAGATATCCAAAAGCCTTTTTTCGGTGCTAGGATGGTGAGGGGACACCGGTTGAACCATGTCCTAAAGATGATTGAGTGGATAGAGAAACTCACAAGTCTAGGAATGGTCCTAGAGGATAACTTGTGTGTGGACATTGTGCTTCAGTCCCTACCAGATTCCTTTTCACAGTTCATAATGAATTTTAATATGAACAAGCTTGAGGTGACTCTCCCAGAGCTCTTCAATATGTTGAGGGAGGCAGAGAGTACTATTAAGAAAGAGAAGCCAGTTCTCTACACTCGTGAGACCAGAAAGAAAAGGAAAGCAGAAAGGTCCCTTAAGAAGGGAAAGGGTAAGGGCAAACAAGGTAAAGCAAAGGTTGCTAAGAAAGACCCAGCAAATGACAAAGGCCAGTGCTTCCACTGTGGTAAAGATGAGCATTGGAAGAGAAACTACAAAGAGTACCTTGCAGAAAGGGCGAAAAAAAAGCTTGATGAAGCTTCAGGTACATTCATGATCAGTCTCCATTTGTCAAACTCTTATGATAACACATGGGTATTGGATACCAGTAGTGCTTATCATATATGCAATTCGTTGCAGGTTCTGGCAAGGCCTAGGAGACTACAGAGAGGTGAGATGGACCTCAAGATGGGTAATGGAGCAAAAGTTATTGTATTAGCTGTTGGCGAGGTCGCCCTACATCTGCCTAGTGGAGCTTTTATTGCATTAGATGCATGTTATTTTGTTCCTTCTATTATCAAAAACATTATCTCCATTTCATGTTTAACAGTTAGTGGATATAAATTTGTTTTTGAGAACAATGGTTGTTCGATATTATTAGATGATAAGATCATCACGAAAGGAACATTGCATAATGGTTTATTTATGTTAGACACCACTCCACATATCATGAATGTAAATGTGTCCAAAAGGAAACGAGATGAGTTGAACAAATTGCATACCTGTGGCATTGTAGGCTGGGTCACATCCATGAAAGAAGGATTCAAAAGTTGCTAAATGATGGATATCTAGATCCATTCGACTATATGTCATATGCGACTTGTGAGCCTTGTATTCGTGAAGCATGACCAAATCTCCATTTAGTAGAACTGAGAGAGAGCCAATGAGTTGTTGGAACTCATATATAGTAATGTATGTGGACCCATGTCAACTCATGCCATTGGAGGTTACTCCTACTTCATTACATTCTTGATGATTTCTCAAGGTATGGATATGTATACTTAATGAAGTACAAGTTCGAGGCCTTTGAGAAATTCAGAGAGTATAAGAATGAGGTGGAGAACCGGTGGAAAGAGTATCAAAACTCTTGATTAGATCGAGGAGGTGAATACTTAAGTCTGAGTTTACTTAGTTCCTCAATGACCATGGGATATTATCCCAATGAACACCTCCTTATACACCTCGACTCAATGGTGTCTCTGAGAAAGGAGAAATAGTACATTATTAGATATGGTACGGTCCATGATGAGTTTGTTGACCTACCCATCTCATGCGGGGATATGCCCTAGAAACCCTTGAGCTTACCTTCTGAATAGAGTTCCAACTAAGTCGGTAGTGTCTACACCATATGAGATATGGAAAGGGAAGAAGCCCTGATCTTAAGGTTGTTAAGATTTGGGGCTACCCTGCCCGCGTTAAAAGACACAACCCTGATAAGTTAGAATCAAGGACAGAGCGATGCAAATTTGTGGGATACCCCAAGGAAACTTGTGGGTATTATTTCTATTATCTCGAGGACCAAAAGGTCTTTGTAGCTAAGAGAGCAGTGTTCCTTGAGAAGGAACACATTCTTGTGAGGGCAGGGGAGAATGATAGAATTGAGCGAGGTTGGAGAACCAAGCTCAACCACCACTCTGGGAAACGAAGTCATTCGGGTACCTAATACACAAGTATCAACTTTCAGGAGGTCCGATAGAGTATCCCATCCTCCCCGAGAGATATGTGGGACATATTAAAGCAGAGGATGTAGAGGATATTGATCCTCAGGACCTACGAGGAGGCTATTATGAGTATAGACTCGGGGAAAGTGGAAAGAAGCCATGAATTATGAGATGGATTCTATGTACTCCAATAAGGTTTGGAACCTAGTTGATGCTTAGAAGGTATTGTACCCATCGGTTGCAAGTGGATCTTTAAGAAAAAGATCGGAGTAGATGGAAAGGTAGAGACCTATAAAGCAAGGCTAGTGGCTAAGGGTATCGTCAAAGGCAAGGTGTTGACTACGTGAAACTTTCTCACCAGTAGCAATGCTAAAATCCATCAGAATTCTATTGGCTATTGCAGCACACTATGATTATGAGATCCGCGGATGGATGCGAAAATCGCATTCCTCAACGAGAAACCTCGAGGAGGAGGTGTATATGATGCAACTTTGAGGGATTCGTGTCCAAGAACTGAGATAAGGTGTGTAGGTTGGTTAGATCCATTTATGGACTAAAGCAAGCTTCCGAAGTTGGAACATAAGATTTGATGAGGCAATCAGATCTTACGACTTAGATTAAGAACGAAGATGAACCTTGTGTATACTGAAAGGTAAGTGGGGCGCTATCACCTTTTTTAGTGTTATATGTGGATGACATCCTCATCATTGGGAATGACATAGGAATGTCTGTCCACAATAAAAGGCTTGGTTATCTAGACACTTCTCCATGAAGGACTTAGGGGAAGCATCTTATATCTTGGGGATTAGAATCTATAGAGATAGATCCAAGAGGATGCTTGGCTTATCCCGATCGGTACATAGAAACTATTGTCAAAAGGTTTGGCATGGAAAAATTCAAGAGAGGTCTCATACTGATGAGACATGGGATATCGCTTTCTCAGTATGCCCCAAAGACTCCGAGAAAAGAAAGGGGGCGAACATGGATATGATACCTTATGCCTCGGCAATAGGATCTATCATGTATGTCATGCTATGTACTAGGGCGATATAGCGCATGCTCTGCGTATCTGGCATGGTGTATCAGGCGGATCGAGGCTTGGAGCATTGAATGCAGTAAAGTGTATCCTTAAGTGCTTGAGAAGGACTAAGGATCTTTTTTACTAGTATATGGAGGTAATAGCCTTAAGGTTGAAGGCTACAGCGACTCAAGTTTTTCGGTCGATGTCGATGATAGCAAGTCGAATTCGGGTATGTGTACACCTTGAATGGAGGAGCAAAGTGTGCTTGGAAGAGTTCCAAGCAAGATACCACTGACTAATTTCGACCATAGAGCGGAGTACATTCTTGAATCAGATGCAGCAAAGGAGGGAGTGCGGGTGAAGAAGTTCATCACATATTTGGGAGTCGATACAGATAACGATAAGTCGACTTCCTTATATTGCGACAACTATGGGGTGATTACTCAAATAAGGGAACCGGGTCTCATCGAGGAAGTGTTCGAGGAGGTTCCGACTTTTATAAGAAAGATCGTAACTTGAGGAGAAGTAGCAGTGGAAAGAGTTCCGGTAGAAGAAAACATTGCAGATCCAGCGACAAAGTCGTTGTCTCATTTTGTCTTTGAGCGTCACAGAGTCCGATGGGGATCGGACATATAGGTGATTGGCTTTAGGTCAAGTGGAGATTGCTAGTCATAGGTGCCTGACAAGCCAATCACGTGAGTGATGGCACGTGTGACTTGATGAGAATCTTTTTGCTTATTATATTTTGGTGTATATCACTTTATAACTATTGCATAAATGCATATATATATTGTGATGTCCTTGGATTTGTGCAATGGGAATGGGATCGCGATGAGATCATGATAATGAGATCGATTCACCTTTAAACACATATCCTAAATAATCCCGGTCATACGTTACTCGAGAGGGACATCGTGATAACGGATAGACTGGTGTGTTTGTATACCCATCCATATGATGGATGTGGCGGGTCTCATAGCTGCTTGTGTAGAGACACTAGGGATACAATCACGGTGCTCATTGGAGAATGAGTTCATCGATTGATCTACTACGGAATCTTTGGATGGTTGATGATGCCTTATTGTGGACAACGATTCCAGTAGTCCTAGTGGTGTATCTGGTCCTTAGACTTGAGACACCAAGGATGTCCTATATGAGTGCTCCACTCTTTGATACTAGACTTATAGGTTTGGTTGTCCCGGATCTAGTACGGTGGTCATTGGGAGTGGTAGTCGACCTTACGAGGGGCTATTGTGTCGATAGAGGATCATCCACTCGGCGTCATGAGGGGAATATCCCATGTGTTCTTGCTCAGACAAATCCTGGCAGGGTCATTCGAGTTGAGAGAGAAAGAGTTCTCAGGAGAATCCGATTAGAGCGAGACTTCAGTAGAAAACCGTATGGGTCCGACAACACCATGCTCGATATACGGTCTCTGGGATATTAGATGGATGAGGGACTATAGGTACATGGCGAGGACGGACAAGTCCAATGGATTGGATTCCCCAGATAAATTCTGGGGACTCTGGCAGTAGTGGCTAAAGCACGTCCGTAGTCGATGAGTTGAGTGAATTATTATTGAGATAATAATTCACTGAGTTAGAAAAGGTGTTAACGAGGTATGACTCACGGCCAGCTCGATATTAGGCCTAGAGGGTCACACACATATGGTAGGCATTGCGATGAGTAGAGGTTGGGATATGAGATATCCACGGAGCCCTTGTCTTATTGGATGCAGATCCAATACCCACTAGGGAAGGACCCATTAGGGTTTGACACGGGATCTCTATAAATAGGAGGGATTCTGACCTCATTGGCTAGAGTCTTTGCTTGCCTTTCCTATTCTCCTCTCCCTCTCCACCTCGAGAGGCCTGGAGTTTTGAGGAGGAGGGTGCGTGCAACCCCTGCTGTGTGGATCACCGCTAGAGAGGAGGAGGGATGCTTGACCTCCTTCACCCTCTCCTAAGGATCTGCAAGGAAACAGGGATATACGATCTCCCTAGGTAACACAATCTCTATACGCAGTTTTGTGTTTCTTGGTTTTTTTTTGCTTTCAATCTTATACTGACGGACGAACATTTTTTTTGGGAATCGGGGATTTTTGTTTTCTTGTTCTTCCGCTGCGCATATGATGTCGCCCCCCATGATTTCCCAACATTTACTTCATTTCTCAAGTAGATTAAACGTGGATCTCGTAATTGTCCTTCCTTAATTTGTTGAATAAGATCAGATTGCACTTGAATGGAGGCCATCAATATCATCGAGTCTTGCTCTTTCCTGAAAGCTTTCACATCAAAATTTTCTTCTAACAACTTCCATTGCTTCACGACCAGACTAGCCATAAAACTTGTAGATTTCCTACTAAGTGCATCAGCTACAACATTGGCTTTGCTTGGGTGATAACGGATGGCACAATCATAATCCTTCAGAAGTTCTATCCATCTTCGCTATCTCATATTTAACTCTTTCTGAGTGAAAATATATTTTAAACTCTTGTGATCAGTAAAGATTTCAAACTGTCGACCATACAAATAATGTCTCCAAATCTTTAGAGCAAAAATAATTACTGCCAATTTCAAGTCATGAGTTGGATAATTCAATTCATAACCATTAAGTTGCCTAGAAGCATAAGCAATTACTCTCCCTTCCTGCATCAAACCACATCCTAAGCCCTTCCTTGAAGCATCAGTATAAACTACAAACTCATCACTACCACTTGGAATAGTGAGAATAGGGGCACTCGTCAATGTTCTTTTTAACTCTTGAAAACCTTGCTCACAATCATCACCCCATACAAATTTCATATTCTTCTTAGTGAGTTTGGTGAGAGGTTGAGCGATTCGAGAAAATCCCTCCACAAATCTCCTGTAATAACTGCCATACCCAAGAAGCTTCTAACTTCTGTTACATTTGTTGGTACTTCCCATTCAACTACAGCTTCTAGTTTCCTTGGATCAACAGATATACCCTTCCCTGAAATCACATGGCCTAAGAAAGCAACTTCATTCAACCAAAATTCACATTTGCTGAACTTTGCATACAACTTCTTTTCTCTTAGTATGGACAATACATTTCTCAAGTGTTCCTCATACTCCTGATTACTCCTTGAATACACCAATATGTCATCAATAAATACAATTACACAGATATCCAAGAGCGGTTGAAATATCCTATTCATTAGTTCCATAAAAGCCACAGGGGCGTTTGTCAAACCAAAAGGCATCACCAAAAATTCATAATGACCATATCGAGTTCTGAAAGCTGTTTTTGAAATATCCTCCTCCTTGATCTTCAACTGATAGTAACCTGACCTCAGGTCAATCTTAGAGAATACTTGTGCACCCTGCAGTTAATCAAACAAATTGTCAATTCTAGGTATGAGATACTTATTTTTGATGGTCACCTGATTCAACTGTCTATAATCAATACAAAGCCTCAATGTTCCATCCTTCTTCTTCACTAATAGTACCGGAGCACCCCATGGAGATACACTAGGTCGTATGAAACCCTTATCTAATAATTCTTGTAGTTGCTTCTTTAATTCCTCTAGCTCGAGTGGTGCCATTCTGTAGGGAGGCTTAGATATTGGGGTTGTACTGGGGACCAGATCAATAGCAAATTCACCCTCTCTATCTAGAGGTAAACCAGGCAAGTCGTCTGGGAATACATCAGGAAATTCTTTGACCACTGAAATTTCATCTAGGTGGGTTTCCTGATTTGAATGCTCCTTTACACACACCATATAACAAAAACAACCTTTCTGCATAAGACGATAAGCTTGAAGTGCTGATATCAAGCAAGGAGGCAAGTCATGCCTAATGCCCTCAAAGAAAAATATAGGCTGATCTGGTATGCAGAAAGTAATTATTTTTTTGTAAAAATCAATACTAGCGTGATGAGAAGATAACCAATCCGTGCCAAGTATAACATCAAAACACTGGATCTCTAGGAGAATCAAATCAGCAAGGAATTCGTGTTCTCCAATAGAAATCAAACAAGACGGGTAAACCAAGTTTGTTGCCAATGAATCTCCAACAGCAATTGTTACGTATAACATATAATCCAGGGGTCTAGGTAGAATATCCAAGTGACAAGCAAAGTATTGTGAAACAAAAGATAAGTTGGAGCCGGGATCAAACAAAACTTTTGCATTTCTCTTAGAAACATGAAGAATACCTTCAACCACGGATTTAGAAGCTTTTGAATCTTGTTCAGTGATAGCGTACACTCTAGCATGGGCCGAGGGTCTAGGAGACAGTGGCTCTTTCTTCTTCCTCACAAGGAAATCTTTTATTTGATGATCCAACTTTCCACAAACAAAACATGCTCCAGTCACCCAAAAACACTGACTTGTTTCATGATTTAATCCACATCTTACACATGACTGAGTCCTCCGCAGTGGTTTCCCTTTTTCAAATCTAGATGTCTTAAACCTCTTGTTACTAGCTTCATATTCATTTTCTCTCGTGCTGCTAATGAATTTATCCCTTTTGTTCTTGCCAATGATTTCTTGAATTTCATCCATGTCTCTTTCAATTTTCAAAGCTCTTTCTACCGTTTCCGCATATGTTTGTAGCTTTAAGGCTGACATTCGACTTCTTATTGCCGGCCGCAATCCCCTTTCAAACCTTTTTGCTTTTCTAGATTCATCATCAGTCATATGGGTGGCAAACCTAGAGAGCTCAGTGAATTTAGATTCATACTTTGCAACCGTCATATTTCCCTGGATAAGATTCAAGAACTCCAATTCTTTTTTATCTCTTATACAATCTGAAAAATATTTATCGTTAAACCTCTCTTTGAATGCCTTCCATGTCATTGGCTCATGTTTGACTTCGAAAATCCTCTTAATCATTCTCCACCAGTGTTCAGCCTCTCCTTCCAGCATAAAGGTAGCAAGAGAAACTTTCTGATCATCAGGGTAATTTAAGACGTTAAATATTTTCTCTATCTGCAGCATCCATCGTTCTGCTGCCATTGGATCAGACTCACCACTAAAGCTGGGAGGACTAAGCTTCTTGAACTGTTCAATTCCTAATCCCAATTGGTTTGATGTCCATGTTTCATCATTTCTTCCAGGTTGGACATGTTGTTGTTGTTGTTGCATCACTTGTGCCATAGTCTCCAAAGTCCGCATGATACCACTCAGTTGATTAGCAGTAGATGCAACAAGAGAACCAGATGATCTCGTCATCCTTGCTTCCTAAAACATCAAAAAAATATTTTCTTTGATCAATCTCTAAATGATAGTAAAAAAAAACCTCAAAAAAAATATTCTTAGTGATTCTCAAATCAGGCTCTGATACCACCTCTGTCACGCACCCTTAAAAATATCCATAATATTTAAAACTCAAGAAAACAAATCAATCCAGGATCCAAACACACATTTGAGGTCACTAAGAAAACATACAGAACAAAATTTCACCTCTATAGTCTACAATTTATAAACATGCAGGTTCATAAACATACCACGCATCCTTTCGAAATTTCATCTGATCTGAACTCCTCTAATCAAAATAATACCCCAAAAGTATAAATTCACAAGTGGGGAAATCTAAGCAGTCATCAAACCAACGTTTACCATAAGTCATGTCATTACACAAATTTAACTTAACTTTCCAAAATCCTAAACATGAGAGATCCTTTAACATACACAAAATCCACAAGTTTGGATTCATCGTCAACATTTGATTAGATCTGAGTGGCTCACACAACAAGTACATATATGCTAATAAAGATCTGCCCAAAATCTTCTAACTTTCCCTCGGCCCCATCTTAACATTTAAGCAAGCGTCACGTTATCTGAAAAATTTATACAACAACGGGGTGAGCATAAAGAGCTCAACAAGTGACTAACATATCCATGTCAAAAGAGGACAATTTCCAAAGAGATAAAGTTTCAAAATGCAAAGGCAGAACATACGAATTCATAGACGTAATATCATTAGGTGCAGAATCACAATTGTCATTTCAATCATACATAATTGGTTCATTACAGAAGGGGCATAGAGTAATTGGAGCATATCAATGACAAATGAAACAAAATCGGAGCTTATCAATGGCATATGGAATGTCTCGGAGCATATCAATGGCATATGGAACATTTCGAAGCATATCAACAATGAATGAACCAGTTGGAAGCATATCAATAACAAATACCGAACAGAAGCTCAAAAGTCGTCTTTGACATTGCATTCATATCATTCTTATCCAAAGCATAAACAAAAACACATAACCAAAGCTCTGGATATCATATCAAACATACAGAAGGTGTAGTGGGACCACAAACAGAATGTGATTCATCCATTTATGAATGACCACCAGACAGAAGTCTCCCACGTCTGGGAGCTCCATCCACCTACGTCTAGGTGAAGCCAGAGGGGGCCGACAGAGCATCGCAGGCTCTACTAAACACATACCCTTTACCATTTCTGGCAAAGGTCCACATAAATCCCACAAACACCAAAGTACAAGAGGGCAGTTTGATCAATAAGTAGCATATATCGGAAGCACACGCGGAACAACAAAACGTACATGTGCCTTTACGAGACAATACGATGCAAGCAACAATTTTCTCACCAATGTATTCAGAATTAGAATGAAATGAAAGTAAGGGTATATCAGGATTCCAAGCAATCATATTTTGCTCAATTCAAATAAGAAGGTTAGATGAATTCAATTTCCAAAGGAATGAAACAGAATACGCGAAATCGACCGAAGCTAGATTTCTGACAGAATTCCAGTGGCACATAGAACAAATATTTCAGATTATCAATTATGCTCCAATACCCTTAAGAAAGCTGTTGTTGAAAGATATATCAATCTGTTTTCTGTTGAAACAATTTTCGTACGAATCATGGTTTCCAACAAGGAGTTACCTTTGATTTGGTAACGCAAGGTCAAAAGCACAGTCACTGTTTTGCAGAATACATAGGATCGAATTCAACAGATAATAGGATAGGCATTTGAATTCCAAAATTTTCAAACTATATTTCAAAAGAAAGGTTTTCAAGTTTAGTTTCGGACGAAGTCAGTTTGGTATAATTTAGAATTTCCAACAGGAACTTATAAGTATTTTAGTATCGAAAGGTCAGAAATTTTGATCCCTGTTTTGCAGCATCTATTGGCTCATTAGAAACAGATGTTTGGGTAAAGTAGTCGGTGTTCAAAATCTTCAAAATCTGTGTCCAAAGAAAGATATAAGAGTCTATTTTCAAACAAACTAGGTCCTGCCCAAATCTGCTTTTCGTACCAAAAATTATAGCTGGAATAGTATATAGGGGTCAGTTTACCGAAAAATTTTAGAATCCTTGGTTCTATGTCCAAAGAGAGACATTTCCGGTTCTAAATGGAAATCTTTCAGATCTTTTTGAACCAACATAAGAACAGAAGCTAATATTCTGTAGGATAGGGTTAGAACACTTGCCTTTGAGAATTTTTGACCCCCAATTGAGAAGATTGAGTAAGAAACCTCAAAGCCCCAATTTTTCTTCTTCTTCTTCTCCCTTTCTTTTCTCTTCTTCTTTCTTTCTTTCTCTGTTTTTCCACACAGCAGCTGCCTTCTCTGGTTCCTTAAGAACGAAGGCAGAGTGGTTTAAGCAGTGAGATTTGTTAGTTTGTATGTTTTGCAGTTTAGTCCTTGTTTTTTATTATATTCACGATTTGGTCCTCAGGGGTTTACATATAGGTCCTCAGATTCTTGTTTGAACAAATCCCCAAATCTTAAGAATAAGTTATCTCTGATTCATACTCTAGCTCTTTTGTCAAATTTAAAATAGATACTTACATTATCACTAGAAACTTATCTAAAAATTCAGGAAAATGAGGGATGTTACAATTTCGGGTGGCATAACATCCTTGAACTCTTCGGGGCGTTAGCCACCATAGTGAGGTTCTTGAATGGCCTTCTCGTTGAGTGGCTCTAGCTTCATAGCAGCCACGAATGTTAATTCGCCTTTTGTACCCCTTTCTTCAATTGCAATGCGGATATGTGTTGGGGCTCCTTGGTTCCTCTCAGAGAGAGGGGAACCACGCAGGGTCATAGCCTCCCATCATACATAGGGGAGTTCAAGAACAGCAGACGGCACCAACTTTGCGTGCATAAACTCCATTTCAAGAATCACTTGGAAGTCGTCCAGTGGCATTGCCATCATGTTGGTGTTTCGCTCCAAGTCCCAATTTTGATAGGAACACCTTCCAACAACCAGGAGATTCGCCGGCCTCAAGTTCACGCTTTCATTCGGGTTTGGGCTCTTCTCAAAGGTCAACCCAAGTCACTGTGCTTAGCGATCGGCTATGAAGTTTTGGGTGGCGCTTGTATCCACCATTTGCGGGTCGTTTGGCCATTTAGCTTGATGTCCACATACATCGACTCGCGCTTCCTACTATTTGTGCCTTCGTCTTCATGTTCTCCCCCACTTGACCCCGCATAGCATTCAACAAACGCATTGCTCCCATTTGGGGTCCTTGCGACTCCTCGTCGTCGCTGCTGGATTCAGAACTGCTCGAACTAAGAGCAACAGCTTTGCCCTTGTCCGATCGGGGAGGGTGGATGGAAGCTGTCAAAGCATTGTGTGCCTGTTTCTGTGGGCACTCCCTTACCATGTGGGTCCCTCCACAAGAAGCATCCTCAGGTTTTGAGGCCTTGCCTTTAGGGTTGACCCTTTGTGGGAACTCTTCTTTTTTTTTAGCTTTTGAGCTCCTTCCCTCGAGAATGTTTTGGAGGCGATTTCCTGAAGATTGTTTCCTTCTGTTGGGTCTTGGAGGAAATAAAGTCGGTGAGCCTTTCTGCAGCAGCAATTGCACCGACCACATCGGTAACATTCCTTCGATTTAGCTCCTATTGAGCCCATGGTTTCAAACCATCGAGGAAACTGAACAACTTGTCCTTCTCGGACATGTCCTGTATGTCCAGCATTAATGCAGAAAACTGCTTCACATAGTCTCGGATGGTGGTACTTCGGCGGAGTTGTCTCAACTTCCTTCTTGCGACGAACTCTGTGTTCTCCGGTAAGAACTGAGTTCTCAACTCCCTCTTCAAGTCTTCCCATGTGTCGACTCGACACCGACCTTGTTGGATCTCCTCCCAATGATTTCGCCACCAAAGTTTCGCATCTCCGTTCAGATACATTGTTGCTATAGAAACTTTGGTATCTTCAGAACCGGGCCTCGTAGCTCGGAAGTATTGCTCCATGTCAAACAGAAAGTTCTCGAGCTCCTTGGCATCTCTGGCCCCTCCATATCCATGAGGCTCAGGTGCCCTCAAATTTTGTGGCGGTGCCGCGCGGGTGTTGCCTCCTCCCGCATTTAGTGTTCTTGTAAGCATGGCCACCTTTGCAGTGAGTTCCGCCACAACATCCTGTAAGTGTTGCACGGAGTCTTTCGTGTCATCAGACAGTCGATCGACTAGGGCCTCGACCTTATCGATCCTAGACTCTAGTTCCTCTTGCGAGCTCTCTACCCCAACAAGTCTTTGTTGGTCATGGTAGAGTACCTCCATGCTCGCTTCCAGAACATCCAGGTGGGTCTCCACCGTCGTGAGTCTCTCTTATGACTCTTTTTTTCCCAGTTAGCACACCAGTTAAAAGCTTCCTCCGCATGGAGAGTTGCCAACTTCTCGCTTCGTCCTGTTGGCTGCTGCACTCTCTTGAGCGGCTCCAACAGCATGCGAGCAAGTGCACATGCAGCCCACCTGTGGCTGCTAGGGGCAAAGTCCGGCTTGCCCCGTCTTTATGATTCGCCCGATGCTTTGCCATGGCGAAGTTGCGAGTTCGTTTCGCTATTGATCGAAGAGCTTGCCCGCTCTGATACCACAATATCATGACCTTAGCTGGAATTGCCTAAGGCGTGGAGGCACCCTACTTGACCAAAGACACGAACTTAGCTTGCGTTGTCTAAGTCGCAAGTCACCCTTGTGGCAAAGACGCGAACTTAGCTTGCATTGCCTAAGTCGCTCTTCGCCCTTGCGATATTGCTTCGCAAGGATCAGCCCACTTTGTAACCTCTCGCGGGTCCCGAAGGACCTGTAAAAGAGAAAGAAGTTAGTTCGAAGGAACGAGCAACGGACAAGTCCCAAAGTCATGTGGAAAGGGAAGCTTTACAAGCAATTCGATTAAAGAGGGTGAGGGAGAAAAACAAGGCTTTTCAGGATGAGCGAACAGCTGCAAGCCCACAAACAGCTGCTCACCACGGTCCCGGGCAAGAAAGACAAGTTCCCGTAAAGGTCGCGTGCGGACTTGCGAAAGAGATCTCAGCGCCCGGTATATAACGAAGCCCCATCCAGCCTTGTGCCACCCGGGGTTTCCTGGGGTCTGAGATGGCTGATGTTTTGGTGAGTTGGGAGGCAGTTCTCCGCTCACCTCCGCAGCTTCCAAAAACGGAGCTATTTTGGGCTGTTTGGGGCTGTTTTGCTCGTTCACGGTGGCGGTCGCTTTGGCAACGCTGTAGTTTGTTCGAACTTACATATTTACAAGCAAAATAACCTAAAACTAAGAGAAAACATGCTGTCAAGTAGCTGTACATGCAGGTGTGGCGACCGAACGGTTCGTTGAACGGAGTTATTGTGGTGCGACTTGACGATCGCGTTGGATGACATTTCGCCGCTTTCTTCTTCAGCCAAAAATGGCCAGTTTTGGCAAGTTTTTCGACCGTTTTGGCCAGTTTTGGGCAGTTCTTGCGTGCGGCGGACGGCGTGTGCGAGAGCAAAACATCAGCCATCTCAGCACCCAGGAACCTCCCGGGTGGCACAAGGCTGGATGGGGCATTCGTAATGCTTGGACGGTGTTGCCTCTCGGTTCGCTCACTATCGCCCGCTTCGTCGCAGCTCAAACAATTTTCTCACCAATGTATTCAGAATTAGAATGAAATGAAAGTAAGGGTATATCAGGATTCCAAGCAATCATATTTTGCTCAATTCAAATAAGAAGGTTAGATGAATTCAATTTCCAAAGGAATGAAACAGAATACGCGAAATCGACCGAAGCTAGATTTCTGACAGAATTCCAGTGGCACATAGAACAAATATTTCAGATTATCAATTATGCTCCAATACCCTTAAGAAAGCTGTTGTTGAAAGATATATCAATCTGTTTTCTGTTGAAACAATTTTCGTACGAATCATGGTTTCCAACAAGGAGTTACCTTTGATTTGGTAACGCAAGGTCAAAAGCACAGTCACTGTTTTGCAGAATACATAGGATCGAATTCAACAGATAATAGGATAGGCATTTGAATTCCAAAATTTTCAAACTATATTTCAAAAGAAAGGTTTTCAAGTTTAGTTTCGGACGAAGTCAGTTTGGTATAATTTAGAATTTCCAACAGGAACTTATAAGTATTTTAGTATCGAAAGGTCAGAAATTTTGATCCCTGTTTTGCAGCATCTATTGGCTCATTAGAAACAGATGTTTGGGTAAGTAGTCGGTGTTCAAAATCTTCAAAATCTGTGTCAAAAGAAAGATATAAGAGTCTATTTTCAAACAAACTAGGTCCTGCCCAAATCTGCTTTTCGTACCAAAAATTATAGCTGGAATAGTATATAGGGGTCAGTTTACCGAAAAATTTTAGAATCCTTGGTTCTATGTCCAAAGAGAGACATTTCCGGTTCTAAATGGAAATCTTTCAGATCTTTTTGAACCAACATAAGAACAGAAGCTAATATTCTGTAGGATAGGGTTAGAACACTTGCCTTTGAGAATTTTTGACCCCCAATTGAGAAGATTGAGTAAGAAACCTCAAAGCCCCAATTTTTCTTCTTCTTCTTCTCCCTTTCTTTTCTCTTCTTCTTTCTTTCTTTCTCTGTTTTTCCACACAGCAGCTGCCTTCTCTGGTTCCTTAAGAACGAAGGCAGAGTGGCTTAAGCGGTGAGATTTGTTAGTTTGTATGTTTTGCAGTTTAGTCCTTGTTTTTATTATATTCACGATTTGGTCCTCAGGGTTTACATATAGGTCCTCAGATTCTTGTTTGAACAAATCCCCCAAATCTTAAGAATAAGTTATCTCTGATTCATACTCTAGCTCTTTTGTCAAATTTAAAATAGATACTTACATTATCACTAGAAACTTATACGAAAATTCAGAAAATGAGGGATGTTACAACTCGGGTGGCATAACATCCTTGAACTCTTTCAGGACGTTCGCCACCATAGCAGGTTCTTGAATGGCCTTCTCGTTGAGTGGCTCTAGCTTCATAGCAGCCACGAATGTTAATTCGCCTTTTTGTACCCCTTTCTTCAATTGCAATGCGGATATGTGTTGGGGCTCCTTGGTTCCTCTCCGAGAGACAGGAACCACGCAGGGGTCATAGCCTCCCATCATACATAGGGAGTTCAAGAACAGCATCGGCACCAACTTTGCCGCGTGCATAAACTCCATTTCAAGAATCACTTGGAAGTCGTCCAGTGGCATTGCCATCATGTTGGTGTTTCCGCTCCAAGTCCCAATTTTGATAGGAACACCCTTCGCCAACCCGGAGATTCGCCTGGCCTCCGAGTTCACCGCTTTCATTCGGTTTGGGCTCTTCTCCAAGGTCAACCCAAGTCACTGTGCTTCGCGATCGGCTATGAAGTTTTGGGTAGCGCTTGTATCCACCATTGCACGGGTCGTTTGGCCATTTAGCTTGATGTCCACATACATCAGCTCACTGCTTCCTGCTATTTGTGCCTTCGTCTTCATGTTCTCCCCCACTTGACCCCGCATAGCATTCAACAAACGCATTGCTCCCATTTGGGGTCCTTGCGACTCCTCGTCGTCGCTGCTGGATTCAGAACTGCTCGAACTAAGAGCAACAGCTTTGCCCTTGTCCGATCGGGGAGGGTGGATGGAAGTCTGTCAAAGCATTGTGTGTGTTTACGTGGGCACTTTACCACCATGCGGTCCTCCCGCACAAGAAGCATCCTCCAGGTTTTGAGGCCTTGCCTTTAGGGTTCGACCCTTTGGGAGCTCTTCTTCTTTTTGTTGCCCCCCAGCTCCTTCCCTCGAGAATGTTTTGGAGGGCGATTTCTGAAGATTGTTTCCTTCTCGCTGGGTCTTGAGAGGAAATAAAGTCGGTGAGCCTTTCTGCAGCAGCAATTGCCCCGACCACATCGGTAACATTCCTTCGATTTAGCTCCTATTGAGCCCATGGTTTCAAACCATCGAGGAAACTGAACAACTTGTCCTTTCGGACATGTCCCAGTATGTCCAAGCATTAATGCAGAAAACTGCTTCACATAGTCTCGGATGGTGGTACTTCTACGGAGTTGTCTCAACTTCCTTCTTTATGATTTAACTCTGTGTTCTCCGGTAAGAACTGAGTTCTCAACTCCCTCTTCAAGTCTTCCCATGTGTCGACTCGACACCCACCTTGTTGGATCTCCTCCCAATGATTTCGCCACCAAAGTTTTTAGATCTCCGTTCAGATACATTGTTGCTATAGAAACTTTGGTATCTTCTGAAACAGGGCCTCAGAGCTCGGAAGTATTGCTCCATGTCAAACAGAAAGTTCTCGAGCTCCTTGGCATCTCGGCCCCTCCATATCCATGAGGCTCAAAAGGTGCCCTCAAATTTTTGGCCCGGTGGTGCTGGCGGGTGTTGCCTCCTCCCGCATTTAGTGTTCTTGTAAGCATGGCCACCTTTGGAGTGAGTTCGCCACAACATCCCGTAAGTGTTGCCACGGAGTCTTTCGTGTGTCATCGACAGTCGATCGACTAGGGCCTCGACCTTATCGATCCTAGACTCTAGTTCCTCTTGCGAGCTCTCTACCCCAACAAGTCTTTGTTGGTCATGGTAGAGTACCTCCATGCTCGCTTCCAGAACATCCAGGTGGGTCTCCACCGTCGTGAGTCTCTCCTTATGACTCTTTTTCCCAGTTAGCACACCAGATTGCGCTTCCTCCGCTCGCGGAGAGTTGCCAACTTCTCGCTCGTCCTGTTCGCTGCTGCACTCCTCTTGAGCGGCTCCAACAGCATGCGAGCAAGTGTGCACATGCAGCCCACCTGTGGCTGCTAGGGGCAAGGGTCCGGCTTGCCCCGTCTTGCTTGATTCGCCACGATGCTTTGCCATGGCGAAGTTGCGAAGTTCGTTCGCTATTCGATCGAAGAGCTTGCCCGCTCTGATACCACAATATCATGACCTTAGCTGGAATTGCCTAAGGCGTGAGGCACCCTTGCGGCCAAAGACACGAACTTAGCTTGCGTTGTCTAAGTCGCAAGTCACCCTTGTGGCAAAGACGCGAACTTAGCTTGCATTGCCTAAGTCGCGCTTCGCCCTTGCGATATTGCTTCGCAAGGATCAGCCCACTTTGTAACCTCTCGCGGGTCCCGAAGGACCTGTAAAAGAGAAAGAAGTTAGTTCGAAGGAACGAGCAACGGACAAGTCCCAAAGTCATGTGGAAAGGGAAGCTTTACAAGCAATTCGATTAAAAGAGGGTGAGGGAGAAAAACAAGGCTTTCAAGGATGAACGAACAGCTGCAAGCCCACAAACAGCTGCTCACCTGGTCCCGGGCGCAAAGACAAGTTCCCGTAAAGGTCACGTGCGGACTTGCGAAAGAGATCTCAACGCCCGGTATATAACCGAAGCCCCATCCAGCCTTGTGCCACCCGGGGGGTTCCTGGGGTCTGAGATGGCTGATGTTTTGGTGAGCGGAGGCAGTTCTCCGCTCACCTCCCGCAGCACGCGAAAACGGAGCTATTTTGGGCTGTTTTGGGGCTGTTTTGCTCGGTTCGGTGAGCGGTCGCTTTGCAACGCTGTAGTTTGTTCGAACTTACATATTTACAAGCAAAATAACCTAAAACTAAGAGAAAACATGCTGTCAAGTAGCTGTACATGCAGGTGTGAGCGACGAACGGTTCGTTGAACGGAGTTATTGTGGGTGCGCGACGATCGTTCGTGACAGCTCGCCGCTCGCTAGCTCAGCCAAAAATGGCCAGTTTTGGCAAGTTTTTCGACCGTTTTGGCCAGTTTTTGGGCAGTTCTTGCGTGCCGCGGCGACCGACGTGAGCAGAGCAAAACATCAGCCATCTCAGCACCCAGGAACCTCCCGGGTGGCACAAGGCTGGATGGGGCATTCGTAATGCTTGGACGGTGTTGCCTCTCGGTTCGCTCACTATCCGCCGCTCGTCGCTCACTCGCTCAGTCAAAAATGGCTAGTTTTGGCCCATTTTGCACCTATTTTCGCCAGTTTTTGGGCAGTTCTTGCGTTCCACGACGACCGACGAGAGCGGAGCAAAACGTAAGCCATCTCAGCACCCTGGAACCCTCCGGGTGGAATAGGGTTTGATGGGGCATTCGTATAGCAGGGACGGTGCTGCCTCTCGCTTCGCTCGCTGTCCGCCGCTCGCCACTCGCTCGCTCAGCAAAAAAATGGCCAGTTTTGGCCTGTTTTTGGGCTGTTTGGCCAGTTTTTGGGTAGTTCTTGCATGCCCGACAACCGACATGAGCGGAGCAAAACGTCAATCATCTCAGCACCCTGGAACCCCCTGGGTGGCACAAGGCTGGATGGGGCATTCGTATAGAAGGGATGGTGCCGCCTCTCGCTTCTCTCGCTGTCCGCCGCTCGCTCTCTCAAACAAAAATGGACAGTTTTGGCCCGTTTTTGGGCCGTTTTGGCCAGTTTTTGGGCAGTTCTTGCATGCCGCGGCGACCGACGTGAGCGGAGCAAAACATCAGCCATCTCAGCACCCTGGAACCCCCCGGGTGGCACAGGACAGGATGGGGCATTCGTATAGCAGGGAAGGTGCTGCCTCTCGCTTCGCTCGCTGTTTGTCGCTCGCCGCTCGCTCGCTCAGCCAAAAATGGTGAGTTTTGGCCTATTTTTGGGCTGTTTTGGCCAGTTTTTGGGTACTTCTTGCGTGCCGCGGCAACCGACGTGAGCAAAGAAAAACGTCAGCCATCTCAACACCCTTGAACCCGCCGGGTGGCACAGGGCTGGATGGGGCATTCGTATAGCAGGGACAATGCTACCTCTCTCATTGCTCGCTGTCTACCGCTCACCGCTCGCTCGCTCAGCCAAAAATGGCCTGTTTTGGCCCTTTTTGGGCCGTTTTGGCTAGATTTTGGTCAGTTCTTGCATGCCGCGGTGACCGACGTGACCGGAGCAAAACGTCAGCCATATCTGCACCCTGGAACACCTTGGGTGGCATAAGGCTGGATGGGAAATTCCTATAGCAGGGACGGTGCTGCCTCTCGCATCGCTCGCTGTCCGTCGCTCGCCGCTCGCTCGCTCAGCCAAAAATGGCCACTTTTGGCCCGTTTTTGGGCCATTTTGGCCAGTTTTTGGGCAGTTCTTGCATGCCGCAGCGACCGATGTGAGTGGAGCAAAACATCAGCCATCTCAGTACTATGGAACCCCCCCCGGGTGGCACAGGGCAGGATGGGGCATTCGTATAGTAGGGACGGTGCTGCCTCTCGCTTCGCTCGCTGTTTGTCGCTCGCCGCTCTCTTGCTCGGCCAAAAATGGCCAGTTCTGGCCCGTTTTTGAGCTGTTTTGGCCAGTTTTTGGGCAGTTCTTGCATACCCGGCGACCGACGTGAGCGAAGCAAAACATCAACCATGTCAGCACCCTAGAACCCCCCGGGTGGCACAGGGCAGGATGGGGCATTCGTATAACAGGGACGGTGCTGCCTCGCGCTTCGCTCGCTGTCTGCCGCTTGTCGCTCGCTCGCTCGGCCAAAAATGGCTAGTTTTGGTCCATTTTTGGGCTGTTTTGGCCAATTTTTGGGCAGTTCATGAGTGCCCCGGCGACCGACGTGAGCGGAGCAAAATTTCAGCCATCTCTACACCTTGGAACCCCCCGGGTGGCACAGGGCTTGATGGGGCATTCGTATAGCAGGGACTATGCTGCCTCTCGCTTCGCTCGCTGTTCGCCGCTCTCCGCTCGCTCGCTCGGCCAAAAATGGCCAGTTCTGTCCCGTTTTTGAGCTATTTTGGCCAGTTTTTGGGCAGTTCTTGCGTGCCGCAGCGACCAACATGAGCGGAGCAAAACGTCAGCACCTCAGCACCCTGGAACCCCCCGGGTGGCCAAGGCTGGATGGGGCATTCGTATAGCAGGGACGGTGCTGCCTCTTGCTTCTCTCACTGTCCATCGCTGGCCGCTCGCTCTCTCAGCCAAAAGTGGCCAGTTTTGGCCCTTTTTGGGCAGTTCTTGCGTGTCGCGACGACCGACGTGAACGGAGCAAAACATCAGCTATCTCAGCACCCTGGAACCCCCGGGTGGCACAGGGTAGGATGGGGCATTCGTATAACAGGGACGGTGCTGCCTCTCGCTTCGCTCGCTGTCCGCCGCTCACTGCTCGATCGCTCGGCCAAAAATGGCTAGTTTTGGCTCGTTTTTAGGCTGTTTTAGCCAGTTTTTGGGCAGTTCTTGCGTGTCGCGGTGACCGACGTGAGCGGAGCAAAATGTAAGCCATCTCTACACCTTGGAACCCCCGGGTGGCACAGGGCTGGATGGGGCATTCATATAGTAGGGACGGTACTGCCTCTCGCTTCGCTCGCTGTTCGCCGCTCGTCGTTCGCTCGCTCGGCCAAAAATGGCTAGTTCTGGCCCGTTTTTGATCTATTTTGGCTAGTTTTTGGGCAGTTCGTGCGTGCCGCGGCGACCGACATGAGCGGAGCAAAACGTCAGCCATCTCAGCACCCTGGAACCCCCCAGGTGGCACAGGGCTGGATGGGGCATTCGTATAGCAAGGACGGTGCCGCCTCTCGCTTCTATTGCTGTCCGCCGCTCGTCGCTCGCTCTCTCAGCCAAAAATGGCTAGTTTTGGCCCATTTTTAGGCCGATTTGGCCAGTTTTTGGGCAATTCTTGCGTGCAGCGGCGACCGATGTGAGCGGAGCAAAACGTCAGCAATCTCAGCACCCTAGAACCCACCGGGTGGCACAAGGCTGGATGGGGCATTCGTATAGCAGGGACGGTGCCGCCTCTCGCTTCTCTCGCTATCCGCCGCTCGCCGCTCGCTCTCTCAACTAAAAATGGCCCGTTTTGGCTCGTTTTTGGGCCGTTTTGTCCAGTTTTTGGGCAGTTCTTGCGTGCCGCGGCGACCGACGTGTGCGGAGCAAAACATCAGCCATCTCAGCACCCTGGGGGTCGGGTGGCACAGGGCAGGATGGGGCATTCGTATAGCAGGGACGGTGCTGCTAGTCATAGGTGACCAGCAAGCCAATCACGTGAGTGATGGCACGTGTGACTTAATATAGAATCTTTTTGCTTATTATATTTTGGCATATATCACTTTATAACTATTGCATAAATGCATACATATATTGTGATGTCCTTGGATTTGTGTAATGGGAATCGGATCGTGATGAGATCACGATAGTGAGATCGATTCACCTTTAAACACATATCCTAAATAATCCCGGTCATAGGTTACTCGAGAGGGATATCGTGATAACCCGGACAGGATCGGTGTGTTGTATACCCATCCATATGATGGATGCAAACTGGTCTCATAGTCGCTTATGTAGGGACACTAGGGATACAGATGCATGGTGCTCATTGGAGAATGAGTTCATCGATTGATCCGCTTCACACGGAATCTTTGGATGGTTGATGATGCCTTATTATCGACAATGCGATTCCGTAGTCCTAGTAGTGAATCTAGTCCTTAGACTTGAGACACCAAGGATGTCCTGTATGAGTGCTCCACTCTTTGATACCGTGACTTATAGGTTTGGCTGTCCCGCATCTAGTACTGACTAGTCATTGGGAGTGGTAGTCGACCTTACGAGGGCTATTGAGTGTCGATAGAGGATCATCCACTCTCGGCGTCATGAGAGGAATATCCCATGTGTTCTTGCTTTCAAACAAATCCCCTGGCCAGGGTCATTCGGGTTGAGAGAGAAAGAGTTCTCTGGGAGAATCCGATTAGAGCGAGAATCGAGTAGAAACCGTGTGAGTTTGACAACACCATGCTCAATATACGATCTCTGGTATATTAAATGGATGAGGGACTATAGGTACACGGTAACTGAGGACTGACAGGTCCAATGGATTGGATTCCCCTGTATCGTCTGGGGACTACGGCATAGTGGCCTAGTATGTCCGTAGTCGATGAGTCGAGTGAATTATTACAGAGATAATAATTAACTGAGTTAGAAGAAGTTCTGACAAGTATGACTCACGGCTAGCTCGATATTGGGCCTAGAGGGTCACACACATATGGTAGACATTGCGATGAATAGAGGTTCGGATATGAGATATCCGACGGAGCCCTTGTCTTATTGGATGCAGATCCAATACCCACTAGGGGAGGACCCATTAGGGTTTGACAGGGTACCTCTATAAATAGGAGGGATTCAAAGCCCCATGGGCTAGAGAGCTTTTGTTTGCCTTTTCCTATTCTCCTCTCCATCTCCACCTCAGAGTAGGTCTGGAGTTTTGAGGAGCGACGTCGCAACCCTGCTGTGTGGATCACCGCTAGAGAGGAGGACACTTGACCTCCTTCACCCTATCCTAAGGATCTGCAAGGAAACATGGATATACGATCTCCCTAGGTAACACAATCTACTCTATATGCAGTTTCATGTTTCGCGGATTTTTGCATACCAATCTTCGCACGACAACGAACATCTCTTTGGGAATCGGGGATTTTATTTTTCTTGTTCTTCCGCTGCGCATATGATGTCGCCCCCAAGGATTTCCCTACAAGTGCTGCCTCTCGCTTCGCACACTGTTCGCCGCTCGCCGCTCACTCGCTCGGCCAAAAATGGCCAGTTTTGGCCGGTTTTTGGGCCGTTTTGGCCAGTTTTTGGGCATTTCTAGCGTGCCGCAGCGATCGAAGTGAGCGGAGCAAAACATCAGCCATCTCAGCACCCTGTAACCCCCCGGGTGGCACAGGGCAGGACGGGGCATTCGTATAGTAGGGACGATGCTGCCTCTCGCTTCGCTCGCTCGCTTGGCCAAAAATGGCCAGTTTTGGCCCGTTTTTGGGCTGTTTTCGCCTGTTTTTGGACAGTTCTTGCTTGCCGCGGCGACCGACGTGAGCGGAGCAAAACGTCAGCTATCTCAGCACCTTGGAACACCCCGGGTGGCACAGGGATGGATGGGGCATTCGTATAGCAGGGACGGTGCTGCCTCTCGCTTCGCTCGCTATCCGCTGCTCGTCGCTCGCTCACTCATCCAAAAATGGCCAGTTTTGGCACGTTTTTCGATCGTTTTGGCCAGTTTTTGGGCAGTTCTTGCGTGCTCGACGACCGACGTAAGCGGAGCAAAACGTCAGCCATCTCAGCACCCTGGAACCCCCGGGGTGGCACAAGGCTGGATGGGGCATTCGTATAGAAGGGACGGTGCCGCCTCTCACTTCTCTCGCTGTCCGCCGCTCTCCGCTCGCTCTCTCAGACAAAAATGGCCAGTTTTGGCCCGTTTTTGGGCCGTTTTGGCCAGTTTTTGGGCAGTTCTTGCGTGCCGCGGCGACCGACATGAGCGGAGCAAAACATCAGCCATCTCAGCACCCTGGAACCCCTTGGGTGGCACAGGGTAGGATGGGGCATTCGTATTGCAGGGACGGTGCTGCCTCTCACTTCGCTCGCTGTCCGCCGCTCGCTCGCTCGGCCAAAAATGGCTAGTTTTGGCCTGTTTTTGGGATGTTTTGGCCATCTTTTGGGTAGTTCTTACGTGTCGCGGCGACCGACGCGATCGGAGCAAAACGTCAGCCATCTCAACACCCTTGAACCCCCCGGGTGGCATTGGGCTGGATAGGGCATTCGTATAGCAGGGACGGTGCTGCCTCTCTCTTTGCTCGATGTCCGTTGTGTTAGGATCGGAGCGACACTAAAAGGGGGGGTGAATTAGTGCAGCGGATTAAAATGTTGGTTTCAACAAATCTTTCGTACGATAAAAATCGGAATCGGAAATGCTTAACTTGAAAGCATATTCGCAAAGTTGTGCAGCAAAGGTAATGATGAAATAAAGCAAGTAAGAAGGTTTGCAGTAATGTAAATAGGAGTAATGAAATGCAAACCAGAGATTACGCCGTTTTTAATGTGGTTCGGTCAAGTGACCTACATCCAGTTGCGAGGCCCCTCTTCGATGAGGCTCCCACCTTCCACTAGCAAATCTCTTGAAAGGGAAGGGTGAATACCCCTCTTATAACTTTTTACAAGCGGTTCACTCTTATAGATTTTCAGCAAGAAAGAAGGAGGTGAACACTAGCAAATTGAAAACAAGACTAGCTAAGACTTTTCTAAGGCCTTTCTCTTAAACAATTGCTGCTCAAAAAGTTGTAATCTTAGCTGAGATTTGAGGGGTATTTATGGGCCTCAAGAGTATTCAAATTTGGGCTCCAAAATTTGAATTCTTTTGGAGTTCGATCTTGGCGGTGGTGCACCTTGTCGATGGCGGTGCCACCGTGCCTTTGTCGATGGCGGTGCCACCTTTGTCATGTCAGCGGCGTTGCTGCTGGTGTGCCACCGCCAGCTCTCGAGAAAGACCGGTGCCACCGCCAGCTTCGGGCATGGCGGTGCCACCGCCCAGTTTTCGGCGGGCGGCGGTGCCACCGCCCAGTTCTGGTGTCTTTTGGGCGGTGCTTGATCTGGCCGCAAAGGCTAACGCCGGACTCTTGATTTCACTTGTTGGGCTTCAAATTTAGCCCAAACCAAGTCTAATTTTGGGCCTAGTTGGCCCCTAACCAGGATATAGGATTATCTCTTAATCCTAATCCTAACTATAAGTGAACTACGATAACAAAACACATCCTAAGCAAGTTTTCAACCGCGAACGTCGAGTATTGTTCCGGCGAGCTTTCTGACAAACTTCTTCCGACGGGCTCCCAGTAAGCCCCGAACTTAACGATTTCATCTTGGTGAGTTCCAACGAGCTTCTTTGGCAAGCTCTGATCTTTCTCGGCAAACTCTGCGAACTTCCCATGAACCTTCCAGCGAGCTTCCAAAAAACCCTTCGACAAGCTCCCTACTCATTCTCGGCTAGTTCCGGCAGCGTTCCCGACGACCCTTCGGACTTCCGTCGAACTCTTGAACTCCCAATGAATCCTTCTTGCTTGATCCGCACTTTGTTTCTCTTTATGTCTTCATCGTTATCGTAGTTAATCCTGCACAAGCAAGCCAAAACTCTACCCCGATCTAGACAGTTATTACAACGCGAATTGACATTCTGTTGCCCGGCCAGCACGTCATTGGTTGGCGCTTCGTCTGATTCTTCAGCGCATCATCCTCTCTTGCGGCTTGTTGGCCAATTGGTAGTTGACCCCCACAACCCCGATATTCTTGGCACAATTCTGCTCTCTTTTGGCCCGATGTCCAACGTCCGAAGCCTTTTGCCGTCCAATATCCTGACGTGATCTCCTCCGGCGCAATGTCAATTTCTCCTGCGTTAACTGTCTAATCCTGATCGAGTAGACCTGCATCACTCAAAATGCAGTTTAAATTATAAACACATATCAAGTGGTTTCATCATCAAGATACGAGATTCAACATGTCGCTCACCGCTCGCTCACTTAGCCAAAAATGGCCTGTTTTGGCTCGTTTTTGGGCCGTTTTGGCCATATTTTGGTCAGTTCTTGCATGCCGCGGCGACCGACGTGAGCGGAGCAAAACGTCAGCCATCTCAGCACCCTAGAACCCCTTGGGTGGCATAAGGCTGGATGGGGCATTCGTATAGCAGGGACAGTGCTGCCTCTTGCATCGCTCGCGGTCCGTCGCTCGCCGCTCACTGTCCGCCACTCGCCGCTCGCTGTCCGCCGCTCGCCGTTCGCTCGCTCAGCCAAAAATGGCCAGTTTTGGGCCGTTTTGGCCAATTTTTGGGCAGTTCTTGCATGTCGCGGCGACCGACGTGAGCGGAGCAAAACATTAGCCATCTCAGCACCCTGGAACCCCCCGGGTGGCACAGGAGAGGATGGGGCATTCGTATAGCAGGGACGGTGCTGCCTCTCGCTTTGCTCGCTGTTCGCCGCTCGCCACTCTCTCGCTTGGCCAAAAATGGCTAGTTCTGGCCCGTTTTTGAGCTGTTTTTGCCAGTTTTTGGGCAGTTCTTGTGTGTCGCGGCGACCGACGTGAGCGATGCAAAACATCAGCCATCTCAGCACCCTGGAACCCACCGGTGGCACAGGGCAGGATGGGGCATACGTATAACAGGGACGGTGCTGCCTCTCGGTTCGCTCGCTGTCCGCCGCTCAACGCTCGCTCGCTCGGCCAAAAATGGCTAGTTTTGGTCTGTTTTTGGGCTGTTTTGGCCAGTTTTTGGGCAGTTCTTGCGTGTCGTGGCGACCGACGTGAGCGGAGCAAAATGTCAGCCATCTCTACACCCTGGAACCCCCCGGTTGGCACAGGGCTGGATGGGGCATTCGTATAGCAGGGACGGTGCTGCCTCTCGCTTCGCTCGCTGTTCGTCGCTCGTCGCTCGGTCGCTCTGCCGAAAATGGCCAGTTTTGGCCCGTTTTTGGGCTGTTTTGGCCAGTTTTTGTGCAGTTCTTACTTGCCGTGGCGAACGACGTGAGCGGAGCAAAACGTCAGCCATCTCAGCACCCTGGACCCCCGGCTGGCACAAGGCAGGATGGGGTATTCGTATAGTAGCGACGGTATAGCCTCTCGCTTCTCTCGCTGTCCGTCGCTCGCCGCTCGCTCTCTCAACCAAAAATGGCCAGTTTTTGCCCGTTTTTGGGCTGTTTTAGCCAGTTTTTGTACAGTTTTTGCATGCCGCGGCGACCGACATGAGCGAAGCAAAACATTAGCCATCTCAGCACCCTGGAACCCCCCGAGTGGCATAGGGCAGGATGGGGCATTCGTATAACAGGGACCGTGCTGCCTCTCGCTTCGCTCGCTGTCCGCCGCTTGTCGTTCGCTCTCTCGCTCGGCCAAAAATGGCTAGTTTTGGCCCGTTTTTGGGTTGTTTTGGCCAGTTTTTGGGCAGTTCTTGCATGCCGCGGCGACCGACGTGAGCGGAGCAAAATATCAGCCATCTCTACACCCTGGAACCTCCCGGGTGGTACAGGGCTGGATGGGGCATTCGTATAGCAGGGACGGTGCTGCCTCTCGCTTCGCTCGTTGTTCGCATCTCGCCGCTCGCTCGCTCGGCCAAAAATGGCCAGTTATGGCCCGTTTTTGAGCAATTTTGGCCAGTTTTTGGGTAGTTCTTCTGTGCCGCGGCGACCGACGTGAGCGGAGCAAAATGTCAGTCATCTTAGCACCCTGGAACCCCCCGGGTGGCACAAGGCTGGATGGGGCATTCGTATAGCAGGGACGGTGCCGCCTCTCGCTTCTATCGCTGTCCGCCGCTCGTCGCTCGCTCTCTCAGCAAAAAATGGTCGGTTTTGGCCCGTATTTGGGCTGATTTGGCCAGTTTTTGGGCAGTTCTTGCGTGCCGCGGCGACCGACGTGAGCAGAGCAAAACGTCTGCAATCTCAGCACCCTAGAACCCCCGGGTGGCACAAGGCTGGATGGGGCATTCGTATAGCAGGGACGGTGCCGCCTCTCGCTTCTCTCGCTGTCCGCCGCTCGCCGCTCGCTCTCTCAGCCAAAAATGGCCAGTTTTGGCCCGTTTTTGGGACGTTTTGGCCAGTTTTTGGGCAATTCTTGCGTGTCGCGGCGACCGACGTGAGCGGAGCAAAACATCAGCCATCTCAGCACCCTGGAACCCCCCGGGTGGCACAGGGCTGGATGGGGCATTCGTATAACAGGGACGGTGCTGCCTCTCGCTTCGCTCGCTGTCCGCCGCTCGCTCGCTCGGCCAAAAATTGCTAGTTTTGGCCCGTTTTTCGGTTGTTTTGGCTAGTTTTTGGGCAGTTCTTGCGTGTCGCAGCGACCGACATGAGCGGAGCAAAATGTCAGCCATCTCTACACCCTGGAACCCCTTGGGTGGCACAGAACTGGATGGGGCATTCGTATAGCAGGGACGGTGCTGCCTCTCTCTTTGCTCATTGTCCGCCGCTCACCGCTCGTTCTCTCAGCCAAAAATGGCCTGTTTTGGCCCATTTTTGGGCCGTTTTGGCCAGAGTTTGGTCAGTTCTTGCATGCCGCGGCGAACGACGTGAGTGGAGCAAAACGTCAGCCATCTCAGCACCTTGGAACCCACCGGGTGGCACAAGGCTGGATGGGGCATTCGTATAGCAGGGATGGTGCTGCATCTCGCATCGCTCGCTATCTGTCGCTCGCCGCTAGCAGTCCGCCGCTCGCCGCTCACAGTCCGCCGCTCGCTTGCTCCACAAATAATGGCTAGTTTTTGCCCGTTTTTGGGCCATTTTGGCCAGTTTTTGGGCAGTTCTTGCGTGCAGTAGCGACCGACGTGAGCCGAGCAAAACATCAGCCATCTCAGCACCTTGGAAAGCCCCGGGTGGCACAGGACAGGATGGGGCATTCGTATAGCAGGGACGGTGCTGCCTCTCGCTTCGCTCGCTGTTCGCCGCTCGCTGCTCGCTCGCTCGGCCAAAAATGGACAGTTCTGACCCGTTTTTGAGCTGTTATGGCCAGTGTTTGGGCAGTTCTTGCGTGCCGCGGCGACCGACGTGAGCGAACCAAAACGTCAGCCATCTCAGCACCCTAGAACCCCCCGGGTGGCACAGGGCTGGATGGGGCATTCGTATAGTAGGGACGGTGCTGCCTCTCACTTCGCTCGCTTTCTGCCGCTCGTCGCTCGCTCGCTCGACCAAAAATGGCCAGTTTTGGCCCTTTTTGTCTCATTTTGGACAGTTTTTGAGCAGTTCTTGTGTGCCGCGGCGACCGACGTGAGCGGAGCAAAACGTTAGCCATCTTAGGACCCTGGAAACCCCCCGGTGGCACAAGACATGATGGGGCATTCTTTAGTAGGGACAGTGCTGCCTCACGCTTCGCTCGTTGTCCGCCGCTCGCCGCTCGCTAGCTCGGCCAAAAATGGCTAGTTTTGGCTCGTTTTTGGGCTCTTTTGGCCCGATTTTTTGCAGTTCTTGCGTGCCGCGGCGACCGACGTGAGCGGAGTAAAATATCAGCCATCTCAGCACCCTGGAACCCCCCGGGTGGCACGGGACTGGATGGGGCATTCGTATAGCAGGGACGGTGCTGCCTCTCGCTTCGCTCGCTGTCCGCCGCTCGCCGCTCGCACGCACGGCCAAAAATTGCTCGTTTTGGCCTATTTTTGGGCTGTTTTGGCCAGTTTTTGGGCAGTTCTTGCGTGCCGCGGCAACCGACGTGAGCGGAGCAAAACATCAGCCATCTCAGCACCCTGGAACCCCCCGGGTGGCATAGGGCTGGATGGGGCATTCGTATAGCCGGGACGGTGCTGCCTCTCGCTTTGCTCGCTGTCCGTAGCTATCCGCTCGCTCGCTCTGCCAAAAATGGCCAGTTTGGGCCCGTTTTTCGACCGTTTTGGCCAGTTTTTGAGCTGTTCTTGCGTGCCGCAGCAACCGACGTGAGCGGAGCAAAACGACTAACCATCTCAGCACCCTGGACCCCCCCGGGTGGCACAGGGCTGGATGGGGCATTCGTATAGCCGAGACGGTGCTGCCTCTCGCTTTGCTAGCTGTCCGCCGCTCGCCGCTCGTTCGCTCAGCCAAAAATGGCCAGTTTTGGCCTGTTTTTGGGCCGTTTTGGCTAGTTTTTGGGCAGTTCTTGCGTTCCACTGCGACCGACCTGAGCAGCGCAAAACGTCAGCCATCTCAATACCCTGGAACCCCTCTGGTGGCACAGGGCTGGATGGGGCATTCGTATAGCAGGGACGGTGCTGCCTCTCGCTTTGCTCGCTGTCCGCCGCTCGCCGCTCGCTCGCTTAACCAAAAATGGCCAATTTTGGCCCGTTTTCGGGCCGATTTGGCTAGTTTTTGGGTTGTTCTTGCGTTCCACGACGACCGACGTGAGCGTAGCAAAAAGTCAGCCATCTCAGCACCTTGGAACCCCCCGGGGTGCACAGGGCTAGATGGGGCATTCGTATAGTATGGATGGTGGTGCCTTTCGCTTCGCTCGCTATCAGCCGCTCGCTCGCTCAGCCAAAAATGGCCAGTTTTGGCCCTTTTTTGGGCCATTTTGGCTAGTTTTTGGGCAGTTCTTGCGTGCCGCGACGACTGACGTGAGCGGAGTAAAACATCAGCCATCTCAAGACCTGGAACCCCCAGTGGTGGCATAGGGCTGGATGGGGCATTCAGATAGCCGTGACGGTGCTGCCTCTCGCTTAAGCTCACTGTCCGTCGTTCGCCGCCGCCGCTTCCTTTCGGCGAAAATGGCCAGTTTTGGCCCGTTTTGGGCTGTTTTGGCCGTTTTTTTGGGCAGTTCTTGCGTGTTGCTGGCGACCGACGTGAGCGGAGCAAAACGTCGACCATCGAGCACCACCGAACCCCTCGGGTGGCACAGGGCTGGATGGGGCATTCGTATAGCGGGGACGGTGCAGCCTCTCGCTTCGCTTGTTGTCCGCCACTCGCCGCTCGCTCGCACGGCTACAAATGGCCTGTTTTGGCTCGTTTTTGAGCCGTTTTGGTCAGTTTTTGTGCAGTTCTTGCGTGCCGCGGCGACCGACGTGAGCGGAACTAAACGTCAGTCATCTCTGCACCCTAGAACTCCCCGGGTGGCACAAGGCTGGATAGGGCATTCGTATAGCAGGGACGGTGCTACATCTCACTTTGCTCGCTGTCCGCCGCTCGCCGCTCGCTCGCTTTGCTCGTTGTCCGCCGCTCGCTCGCTTGGCCAAAAATGGCCAGTTTTGGCCCCTTTTTTGGCCGTTTTAGCTAGTTTTTGGGTAGTTCTTGCGTGCCGCGGTGACCAACGTGAGCGGAGCAAAACGTCAGCCATCTCAGAACCCTGGAACCCCCCGGTTGGCATAGGGCCGGATGGGGTATTCGTATAGCAGAGACGGTGCTGCCTCTCGCTTCGCTCGCTGTCTGCCCCTCGCCGCTCGCTCGCTCAGCCAAAATTGGCCAGTTTTGGCCCGTTTTTGTGTCATTTTGGCTATTTTTTGGGCAGTTCTTGCGCCGGGCGACCGACATGAACGGAACAAAGCGTCGACCATCTCGGCACCTTTGAACCCCGAAAGTGGCACGAGGGGCTGGATGGGGCATTCAGATATCATTTGGGGACGGTCTTTGCCTCTCGCTTTGTTGTCGTAGCTTCGCCCTTCATTCGCTTCGACCAAAATGGCCAATTTTGAACCGTTTTAAAGTCGTTTTGGCAAGTTTTTGGGTATTTCATGCGTGCTACGGCGATCGACGTGAGCGGAGCAAAACGTTAGTCATCTTAGTACCCTAGAACCCCCCGGGTGGGTCAGGGCTGGATGGGGCATTCATATAGCAGGGACGGTGCTGCCTCTCGCTTCGCTCGCTGTCCGTCGCTCGCTCGGCCAAAAATGGCCAGTTTTGGCCCGTTTTTGGACTGTTTTGGCCGGTTTTTGGGCAGTTCTTGCGTGCCACGGCGACCGATGTGAGCGGAGCAAAACGTCAGCCATCTCAGCACCCTAGAACCCCACGGGTGGCACAGGGCTAGATGGGCCATTCGTATAGCAAGGACGGAGCTACCTCTCGCTTTGCTCGCTCGCTCAGGCAAAAATGACCAGTTTTAGCCTGTTTTTGAGTCGTTTTAGCCTGTTTTTTTCCCTCGTAGACGCAGCAGCCACCACCGCAGCCGCAATCACGACCACAGCCCCTTTTTTTTCTCTTTCCTTTCTTTCTCTTTCCCAAAACCAGCTGCTGCAGCCACCACCGCTGCCGCAGCTACCGCAGCCAACATCGCAGCCGCAGTCGCAGTCGCAGCCACGGCCGCAGCCACCACAGCCGCAACCTCTTCTTCCTCCCCTGCTCTGTTTCCTCTCCTTATCTTCCAGCTGCAGCTGCCACTGCCGCAGCTGCCTCCCCTTCTCCTCTTCCTCTCTCCTTCCCTTTTCCTTTCTCTTCTTCTTCCTTTCCTTCTCTTCTTTCCCAGCTGCAATGCTGCAGTCGCAGCCTCAGCCACGGCCGCAGCCTCTTCTTCCTCCCCTGCTCATCTTCCTCCCCTTCTTCTCTTCCAACTGCAGCTGCCATCGCCGCAGCCGCAGCCCCTTCTTCCCCTTCTCTTCTTCCTCTCCTTCCCTTTTTCCTTCCTTTTCCTCTTTCCCTGCCACAGCTGCAGCTGCCACAGCCGCAGCCGCAGCCGCAGACTTCTTTCCCTTCTCCTCTTCCTTCTCCTTCCTTTCTTCTTCTTCTTCTTCTTCTTCTATTCTTCTCCTTCCTCCCCTTCTTCTCCCCGACGCACAGCACCTCCTATCCTCTGTTTCCTCCTGCAGAAAACAGAGGTGCCGCCACTTCACCCGCTTCTACTTCTCTTCCTCTTCTTCTTCTTCTCCTTCTTCTCCTTCTTCTTCTCCTCTTCTTCCCTTCTCCTACCCGACACCCCACACCTTCTCACTGCAGCCCATGCCGCAGCTATCCTTCTTTTTTTTTCTTTTTCTCTTCTTCTTTTTCCTCTTCTTCTTCTCCTCCCCAACGCCCCAGCCTGCAGGAAACAGAGGTGCTGCAGCCCTAGCTGCTGCCACCTCTCGCTCCTCTCGCACTTCCCTCTCTTTTTCTTCTTCTTCTATTCTTCTCTTCTCCCTCTTCTTCTTCTTTTCTTCTTCTCCTCTTCTTCCTTTCTCCTCCCCAACGTCCCACAGCTCCTCTCTGCAGCCCTTGCCGCAGCCACCCCCTCTTTTCTTCTTCTCTCCATGCGTGGGAGGCGGTGGGATAAAACCAAAATTTTCGGTTTTCTCTTTTTTTTTTTTCTTTTTTTTTTAGGATTATGATTTCTTTATTTCCTCCTCCTGCTCTCAAATAGTTTTATCAATACAATACAATTACATAATTATCCAAGAGTGATCGAAATATTCTCTTCCTTGATTCTCACTAGATGGTAATCCGATCTTCAATCAATATTTGAAAATACTTGTGCACTCTACAGTTAATTAAACAAATCGTCACTTTATAGAATACTCGTTTTTTATGGTCATCTGATTCAATTGTGTAAAATTAATATAAAATTTCAATTTCAATCCATCTTTTTAACTACCACCAGAACACCCCGTGAAATATTAAGCCAAATAAAATATTTATTTAATAGTCCTTATAGTTGCTTTTTCAATTCCACTTAAATGATATCATTATGTAGAGAGGCTTAAATATTGGGATTGTCCTAAAGACAAAATCAAAAGCAAAGTCATGTTTTAGAGGTAATTCGGGCAAATCATCCTGGGATACATTAGGCATGTCCAATACTTTCAAAATAAAAGATCGGTTGATCAAATATGCAAAAAATAATTATTTGTTATATACCAATCCATATTGGTATGATAGGAAGATAGCTAATCCATACCAAGTATAATATCAAAACTCTAAATCTCTAGGAGAACTAAATCAGCAAAAAGTTCAAGTTCTCCAATAAAAATCAGACAAGAGGACCAAATTCAAGTTCGTTATCAAAGAATCTCCAATGATTGTATTTACATATAGCATAAAATGCAGTGGTCTAGGTTGAATACCCAAGTGATACGCAAAATATTACGAATCAAATCGTAGATGAAACCTATGGTCAAACAAATATTTGCATTCTTTCATAAACATGAATAATACCTTCGACCACTAATTCAGAAGTTTTAGAATTATATTCAGTGATAGCATACACTCTGACATGGGCTAATTATTTAAGAGGCAGTGACTCTTTCTTCTTGTTCAATGGGCAGTCTTTTATTTTATGATCCAACTTTCTACAAACAAAATAGAATCTAGTCACCCACAAACACAAACTCATTTCATAATTTAACTCGTATCTTATACAGGATTAAGTCTTTTGTAATGACTTCCACTTTTAAATCCAGATATCTTAACCCTTTTGTGTATTACTTTCTGATTCATTTCTAATCATATTTTTATTGGTAAACTTGTCCTTATCATTTTTGCCACTTATCTCCAAAAATTCTTTTCATTATTCCCATTAATGATCAGCCTCTACTTCCATTATAAGGTGGCTAAAGAAATCTTTTGATCAACGGAATAATTTTGAACATCAAATATCTTCTCTATTCGCATCATCCAATTTTCTACCACCAATGAAATTAGGTCTACCATGCTTTCATTGCGCTACTATGATTTAGCATCCTCGATCAACCCTTTCATCCCCCTTAATTAATCAAAAACAAATAAAATAGAAGGACCAAATATCCTCATCATCCTAGATTCCTAAAATGTATCAAAAAATTTTCCACCAATCACTATAGTTCATTAGACCTCAATATATTTTGCACGTCAACATATCAAATATTTCAGTAATCCTCAAACTATGCTCTGATACCACCTCTGTCACGCCCCCTCAAATAAATATCCATGATATTAAAATTTTCAACAAAAACCAATCCAGGATCCAAACACACATTTGAGGACACTGAAAAACATTCTATCAAATTCACATATATAAAACCTATGCAGTTTATAATCATATATCACATCACTCGATAATTCATATTTATAGCAACCCAAGCCAATTTACTACAAGTTCATATCATCGTAAACTAGACTTGACATTTTGAAATTCCAAATAAGAGAGATCGTCTAACACTTTTACAAGGTATATCCATTTCGATTCATCGATAACATTTCATTTCATGCAAAATACACTTATACAATAATAACATAATAACCAACAAGACTTGCCCATAATTCTGAATAGCTCTCCACTGCCTCAGCCCAATTCAAAATATCTAAAAGAGTGACAACTTGACCTGAAAGATTTATATAACAACGAAGTGAGCTAAAAACAGCTCAGCAAGTGACAAAGCATATTTATAACAAAAGGAACGGTTTCAAACAAGTAAGATATCATATGTGTCATGTTATTCAAAACCTATTTGGTTCATAACAAATGGAGCATAGAGTAATTGGAGCATATCAATAGCGTACGAGATGTTCTGGAGCATATCAATGGCAAATAGGACATTTCAGAATATATCAGTTCATAGCAAATAGAGCACAAAGTAATTGGAGCATATCAATAGCATACGAGATGTTCCAGAGCATATTAATGGCAAATAGGACATTTCAGAACATATCAATGCATAGCAAATGGAGCACAAAGTAATTGGAGCATACCAATAGCGTATGAAATGTTACAGAGCATATCAATGATAAATGGAACATTTCGGAACATATCAAAGGCGTATGAAATGTTTCGGAGCATATCAATGACAAATGAAACATTTCGGAGCTTATCAACGGCGTATGAAATATTTTGGAGCATATCAATAACGAATACGAAACAAAAGCTCAAATGTCGAATTTGACGTTGCATTCATATCATTCTTATCCAAAGCATGTATAGAAACACATAACCAAAGCTTTGGATACCATATCAAACATACAGAAGGTGAAGTGGGACCATAACATAATATGGTACATCCATTTCTGAATGACCACCAAACATAAATCTCCCACGTCTGGGAGGTCTCCAAAGTCTGGGAGCTCCATCCACCCACGTCTGAGTGAAGTCATAAGGGCCGGCAGAGCATCACAGGCTCTATGCATAACTCCCTTCACCATTTCTGGCAAAGGTTCACAATATCCCACAAACACCAGAGTACAAATGGATAGTATGAACAATAAATAGCACATATCGGAAGCACACGCGGAACAACAAAACGTACATGTGCCTTTACGAGTCAATGCGAAGTAAGCAATAATCTTTCATAATTGTATTCAGATTTGAAAGGAAATGAAAGCAAGAGCATTCTTCTTCTGCTTCTACTTCTCTTCTTCTCTCCACGCCCCATCGCTCCTCTCTCTGTTTCTCGAGAAACAAAGACCGTGGGAGGCGATGGGATAAAACCGAAATTTTTGGTTTTCTCTTTTTTTTTTTTGTAACTTAACAGTTTAGTCCTTGAAATTTCTATATTTACCTATAGGTCCTCCGATTTATAAATAAATCTTTATTAATAATTTTTAAAAGTGAAGGATATTACACCTTGGAACCCCCCGGGTGGCACAAGGCTGGATGGGGCATTCGTATAGCAGGGACGGTGCTGCCTCTCGCTTCGCTCGCTGTCCGCCGCTCGCCGCTCGCTCGCTCAGCCAAAAATGGCCAGTTTCAGCCCATTTTTGGGCCGTTTTGGCTAGTTTTTGGGCTGTTCGTGCGTGCCGCGGTGACCGACGTGAGCGGAGCAAAACGACATCCATCTCAACACCCTGGAACCCCCCGGGTGACACAGGGCTGGATGGGGCATTCGTATAGCAGGGACGGAGTTACCTCTCGCTTCCCTCGCTGTCGGCCGCTCGCCGCTCGCTCGCGTGGCCAAAATGGCCCGTTTTAGGGCCGTTTTGGCCAATTTTTGGGCAGTTCTTGCGTGCCGCGGTGACCGATGTGAGCGGAGCAAAACGTCAGCCATCTTAGTAACTTGGAACCCCCCGGGTGGCACAAGGCTGGATGGGGCATTCTTATAGCAGGGACTGTGCTGCCTCTCGCTTCGCTCGCTCACTTTGCCAAAAATGGCCAGTTTTGGTCGTTTTTGTGCCATTTTGGCTAGTTTTTGGGCTGTTCTTGCATGCCGCGGTGACCGACGTGACCAGAGCAAAACATCAGCCATCTCAGCACCCTAGAACCCCCCGGGTGGCATAGGGCTGGATGGGGCATTCGTATAGTAGGGACGGTGCTGCCTCTCGCTTTGCTCGCTGTCTGCCGCTCGCCGCTCGCTCGCTCATCCAAATATGGCTTGTTTTGGCCCGTTTATGGGCCGTTTTGGCCAATTTTTTGGCAGTTCTTGCGTGCCGCGGCGACCGACGTGAGTAGAAAAAAACATCAACCATCTCAGCACCCTGGAACCCCCCGGGTGGCACAGGGCTGGATGGGGTATTCGTATAGCAGGGACGGTGCTGCCTCTCGCTTCGCTCGCAGTCCACCGCTCGCCGCTCGCTCGCTCAGCCAAAAATGGCCAGTTTGGGCCCGTTTTTGGGCTGTTTTGGCTAGTTTTTGGGTAGTTCTTGCGTGCCGCGGCGACCGACGTGAGCGGAACAAAACGTCAACCATCTCAGCACCCTGGAACCCCCCGGGTCGCACAGGGCTAGACGGGGCAATCGTATAGCAAGGACGGTGCTGCCTCTCGCTTTGCTCGCTGTTCACCGCTCGCTCGCTCAGCCAAAAATGGCAAGTTTTGGCCATTTTTAGGTCGTTTTGGCTAGTTTTCGGGCAGTTCTTGCGTGCCATGGTGACCGACATGAGCGGAGCAAAATGTCAGCCATCTCAGCACCCTGGAACCCCCCGGGTGATATAGGGCTAGATGGGGCATTCGTATAGCAGGGACGATGCTGCCTCATGCTTTGCTCGCTGTCCGTCGCTCGTCGCTCGCTCGCTCAGCCAAAAGTGGCCAGTATTGGCCCATTTTTGGGCCATTTTGCCCAGTTTTTGTGCAGTTCTTGCGTGCCACGGCGACCGACGTAAGCGGAGCAAAACGTCAGCCATCTCAGTACCCTGGAACCCCTCGGGTGGCACAGGGCTAGATGGGGCATTCGTATAGCAGGGACGGTGCTGCCTCTCGCTTTGCTCGCTGTCCACCGCTCGCTCGCTCGATCAAAATTGGCCAGTTTTGGCTCGTTTTTGAGCTGTTTTGGCCAATTTTTGGGCAGTTCTTGCGTGTAGCGGCGACCGATGTGAGCGGAGCAAAACGTCATCCATCTCAGCACTGTGGAACCCCCCGGGTGACATAGAGCTGGATGGGGCATTCGTATAGCAGGGACAGTGTTGCCTCTCGCCTCCCTCGCAGCCCGCCGCTCGCCACTCGCTCGCACGACCAAAAATGGCCCATTTTTTGGCCTTTTTGGCCAGTTTTTGGGCAGTTCTTGCGTGTCGTTGCGACCGACTTGAGCGGAGCAAAACGCCAGCCATCTTAGTACCCTGGACCACCCCGGGTGGCACAAGGCTGGATGGGGCATTCGTATAGTAGGGACTGTGCTGCCTCTCGTTTCGCTCGCTGTCAGCCACTCGCCGCTCGCTCGCTCTGCCAAAAATGGCCAGTTTTGGCCCTTTTTGGGCCGTTTTGGCAAGTTTTTGGGCTGTTCTTGCATCCCGCGGTGACCAACGTGAGCGAAGCAAAACATCAGCCATCTCAGCACCCTGGAACCCCCCGGGTGGCATAGGGCTGGATGGGGCATTCGTATAGCAGGGACGGTGCTGCCTATCGCTTTGCTCGCTGTCCGCCGCTCGCTCGCTCAGCTAAAAATGGCAAGTTTTGGTCCTTTTTGGGCCGTTTTGGCCAGTTTTTGGGCAGTTCTTGCATGTCGTGGCGACCGACGTGAGCGGAGCAAAATGTCAGCCATCTTAGCACCATGTAACCCTATTAGGACTCTAGCTAGAAGAGTCCTAATTGAGAGGGACATTCATGTAAAACCTACCTAAGCCGATCCCTATTAACGAGGTGAAGAGGCCGGCTAGGGTTAGGAGATTATTTCTTAGAGATGAATAAGGAGTTGTAAAGAAATAGGAGTCTTGATTAGAAGTTGTATTAGGAGTTGGTTAGAAGAAGGAGTCTTGAGTAGGAGTCCCATTAGGAGTTAGGGTTTAGAAACCCTATAAATAGCCATGTATTCCTCCTCTTTTCATAAGCAATAGATGAATCTTTTCTGCAACCTTTGAGCAGCAACTTGGAGGGAGGAACCCTTATAGAGTTCCAAGGAGGCCGATCCCCTAAAGAGATCAACCCCAAGTTCAGAATCTGCAAGGGTTCTAACGCCTGCAGAATTCCAAGGAAGCCGATCCCCTAAACAGATCAACCCCCAATTTAGAATATGAAAGGGTTCTATCAAACCCCCCGGGTGGCACAGGGCTGGATTGGGCATTCGTATAGCAGGGACGGTGCTGCTGTTGAATCTCGTATTTTGATGATGAAACCACTTGATATGTGTTTATAATTTAAACTGCATTTTGAGTGATGCAGGTCTACTCGATCAGGATTAGACAATTAACGCAAGAGGAATTGACGTTGCGCCGGAGGAGATCACATCAGGATATTGGACGACAGAAGGCTTCGGACGTTGGGCATCGGGCCAAGGAGAGCGGAATTACGCCAAGGATATCGGGGTTGCGGAGGTCAACCGCCGATTGGGCAACAAGCCGCAAGAAAGGACGATGCGCTGAAGAATCGGACGAAGCGCCAACCAATGACGTGCCGGGCAACGGAATGTCAATTCACGTTGTAATAATTGTCTAGATCGGAGTAGAGTTTTAGCTTATGTGTGCAGGATTAACTACGATAATGATGAAGACATAAAGCGAAACAAAGTGTCGGAGTCAAGCGCAAAGGATTTGTTGCGAGTTCGAGAGTTCGACGGAAGTCCGAAGGTTTGTCGGGAATGCTGCCGGAACTAGCCGAGAATGAGTAGTGAGCTTGCTGAAGGGTTTTTCGGAAGCTCGCCAGAAGGTTCGTTGGAAGTTCGCGGAGCTCGCCGAGAAAGATCGGAGCTTGCCGAAGAAGCTTGTTGGAACTCGCCAAGATCAAATCGTGAAGTCTAGGAGCTTGCCGGGAGTCCACAGAATGGTTTCCGAGAGTTTATCGGAAGACCATCGGAAGTTCGTCAGAAGCTCGCCGGAAGAAGTCTTGACTTACGAACTTTGTAATAGCTTAGAAAATATCTTTAAATTCGTAGTTAGCATGTTAATTAGGGTTAGGATTAGGTGTTAATCCTATAACCCAAGTAGGGGCCAATTGGGCCCGAGTTCGGACTAGTTTGGGCCAAGATTGAAGCCCAACTAGTGGGCTGAAAACACTGTAGGCGGTGGCACCGCCCAGTGCCCGAGAGCTGGGCAGTAGCACCGCCTGGGCTGGGCGGTGGCATCGCCTAGCACTGTCAGCGCCTGACACTGACAGGCGGTGGCACCGCCAGCATCGGGAACTCCACGAGAATTCAAATTTGGAGCCCAAATTTGAATCCTCTTGAGGCCTATAAATACCCCTCAAATCTCAGCTGAGATTACAACTTTTAGAGAAGCAATTGATTGAGAGAAAAGTCTTAGAAGAGTCTTTGCTAGTCTTGTTTTCAATTTGCTAGTGTCCACCTCCTTCTTTCTTGCTGAAAATCTGTAAGAGAGTGAACCGCTTGTAAAAGTTGTAAGAGGGGTATTTACCCTTCCCTTTTAGGAGATTTGCTAGTGGAAGGTGGGAGCATCATCGAAGAGGGGCCTCACAAGTGGATATAGGTCATTTGACCGAACCACTGTAAAATCGGCGTGATCTCTGGTTTGCATTTACTTATTGCATTTATATTACTGCAAACTATTTGCACTTTAATGCTATACTGCTTTATCTCCGTCTTACTTATCTCTTCAAGTTAAAACGCAATCTAAACGGTTTTAAACGAAAACGTTGCTTTTATCGTACGAAGTTTCCGAAAAGTGTTTAAATCGTGAAAAGTTTATCGCACTTCATTGCTGCACTAATTCACCCCCACCCCCCTTTTAGTGCCGCTCCGATCCTAACATTTGGTATCAGAGCCTGGTAGTTCTCATTTCGGATTTACACTTGAGAGAAATGACTCTTCATGACTTTCAAGAGGGATTATCAGTTGTTCGTCCACCGTTGTTTAACGGATTGGACTACACTTATTGGAAAACTCGAATAAGAGTTTTCTTGATTTCTATGAATTTGGATTTATGGAATATCATTGAGAACGGTTTTCAACTTCCCTCTAAACCGATGAACGAATGGTCAGATTTGGAGAAGAAGTATTTTTCTTTAAATGCAAAGGCTATGAATGCCTTATTTTGCGCTTTGGACAAAATTGAGTTCAATCGGATTTCTACGTGCGAAATGGCTTTTGATATTTGGCGAACACTTGAAATCACACATGAGGGAACTAGTAGAGTCAAAGACTCGAAAGTTAACATTTTAATGCATGATTTCGAGCTTTTTCAAATGAAGCCGAGCGAAACCATTGTTGACATGTACACCCGTTTTACGGATGTCGTCAATGGTTTACAAACTCTTGGCAAATGTTTCTCGAATTTTGAACTTGTTAGTAAAGTTTTACGATCACTTTCTAAAGTTTGGGAATCAAAAGTTACGGCAATACAAGAAACAAAAGATTTAAATATTTTTCCACTTGAAGAACTTATCGGCTCATTGATGACATATGAAATGGTGCGCAATGCACATGATGAAAACAATGAACACTTGAACCACCTTCCAAAGAATAGGAAGGATTTGGAACTCTGGACAAATGAATACCACTTGAGCGATGACTCAAGTGATGAGGACAATGATGAACTTGAACTTCGAACACTAACTCTTAATAAGTTCATTAAACAAAAATCTAAAATGAACAATGAACTTGAAGGAGGAAGAGGCCAAAGAAAAGGAAGGCACCCAAGGATGAATCAAGAACTTCCAAAGGTGAAACGACGAATTGGGCTTTGACGAGCTTCGACTACAAGGTAAGTAACTCAACTCTCTTGAATTATTTTGAAATTACTTGAAGTTTTTCATGAGTGCTTAATTTAGATAGTAGGAATAGAAAGTAAAAAATTATTTTTCAAAAATTATATCATGTTTCTCTTTTTAGCATCTTTGAAAAATTAAAAAATTGATAATGAAAATTATATTGCTAAGGTTCTTGTATGTTATGTTTTGAAATGTTGAATGATATATGCAACATTAGGGATGATAATTATATGATATGTGATAATGCTTAGGATTAATCCATACATGTGTATTTTGATGATTTTATGACATACATGAGTTTTTTTTTTTTTTTGATGTAAATGTTGATTTGAAACTCTCATTTTAGATTAACATGTTTTTAGACTAATCGTTTTTTATGACATATTAAGATGACATAGTGCATGTACATCTATGTATGAATTTCTTGATAATCTTTTGATGATAGATGTCATATCATGATGCGTTTGGTCTTAACAGCTTCATGACGAAACTTATGTTTCAATGATGATACATGTTTTCACAAAAGACTTGAATACACTCACATGAAATTAATTGTATGAAATGGAAATAAATTTTCTATCCTATTGAAATTAATGAATTTATTTTACTAATTTTGTGAATCTCGAAATTGATTTTGATGACTTAATTATGAATTTCAAGTTAACGATTTGATTTAAATGAGTTTTATCTAAATCATAAACTTGATCTTGTAAAATTGGAATCCCAAATAATGTCTTTTAGTATTCATGAATTGATACTCATAATATGAAAGTATTGTTATTCATGACTTGAATTTTATTGAAACATTGTATGCTTAAATTAATTATTCTCCTATGTTTCAAAAATTCTTTAAATGTCTTATGTGATGATTGAAAATTAATTTACTTTATGATAAATCTATGTATATCATTTTGAATCTCTTGAAAGTAATATTAAGATTTTGATGATTTGGACGATTTGAATTTGAATGAGTTTTATCCAAAATCGTGATCTTGATTCCGTGATATCTACAAATTAAGATTTATTATGAATCAAGATTTTTTCGATCTCCTAAGATTTTCTTTTGATTATTTATGAGTAGGTTTTTCAAAAAGAAATCATGCCTTTTGGTATTCATATGTTCTAATCTTTCATGATATGATTTTTATACAATTCCTTGTATTCATGAAATGTTTATCGCATCACCCAATTACTTTCTTCTTGATATTCCTTATGTGGTGATTAAAATTATGCATGAAATACTCTTGATATTATTTTGATGTATACAAATGAAAAGTTATAATCATGAATGATCGGATGAAATTTGACAAGTTAATATCTTCATGATTTGAAATATTTATACTTTGAAATTATGCATGCAATTGTTTTGTTTTGTGATGATATATGCATCATGAATACTTTATTATCATACATGAAAATAGTGATAAACATTTTGAAAATAAATGTTTGTATCATGTTAGATGATTTTACATCATGTGCATGATAAGTTATAGTGATGATTGAAACAATGATTGAAATGCGTTAAATAATGAATGTTTGGTATCATGATCAACATGTTGATAAATGCTTGAAAATTTTAATGTTTGAGTATCATGTATGATATGCTTATTAATGATGATTGATTTATTTTTCGGTATCGTGCATAAAAAATAAGGTTATTGAAATTGTGTATGTTTTAATTTGAATATATAATGATGCACAAATAAGAATGATACTTACCTTTGTCATAATATGAAAATTGATATAAGGGTCTTCCCTTCTTTTTGACAATGACAAAGGGGGAGCAAGAATTTCTAGCGTGGACATCATGAAAAGAGGCAAACTAACTAGCTTGCACAATTCAAGATGAAAGCAAAAAATTGCACTTCTCAAAAGAGAAGTCGCAAATGTAACATTTGCCAAATTGTTTGCTTGCCTCATGTAAAATATTATCTCTTGCTAGTTTTGACACGGGAGTGTCTAATTTACTACAATCTGATTATATGAGCCTTGATTATGATCTAGTATCTTTTTCACTCAATAATGATGCCTCATAATCTTTATCTCAGCACAATCAAATATGACAGCTCATCAGCATATTCTCTGCACAAAGTTAAAGCTGTTTCAAGCACACTCAAATATGACAGCTCATCAGCATATTCTCTGCACAAAGTTAAAGCTATTTTAAGGTGCTTTTCTTCAAGACAAAGGAATGCATTAAAGGAGTTGGTTGGCAGCTGTGAACATTTCTTCATTACCAATGAGTGCATTAAAATAGTTGGTTAGTAGCTGTAAACACTTAATTTTGAAATTCCCTATGCATGAAGGGTTGTTTCATGCACTAGTATTTATTTTGGTGTTTAGGACTTAGAAAGGAACTTTTAGAAAAGCTAAGGATATTGGCAGAAGCTCTCTTGGAGTGCTCTTGTGAACTCTGTATCTCTTGGAAGAGTCCTTGAGTGGTGAGTCTTTTGCTTTCAGTTATGTATCCTTGTTATTGTCATTAGGGTAGTGATCTTTCTGTATCCCTTTTGATTTTTAACTTGGTGGTGAACTAGTTTTTTATCTGAACAACTATTCTATTGGTGTTCTTTCGAAATCCATTCTGCATTTTTACCCTCCCCGGTATCAGTTTGGTATCAGAGCTAAAGGCTAGAGATCATGGCAAGGCGGAATGGAAAAGATGTAGTTGGTGAAGGTAGCGACCATGAAGATGACGTTGAGTCGTTGAGGCTGTAGCTACAAAACTTGCTGCGTAGCCTACAAGAAAAAAATGAAATAATCGACGAACTTCAAAGTAGACACAACCAGCATGAAAATGATGCTCGAGAGTTTATTTCTTATGATGATACACCTCATCTTCCAAGAGAGTCGAGAAGATGTCGGAGAAGAAATGAAGTCCAAGACGAGTGGTAGAATAAATATAATCCCAGATTTGATATTCCAGAATTTGAAGGGAAAGTAAATGTTGATGACTTTATCGATTGGCTTAATACAGTAGAAAGAATCTTCGATTTTCATGAACCACCAGAACAAAAGAAGGTCAAACTTGTGGCACTCAAACTCAGGCGGAATGCATCTTTTTGGTGGGAAAATCTGAAGAAACAAAGAGAACGTGAGGGGAAGAGTAAGATCGTTACATGGGAGAAAAAAAAAAGGAGCTAAAGAGAAAATATTTACCGATAATTATAGACAAGAGATCTTTCTCAAAATACATGATTTCAAGCAAAAAAGATCTTAGTGTGGAGGAGTACACTGCAGAATTTGATAATTTGATATTAAAAGGAGAGCTTGTGGAACAGGAAGAGCAAATAATTGCAAGATACTTAGGAGGTCCGAGGTATGAGATTTCTAAAGTTGTTCATTCTGACCATATTGGTCTTTAAATGATGTGAGCAAGCTGGCATTAAAAGTTGAAAAGCAATAGAAGTTTGAAAAGAGTTTTCGGTATGGCTCAAAAAGAAGGCTACACAAAAGGAGGAAGTTCCAAGCCCTACTGTCCAAAGCAAGGTGATATCGAAGGTGCAAGAAAAGGGTGAAGAGTCTGGCGGCAAAAAAAAATACCTAATTCTTCTACCCCAAGTGGCCAAAAATGCTTCAAATGTCATGGTTTTGGGCATATTGCTTCGGATTGTCCAAATAGGAGGATTGTAACTTTGGTTGAAGATCATAGTGATGGAGGCGAAGATGAAGCCGACGACGAACCAAAATACGATGATGATGAGGAAGAGATTACTTATGCTGATCATGGTTTGTCTATTGTATTGCAACGTAGTTTACAAGTGTCATATGTGGCCGACGATGAAAGTTGGGTGAGAAAAAATGTGTTTCACACTAAATGCACTTCTCTTGGCAAGGTGTGCTTCGTGATCATCGATAGTGGCAGTTTTGAGAACGTGGTTTCTTTGGAGATGGTGCAGAAGCTGAAGTTGGATACGATCTCTCATCCACATCCATACCAATTATGTTGGTTGCAAAAAGGAAATGACATCAAGGTAACTAAAAGATGTTTAGTTTCATTTTCTATCGGCAAGTATTATAAAGATAAAGTATGGTGTGATGTTGCCCCTATGGATGCTTGTCATTTACTATTGGGAAGACCTTGGCATTATGATAGAAGAGTGTTGTATGATGGTTATAAACATACTTATTCTTTTAAAGTGAATGAAAAGAAGATTATCTTAGCTCCATTACAATCTTCTGAAATCAGTGGGCCAAAGAAGGAAGTTAGTGCTTTTATTTCTTATAAAGAATGCAGATATGAATTGGACAAGGGCGATCATGTTTTGGCCCTAATGGTAGTAGAGGAGAACGAACAACATAAGGATGTTGAATCTCGGATTTTGATGATGAAGTCAATTGTCATTTGTTGTCTAATCTATGTGTTGAGATAAGTGTGCAGGATTAACTATGATGAAAGTTAGACAAGCAGCAGGAGTTGCACCAGAGTCAAGATCATGATCACGTTGGGAGTTCGAGAGTTCGACGGAAGTTCGGACGGTCATCGGAGGTTCTGCGAGAACAGATCCGAGAAGTCCAGAAGCTTACCAAGCGAAGCTCGTCGGAACTCGCCAAGTGGATCGTCGCAAAGTCCAAGAGTTTGCCGGAAGTCCGCAGAAGAATCACCGAGGGTTCATCGGATGATCGACGAAAGTTCGCCGGAAACTCGCCGGAAGAAGCGATTGATGCATCGGAGCAAAGCTACAGAAATTGTCTTAGATTTAATTGTAGTTAGCACGTTGATTAAGTTGGAAAATGGGAGGTGATCCCATTAGCTTAATCTTGGGGCAATTGGGCCCTTGAAAAGATTGAAATCGGGCCGAATGGAGCTAACCATTCGGACCCTGATTGCACCAGGCGGTGCAACCGCTTAGGCCAGAGGTGCAACCGCCCGGGCTATGTCTCAAGCGAGACCGGCGGTGCAACCGCCCCAGCCAAGAGGTGCAACCGCCCGTGAGCTCGATCTTGAGATAGGCGGCGGTGCAACCTCCCCGACAGAGAGAGGTAGCACCGAAAGCTCGGTCTTCGAGCTCGAGCAAAGAGGTGCAACCCCCGAGGTGGTAACCGCCCACGGGGCTCGATCTCGAGCCAGACTCAAGCGGTGCAACCGCCCCGACAGAGAGGTGCAACCGCCTGGGCTCGATCTCGAAGCTCTGCCGGCGGTGCAACCTCTCCATCGAGAGGTGTAACCGCCGATCCCGGAATTCGGATTTGATCGTTTTGAGCTCCAAATTTGAATTGCGTTGGGGCCTATAAATACCCCACCCATTCAGCATTGAAAAGACACAGATCTACACCGAATTCTTGATCTTTTCTGTGATTCTAAGAGCTCAAATTTGTGTAAAGTCCAAAAGTTCTCCTCTTTCTGTTCTTCAAGTCTTGAGTTGTAAAGAGAGGAGAGAAAGGATTTGTAAGGGTTGTCTCCTGAGCCCGTCAAAAGGAGTGAAACTGTAAAAGGGCAGTTGGCCTTCGCCCATTGAAGGAAGGTAGCTAGTTGACGTCGGTGACCTCGTCGGAGGAGGAAGCCAAAAGTGGAGTAGGTCAAGACTGACCGAACCACTCTAAATCTCTGGTTTGCTTTTACTTTGAGCACTTTATCATTACTGCAAACCTCCTACATTGCTACTGCCCTCTGCGCGTTTACGAACGAGTCTCTAAGTTCTGATCTTTCCGAATCTACATTCAGACGTAAATCGGTGTTTTCGTACGATCTTTACACTGCAGTTTACGCATACATTTTTTATTCCATTTATAATTGCAAATTGCTTTCTGCGTATTCATAAAATGCTTTTCAAAGTTCAAAACTGCGTTTAGACGTAAAACTACGTTTAGACGTAAAATTATGCTTTGACGTAAAAACTGCGTTTAGACGTAAACTGCGTTTAGACGTAAAACTGCGTTTAGACGCAAAACTGCGTTTAGACTTAAAACTGCACTTAGACATAAAACAGCACTTAGACGTAAAACTGCGTTTAGACGCAAACTGCGCTCAAACGCAAACTGCGCTTAAACGCAAACTGTGTTTAGACGCAAACTGTGTTTAGACGCAAACTGTGTTTAGACGCAAACTGCGCTTAGACGCAAACTGTGTTTAGACGCAAACTGCGCTTAGACGCAAATACAAACTGCGCTTAGACGCAATCTGCCTTTAGACGCAAACTGCATTTAGATGCAAACTGCGTAAACTACACTTAGATACAAACTGTGAATCGGCTTTTACATCGAAATCGTTTTTATCGGACGAACGCAGTTTTCGTTTTTAAATCGCTGAAAGATTTCCGCTGCACTAATTCACCCCCCTCCTAGTGCTCTCGATCCTAAAAATTGGTATCAGAGCAAGGTTAACTCTCTAACGGATTAAAACCCAAGAGAGATGGCATACGCCAGAAACCAAGAGGGGCATTCTATTACACGTCCACCCATGTTCAGTGGAATGGACTACACCTACTGGAAGACCCGAATGAGGATCTTTCTTATTTCTATGGATTTTGAACTGTGGAACCTTGTTGAAAACGGATTTTCAAAGTCTTCTCTTCCAATGATCGATTGGAATGAATTGGAAAAGAAGGCTTTCGCTCTTAATGCAAAGGCTATGAATGCCTTATTTTGCGCACTTGATAAAAACGAGTTTAATCGTGTTTCAACTTGCGAAACTGCATTTGATATTTGGTACACACTTGAAGTTGTTGAATCTCGGATTTTGATGATGAAACTAATTGATTGTGTTTAGATGTTTAACTGCATTTTGAGTAATGCAGGTCTACTCGATCAGAATTAGACAGTTAACGCAGGAGGAATTGACGTTGCGCCGGAGGAGATCACGTCAGGATATTGGACGGCAGAAGGCTTCGAACGTCGGGCATCGGGCCAAGAAGAGCGGAATTGCGCCAAGGATATCGGGGTTGCGGAGGTCAACCGTCGATTGGGCAACAAGCCGCAAGAGAGGACGATGTGCTAAAGAATCAGACGAAGCGCCAACCAATGACGTGCCGGGCAACAGAATGTCAATTCGCGTTGTAATAACTGTCTAGATCGGAGTAGAGTTTTGGTTTGCATGTGCAGGATTAACTACGATAACGATGAAGGCATAAAGTGAAACAAAGTGTGGAGTCAAGAATGAAGGATTCGTTGGGAGTTCAAGAGTTCGATGGAAGTCCGAAGGATCATCGGGAACGCTGCCGGAACTAGCCGAGAATGAGTAGGGAGCTTGCCGAAGGGTTTTTTGGAAGCTCGCCGGAAGATTCGTGGGAAGTTCACAGAGTTTGCCGAGAAAGATCGGAGCTTGCCGAAGAAGCTCATTGGAACTCGCCAAGATCAAATCGTGAAGTTTAAGAGCTTGCCGGGAGTCCGTAGAATGGTTTCCGAGAGTTTATCGGAAGACCGCCGAAAGTTCGCCGGAAGCTCGCCGGAAGAAGTCTTGACTTATGGACTTTGTAATAGCTTATATAATGTCTTTAAAATTCGTAGTTAGCATGTTAATTAGGGTTAGGATTAGGTATTAATCCTATAACCCAAGTATGGGCCTATAACACTGTAGGCTGAAAACACTATAGGCGGTGGGCTGAAAACACCATGAGCGGGGCTGAAAACATCGTAGGCGGTGGCACCGCTGGGCTGAGCTGGTGGCACCGCCCAGCACCCGAGTGCTGGGCGGTGACACCTCTTTGGCTGGGCGGTGGCACCGCCCAGCACCTGAACGTAGGGCGGTGGCACCCGCTTATTGGCGGTGGCACCGCCAAAGATCGGGAACCCAAAGAGGATTTGAATTTTGGAGCCCAAATTTTGGAGCCCAAATTTGAATCCTCTTGAGGCCTATAAATACCCCTCAAATCTCAGCTGAGAATATACTTTTTTGAGCAGCAAGAGTTTGAGAGAAAGGTCTTAGAAAAGTGTTAGCTTGTCTTCTTTTTCAATTTGCTAGTGTTCACCTCATCTCTTCTCGAAAATCTGTAAGAGAGTGAACCGCTTGTAAAGAGTTGTAAGAGGGTATTTACCCTTCCATTTCAAGAGACTTGCTAGTGGAAGGTAGGAGCCTCATCGAAGAGAGGCCTCCTGAAGTGGAGTAGGTCATTTGACCGAACCACTCTAAAATCGGCGTGATCCTTGGTTTGCATTTCATTATTGCTATTTACATTATTGCAAACCTTCTTATATGCTTTAGTTCCTTATTACTTTTGCTGCGCATATTTAAGAATACGCTTTCAAGATTAAGCTTGTCAAGTTCCGCTCTTATCATACGAAAGATTTTTTAAAAAACCGAAGTTTTAATCCGCTGCACTAATTCACCCCCCCCTCTTAGTGCTGCTCCGATCCTAACAATTGGTATCAGAGCTACGGTTTTCTACTTTGGTTTAACACCCAAATAAAAATGGCTCTTTATGGCTTTCAAGAGGGCTTATCGGTTGTTCGTCCACCGTTGTTTAACGGATCGGACTACACTTGTTGGAAAACTCGAATGAGAGTTTTCTTACTTTCTTTGGATTTGAATTTATGGCACATAGTCGAAAATGGATATGAAATGTCTTCTCTCCCAATGAACCATTGGAATGATTTGGAGAAGAAGATGTTTTTTTAAACGCATAAAAGGCTATGAATGCCTTATTTTTGCGCTTTTAGACAAAAATGAGTTCAATCGGATTTCTACGTCTTAAACGGCTTTTGATATTTGGCTTAACACTTGAAATCTCACACGAGGGAACTAGTAGAGTCAAAGACTTCGAAAGTTAATATTTTAATGCATGATTTCGAGCTTTTTTTCAAATGAAGCGAAGCGAAACCATTGTTGACATGTACACCCGTTTTACGGATGTCGTCAATGGTTTACAAACTCTTGGCAAATGTTTCTCAAATTTTGAACTTGTTAGTAAAGTTTTTACGATCACTTTCTAAAATTTGGGAATCAAAAGTTACAACAATACAAGAAACAAAAAGATTTAAATATTTTTCCACTTGAAGAACTTATCGGCTCGTTGATGACATATGAAATGGTGCGCAATGCACATGATGAACACAATGAACACTTGAACCACCTTCCAAAGAGTAGGATGGATTTGAAACTCAGGACAATTGAATACCACTTGAGCGATGACTCAAGTGATGAGGACAATGATGAACTTGAACTTGAACACTAACTCTTAATAAGTTCATTAAACATAAATCTAAAATGAACAATGAACTTGAACGGAGGAAGAAGCCAAAGAAAAGGAAGGCACCCAAGGATGAATCAAGAACTTCTAAAGGTGAAAAGGCTTAATTGGGCTTTGACGAGCTTCGACTTCAAGGTAAGTAACTCAACTCTCTTGAATTATTTTGAAATTACTTGATGTTTTCCATGATGTATTTTCTCTTTTCTTTTGAATAAATATTTTTTCTTGAAAATTGTATGTTTTATGTTAATAGAATAAAATGTTAGATTTAAATAATCATATATATGTGCTTGAGAAGCAAGAATGTGTATTTTGATGATTTCCATATTAACTTTCAATGATGATGCATGGTTTTTATATGGAAGGCTTGATGATTTTTTTTAAACTTTGTCTTTGGTTTTCAAACATGATGTATGTTTTTGACATAAGAACAAAACTTGAGCATGCTAATATAAAATCAATCACATAAATTAAAACTAAAGAAGTTTTAGTTATCTATATGAATCATTCAAAATTATGCATATGAATCTTGTGATTTATGGATTATTGATTTTTACCATAATGAAAGTGCCTTATTAATCTTTGTTGTAATAAATCTTACACTTTCGGTTTTAAATATTATACATGTTTTTATTTGGTATAAGTGAAATAAAATCATATGAATTGAAACAACTAAAAAGAGGAAAATATTTTTTCCTTGAAAAATTATTTTTCTCTATCTTATTGATCTTGATGTTTATTATAATAAATCTATGTATACCATTTTGAATCTCTTGAAAGTAATGTTGATATTTTGATGATTTTGATGACTTAAATTTGAAATGAGTTTTATCAAAATCATGATATTGATTTCTTGGAATAACATGAGATTACCTTTGATGATTTTTCTCTTGAATATAACTTGTGATATTGTTTATATAAATCATCATTTTGATTTCTCGACATTCGATACATGAGATTTTATTATAAATCAAAATTTCTCATTAATCGATCTTCTACGATTTTACTTGATATTCTCTTGAGATGAGATTTTCTAAATGAATCATGATTTTTCCTTGTGAGTTCTTGGAGTTATTACTTGATTTTTTTTTTTTAAAACAAGATCTCTACTTTGTACTCCTATGATTTTTCTTGATATTTTATTTAAAGAAGATATTTACTATATGAATCATGTCTTTTGGTATTCAAATGATTTTATCCTTCATGACATGATTTCTTTGTATTTATGGCTTGCATGGCTTGAAATGTTTTGGTATAATGCATGCAATGATGAAATTTGAATGATGTATGCAACATTATGGATTATAGTTATATGATATGTGATAATGCTTAGGATTAATCCATGCATGTATATTTTGATGATTTTATGTCATGCATGAGTTTTTGAAGTAAATGTTGATTTGATACTCTCATTTTGGATTAACATGTTTTTGGTTTAATCATTTTTATGACGAATTAAGATGACATTCTCATGACATATTAAGATGACATAGTGCATGTATATCTATGTATGAATTTCTTGATAGTCTTTTGATGATAGATGTGATATCATGATGTTTTATTTTTGATGTGTTTGGGCTTGACGGTTTTATGACGAAACTTATGTTTTGATTGTAAATAATGATAAATGTTTTCACAAAAAGACTTGAACACCCTCACATGAAATCAATTGTATAAAATGGAAATAAATTTTATATCCTATTGAGGTTAATGAATTTATTTTACCATTCTTGTGAATCTCATAAAAATAAACATGATGAATATTTTGAAAATAAATGAGTGTATCATGCATTTGGTCTTAATGATTTCTCTAGAACATACTTTTTGAAATCATACTTGATAACGAATATCAAGATATTAAAAGGATATTATCATGGAATAATGCTTGATAATTTATTTTACGAAATTTACCTTTCTATCTTGAATGTTGACATTTTTTTTATGATGTGTTAAAAAAAATCACTTAAAAAATGCTTTTCCCGTCTTATCGAGATTAATGATTTCATGATATTGTGTGAATGATTGAAATGATATTCATGAATTGATCCTTATTGATATATTTCATGAATTCTTTGCATATTTAGCTTGTTGAATGATTGAAATATTTAGTCATTGAGTCCTCCCTTTCTTTTTGACTTTGATAAAGGGGGAGAAGGTTTTGCTAGCTTGTGCATTGAAAATGAAAGTAAACTTCCTAGCATGCTAGGGAAGTAAAACTTGCAAGCTTGCACTTCTCAAAAAGAGAAGAAAGATATTGTCTATCTTAAGAAACAAAAATTGCAAAAGTGCTATCTTGCCTATCTCAAGAAGCAAAACTTGCAACTTGCACATTGCAATAGGAAGCAAGAATTATGAGCTTACACAAGAAAGCTATCTTACATTTGCTTTCGAAATTTTTGCTAGCTTGTATATTGTGAAACTTACATATCGTAAACATTGCTAGCTTGTAGTCTAAAGAGAAGCAAAAAGTTGCTATCTCAAAAGAAGCAAATGTGCTATCTTGACTATCTTAAGAGACAAAAATGCTAACTTGCACATCTAGCAAAACTTAACAAATTTGCATATTTCAAGAAGCAAGAGTTGTTTTTCTTAAACATCTCAATATTGCTACCTTGCATGATATAAAATTTGCTATATCAAACATTATAAATATTGTTACTTGCAAAGAAAAGCAAAGTGCAATCTTGCACAAGAAGCAAGTGTTGAATTGCCATGATTGAACTTAAGAATCTAGCTATGCTTTTTGTGCTTATATGTTGTGATGAAAATCTAGCTTCATATTATAAAAACTTGCATATCTTTTAAAATAGCTAGAGCAACTTCTCCTTTTGTTGATGACATAGGGGAGAAGTATATTGATGACTTCATGCATTGAATTGAATATTTTATATATTTGCATGATGGTTTAAATATTTTTCATAACATGTGATGAATGTCACTTGGATTTGGGATAATCCAAGTGTTCTATCAATGGCATATTGATAGGGGAGTTTGGTTAAACTCCGGGGAGTTTAGGTTAACTCCGTTAGTCATCAATTAGTTGTCATCATCAAAAAGGGGAGATTGTTGAATCTCGGATTTTGATGATGAAACTAATTGATTGTGTTTAGATGTTTAACTGCATTTTGAGTAATGCAGGTCTACTCGATCAGAATTAGACAGTTAACGCAGGAGGAATTGACGTTCCGCCGGAGGAGATCACGTCAGGATATTGGACGGCAGAAGGCTTCGAACGTCGGGCATCGGGCCAAGAAGAGCGGAATTGCGCCAAGGATATCGGGGTTGCGGAGGTCAACCTGGTCGATTGGGCAACAAGCCGCAAGAGAGGACGATGTGCTAAAGAATCGACGGGCGCCAACCAATGACGTGCCGGGCAACAGAATGTCAATTCGCGTTGTAATAACTGTCTAGATCGGAGTAGAGTTTTGGTTTGCATGTGCAGGATTAACTACGATAACGATGAAGGCATAAAGTGAAACAAAGTGTGGAGTCAAGAATGAAGGATTCGTTGGGAGTTCAAGAGTTCGATGGAAGTCCGAAGGATCATCGGGAACGCTGCCGGAACTAGCCGAGAATGAGTAGGAGCTTGAAGGGGGTTTTTTGGAAGCTCATTGGGAAGATTCGTGGGAAGTTCACAGAGTTTGCCGAGAAAGATCGGAGCTTGTCGGAAGAAGCTCATTGGAACTCGCCAAGATCAAATCGTGAAGTTTAAGAGCTTGCCGGAGTCCGTAGAATGGTTTCAGAGTTTATGGAAGACCGAAAAGTTCGCCGGAAGCTTCATGGGAAGAAGTCTTGACTTATGGACTTTGTAATAGCTTATATAATGTCTTTAAAATTCGTAGTTAGCATGTTAATTAGGGTTAGGATTAGGTATTAATCCTATAACCCAAGTATGGGCCTATAACACTCAGAGGGCTGAAAACACTATAGGGTGGGTGAAAAAAACATCAGAAGGGCTGAAAACATCGTAGGCGGTGGCACCGCTGGGCTGAAGTGGTGGCACCGCCCAGCAAGTGCTGGTGCTGGGCGGTGACACCTCTTTGGCTGGGCGGTGGCACCGCCCAGCACCAACGTAGGGCTGTGGCACCGCTTTATTGGCGGTGGCACCGCCAAAGACGGGAACCCAAAGAGGATTTGAATTTTGGAGCCCAAATTTTGGAGCCCAAATTTGAATCCTCTTGAGGCCTATAAATACCCCTCAAATCTCAGCTGAGAATATAACTTTTTGAGCAGCAAGAGTTTGAGAGAAAGGTCTTAGAAAAGTGTTAGCTTGTCTTCTTTTCAATTTGCTAGTGTTCACCTCATCTCTTCTCGAAAATCTGTAAGAGAGTGAACCGCTTGTAAAGAGTTGTAAGAGAGGTATTTACCCTTCCATTTCAAGAGACTTGCTAGTGGAAGGTGGGAGCCTCATCGAAGAGAGGCCTCGCAAGTGGAGTAGGTCATTTGACCGAACCACTCTAAAATCGGCGTGATCCTTGGTTTGCATTTCATTATTGCTATTTACATTATTGCAAACCTTCTTATATGCTTTAGTTCCTTATTACTTTTGCTGCGCATATTTAAGAATACGCTTTCAAGATTAAGCTTGTCAAGTTCCGCTCTTATCATACGAAAGATTTTTTAAAAAACCGAAGTTTTAATCCGCTGCACTAATTCACCCCCCCCTCTTAGTGCTGCTCCGATCCTAACAGAAGTGACCCACGAGGGCACAAGTAGAGTGAAAGAGTCAAAAATCAATCTATTGTTGCATTCTTTTGAACTTTTCCGAATGAAACCGAGTGAAACCATTGGCGCATGTTTACCCGTTTCACGGATGTCGTCAATGGTCTAAAAGGACTCGGAAAAAGTTTTTCGGATTTTGAACTCGTAAATAAGATACTAAGATCCCTTCCTAAAAGTTAGGATCCTAAAGTCACTGCTATTCAAGAGGCAAAAGATCTACGCAACCTCCCTCTTGAAGAACTAATCGGGTCATTAATGACCTATGAGATGACTTGCAAAGCTCATGAAGAGCAAGAAGACATCCTTCCAAAGAACAGGAAGGATATGGCACTTAAAACTTCTGAATGCCACTTGAGAGAAAACTCAAGTGATGAGGACTGTGATGATGACTTGGCACTTTTAACAAGAAAGTTTAAGAAATTCTTCAAAAGAAACAAGTTTAAGAATGATGCGAAAAATAAACTTGAACCCAAGAAGGACCAAGTGATCTGCTATGAATGTAAAATGTCGGGACACTACAAGAGTGATTGTCCCCAGGTCAAAAGAAGAACATCAAAGAAGAAGGCTCTTCAAGCAACATAGGATGACTCGAGCGCATCTGAAGAAGAGGAGTCCAACACCGAGCAAGTTGCTCATTACGCCTTAATGGCCATCGGAGAGGAGGTAACGAACTTATTAGATGCTGATTTATCTTTCGATGAATTATTAAATGCCTTCCATGACTTATTTGATGAATGCAAGACTATCAATAGAAAATACAAATTGCTAAAAAAGGAGCATGATAGTCTTACTTGTGATTTTAATAAGTTAAAAATTGAATATCATGATAGTTTAAATTCATGTATCAAATGTCATGATCTAGAAACTTTTCAAAAAGAAAACTTGCTACTTAAGGACACCTTGAAGAAATTCGAGGTTGGTAGCAAGTCATTAAACATGATCCTTACAAACAAAGGTCATGTTCCCAAAAGAAGTGGGATTGGATTTGTGAAGAGTCCTCACCAAAATCCAACTACCTTCGTAAAAGGCCCCATCTTACATGTTAGACATCAAAGCAAATGCAACTTTTGTTGCAAGTTCGGACATAGGACGCATTATTGTCCATTCAGGAAACTTAGTCCAAACAAATTGATTTGGGTTCCTAAGGGAACCATGACAAATTCTATGCAACATTATAGAAAATGTAGATCTATTTGTGAGGAACCCAAAAGCAAATGGGTACCTAAACATCATCCTTTCTTGTAGAAAACTAAACCATCGCAAGCTAGGAGCAAGAGATGGTACCTTGATAGTGGATGCTCAAGGCATATGACCGGAGATCCATCCCAATTCTCTAAGCTCACTAGCATAGACGAAGGATATGTCACCTTCGGAGACAACAACAAGGGTAAAATCATTGGCAAAGGAACCATAGGTAACAAATCCAACTTTTTTATTGAAGATGTTTTGCTAGTTGATGGTCTAAAATATAACCTCCTGAGCATTAGTCAATTGTGTGATAAAGGATATATTATCAGATTTGAATCTAATGCTTGCATCATTGAAAAACCACACAAAAACATATCTATGATTGCATTAAAACAAAATAACGTATACACTATTGACATCAATGATTTATGTAATGAAACATGTTTTTCTACTTTAAATGAAAATGCTTGGATATGGCATAGAAGATTAGGTCATGCTAGCATGAAGCTAATCACTCAAATATCATCCAAAGAACTTGTAAGAGGAATTCCTCATATCAAGTTCATCAAAGATAATGTATGTGATGCACGCCAATTAGGTAAACAAATTAAGAGTAGCTTCAAATCTAAAAAATCAAATAAGCACCTCTAGGCCCTTACAATTGATCCATATGGACTTGTTCGGACCCATCTCCACATCAAGCCTAGGAGGTAGCAAATACGCTTTCGTCATCGTGGATGACTATAGCAGATACACATGGACTTACTTCTTAAAACAGAAAAGTGAATGCCTTAGATCTTTTACCAAGTTTTGCAAACTCGTTCAGAATGAGAAAGGTTCTATGATTTCGTCAATTAGAAGTGATCATGGTGGTGAATTTCAAAACCATGATTTCCAGAAATTTTGTGAACTCAATGGATACAACCATAATTTCTCTACTCCTAGAATCCCTCAACAAAATGGAGTTGTAGAAAGAAAAAATCGAAATTTACAAGAAATGGCAAGAACCATGTTGAATGAACACAACCTACCCAAATATTTTTGGGTGGTAAATACTGCATGCTACATCTTAAATAGAGTTCTAGTGAGACCTCTACTAACCAAAACTCCCTGAGTTATGGAACAACAAAAAAACCCAACGTTTCATATTTTAAAGTCTTTGGGAGTAAGTGTTTTATCTTGAATGAAAAAAAGATAACTTAGGAAAATTGATGCTAAACCGATGAAGGAATCTTTCTTGGTTATTCTACAGTTTCTAAAGCCTTTCAGTATCTTTAACAAAAGAACTCTAACTATTGAAGAATCCATTCATGTTGTTTTCAATGAGATTTTGAAATCACAAAAAAATGATCTTGACGATGATGTTAATTTTGATTCTTTGAATTTAAATGAAACCCCATCTCCAACTAGCAACTTGGATGCATCCACTTCTCAGATTTCCTTACCCAAGGATGGAAGTATGTAGATGCTCATCCTAAGGAGCTAATCTTAGGAGACGATCAAAGGGGGGTTCAAACACGATCTTCTCTTAAAACCTTTTTTGTGCAAATGCGCCTTTCTCTCCCAAATTGAACCCAAATGCATTGATGAAGCCATGAAAGATGATTCATGGATTATCTAATGCAAGATGAATTAAATCAATTTGAGAGAAATGAAGTGTGGAAGCTTGTTCCTAGGCCAAATGACCATTTAGTTATTGGTACTAAATGGGTCTTTAAATAAGCAAAATGAAAATGGTATCGTGGTTAGAAACAAGGCTAGATTAGTGGCCAAAGGTTTCAACCAAGAAGAAGGTATCGACATTTAAGAAACCTTCGGCTCCTCGTGGCTTCGATTGGAAGCCATAAGGATGCTCCTTGCCCACGCTTAGCAAGTAATAATTTTAAGTTGTTTCAAATGGATGTTAAAAGCGCTTTTCTTAATGGCTTTATTTCGAAAAAGAAGTCTATGTTGAACAACCTCCTGGATTTGAAAATAATAGTCTCCCCTAATCATGTGTTTAGATTAACTAAAGCTCTCTATGGTTTAACACAAGCTCCAAGGGCTTGGTATGAGAGACTTAGTTCTTTTCTTATTAAAAAATAATTTCATAAAAGGCAAGGTTGATACTACATTATTCATCAAGAACTTTGAAAATAATTTTCTCATTGTTCAAATTTATGTTGATGATATTATCTTTGGTTCTACTGAATGAATCTCTTTGTGAATCTTTTGCGAAAACTATGAGTCGTGGAATTGAAAAATGAGTCTAATGGGAGAGTTAACATTCTTCTTAGGTCTACAAATCAAACAACTAAGCAATGACATCTTTATTAGTCAAACCAAATATGCTATGAGTTTGCTAAAGAAGTTCAATATGAATAACTCAAAAGCTATTAACACTCCTATGAGCACCTCCACTAAGTTAGAAATTGATGAAAATGGAGAAAGCTTCGATCAAAAAACCTATAGGGGTATGATAGGAAGTTTACTTTACCTCACTGCAACTAGACCGGACATAATGTTTAGTGTAGGACTTTTGTGCTAGATTTCAATCAAACCCTAAGATATCTCATCTCAAAGCAGTTAAAAGAATACTCAGATATCTTAATGGTACCATAAATCTAGGATTATGGTACCCAAAATCGAGGAGCTTGAGTTAATGCTTATGCCGATGCGGACTTATTTGGTCAGATTAGATAGAAAAAAGCACATCGGGAACATGTCAATTCTTAGGACATGCCCTTGTTTTCTGGTCATCCAAGAAACAAAACTCGGTTGCACTATCAACAACCGAAAGTTGAATATATTGCAGCAAGTGCATCTTTGTGCACAAGTTGTTTGGATGAAAAATACCTTAGAAGATTATAAAGTTCATCTTAAAAATATTCCCATTAAATGTGATAACACAAGTGCAATATGCCTAACAAAAAACCCTATACAACATTCAAGAACAAAACATATTGACATCAGACATCACTTTATACGAGATCATGTTACGAATCATGATGTAATCATAGAATTCATTGATACGAAACATCAACTAGTTGATATCTTTACAAAACCCCCAAGTGAAGAACAATTTGATTTCATAAGAAGAGAATTAGGAATGTTGATGTGTCCGAATACTTAAACTAGTTAAAATTATTTTTCGGACGTTATTACTATTACATGCCTTGGCATCACTTGATCAAATAACATGTTGGAAATTATGTGACAAATGTTTTTTTAAAAAAAATCAGTAGCTTACTCATATCCGAATGCATATAAGAAGTTCATTTTTCGGTTTGAATGCTAAAAATGGGATTTTCCTGTACACTCTTATGAAAACTTTTTGAAAAATGACTTTCCTCCTTCAAGCAACGAACTATAACAAGGAAAAGAGATATTCAAAGTATTATATGTGTCATGCCTTCCTTTATGTGCTTGATAATCTGCTGGAATCACATCTACCATGCTTTTTGATAATGCTATCATGCTTTTTGTTGATGACAAAGGGGGAGAAACATATGAATTGATAAACAACTGCCATAATCATGTCTATGTCATAGTTGCAAATACTTGAGTTATGCTATAAACAATGTTATGGTTATGCCATCCTTGCATCACCAAGAGATATATGAACATGTGCTATAGTTTGCATTATGTCTTGAGTTGATATCCTATCTTGTGAAGTAAATGCAAACTTGTTAGAAAATCTCAAATGTGTGCATCATGTAATAGTCCTTCACAGCTTTATATGATTACATGATGAATAGCTACAAACACAATCATACAAACTTGATGATGTATGTCAAGCCTTGACATCATTCTTGAAGAGATACATCATGATGGGTATCATGATGGGAGTATTGATAAGTTTAACTGATCTAACTTATCAATACGTCACTTGAATTCTTAGGTCTTGAATTCAAGGTTGACTTATCTCAACTATGGCATATAGATACGGGGAGTTAAGGATAACTCCATTATCAATTGATTGTCATCATCAAAAAGGGGGAGATTGTTGAATCTCGGATTTTGATGATGAAGTCAATTGTCATTTGTTGTCTAATCTATGTGTTGAGATAAGTGTGCAGGATTAACTACGATGAAAGTTAGACAAGCAGCAGGAGTTGCACCGGAGTCAAGATCATGATCACGTTGGGAGTTCGAGAGTTCGACGGAAGTTCGGACGGTCGTCGGAGGTTCTGCGAGAACAGATCCGAGAAGTCCAGAAGCTTGCCAAGCGAAGCTCGTCGGAACTCGCCAAGTGGATCGTCGTAAAGTCCAGGAGTTTGCCGGAAGTCCGCAGAAGAATCACCGAGGGTTCATCGGATGATCGACGGAAGTTTGCCGGAAGAAGCGATTGACGCATCGGAGCAAAGCTGCAGAAATTGTCTTAGATTTAATCGTAGTTAGCACGTTGATTAAGTTGGAAAATGGGAGGTGATCCCATTATTTTAATCTTGGGGCAATTGGGCCCCTGAAAAGATTGAAATCGGGCGAATGGAGCCAACCATTCGACCCGATTGCACCAAGGCGGTGCAACCGCCAGGCCAGAGGTGCAACCGCCGGGCTATGTCTCCCCAGCGAGACTAGGCGGTGCAACCGCCCCGGCCGAGGTGCAACCGCCCGTGAGCTCAGTCTTCGAGCTAGATGGCGGTGCAACCTCCTTGATGACGAGAGGTAGCACCGCCGAAGCTCGATCTTGAGCTCGGCAGACAGTGCAAAACCGGGCTCGATCTCCGAAGCTCGCCAAGCGGTGCAAACTCTCCAGTCAGGAGGTGCAACCGCCTGATCCCAGAATTCCGGGATTTGATCGTTTTGAGCTCCAAATTTGAACTGGGTTGGGGCTTTTAAATACCCCACCCATTCTGCACTGAAAAGACACAGATCTACACCGAATTCTTGATCTTTTTTGTGATTCTAAGAGCTCAAATTTGTGTAATGTCCAAAAGTTCTCCTCTTTCTGTTCTTCAAGTCTTGAGTTGTAAAGAGAGGAGAGAAAGGATCTGTAAGGGTTGTCTCCTGAGCCCGTCAAAAGGAGTGAAACTGTAAAAGGGCAGTTGGCCTTCGCCCATTGAAGGAAGGCAGCTAGTTGACGTCGGTGACCTCGTCGGAGGAGGAAGCCAAAAGTGGAGTAGGTCAAGACTGACCGAACCACTCTAAATCTCTGGTTTGCTTTTACTTTGAGCACTTTATCATTACTGCAAACCTCCTACATTGCTCCTGCCCTATGCGCGTTTACGAATGAGTCTAAGTTTTGATCTTTCCGAATCTGCATTCAGACGTAAATCGGTGTTTTCGTACGATCTTTACACTGCAGTTTACGCTTACGTTTTTTATTCCATTTATAACTGCAAATTGCTTTCTGCGTATTCATAAAACGCTTTTCAAAGTTCAAAACTGTGTTTAGACATAAAACTGCGTTTAGACGTAAAATTACGCTTTGAAGTAAAAACTGCGTTTAGACGTAAACTGCGTTTAGACGTAAAACTGCGTTTAGACGTAAAACTGCGTTTAGACGCAAAACTGCATTTAGACTTAAAACTGCACTTAGACGTAAAACTGCACTTAGACATAAAACTGCGTTTAGATGCAAACTGCGCTCAAACGCAAACTGCGCTTAAATGCAAACTGTGTTTAGACGCAAACTGTGTTTAGATGCAAACTGTGTTTAGACGCAAACTGCGCTTAGACGCAAACTGTGTTTAGACGTAAACTGTGTTTAGACGCAAACTGCGCTTAGACGCAAATACAAACTGCGCTTAGACGCAATCTGCATTTAGACGCAAACTGCGTAAACTACACTTAGATACAAACTGTGAATCGGCTTTTACATCGAAATCCTTTTTATCGGACGAACGCAGTTTTCGTTTTTAAATCGCTGAAAGATTTCCGCTGCACTAATTCACCCCCCCCCCCTCTTAGTGCTCTCGATCCTAACAAAGGAGACACCGAAAATCATGTAACCAATCCTAGAAGAATTTCAAGATGTTATACCGGAAGAGATTCCACATGGCCTTCCACCCTTAAGAGATATCCAGCATCGTATTGATCTTATTCCTGGGGCTGTTCTACCTAATAAGGCAGCATATAGAATGAGTCCCAAGGAGCATGCAGAACTTCAAAGGCAAGTTGATGAATTGGTTAAAAAAGGGCTAATCCGGGAGAGCATGAGTCCTTGTGCAGTTCTTGCTTTGTTAGTGCCTAAGAAGGATGGTTCTTGGAGAATGTGCGTGGACAGTCGCACCATCAACAAAATCATAGTGGACTATCACTTTCCTATTCCAAGGTTAGATGATTTACTTGATCAACTGTGTGGTGCTTATATTTTCTCTAAAATTGATTTGAGGAGTGGCTATCACCAAATAAGAATGAGGCCCGGAGATGAGTGGAAAACAGCGTTTAAAACTAGAGAAGGCTTATATGAATGGTTGGTTATGCCATTTGGACTATCTAATGCTCCTAGCACATTCATGAGATTTATGAATCACATACTTAAGCCATGCATTGGAATATTTGTTGTAGTTTATTTTGACAATATATTGGTGTACAGTAAGAGTGAAGAGGAGTATATGAGTCATCTGAAAGAGATCTTTCTTATTTTGAGGCAGCAAAAACTTTATGCTAATCTAAAGAAATGTGATTTCTTAACTTCTAGTGTGGTGTTTTTGGGGTATGTTGTTTCAAAAGATGGAATCATGATGGATCAAAGCAAGGTTGAAGCTATTCTCAATTGGCCAACACCTGCTTCATTACATGATGTGAGGAGTTTCCATGGCTTAACATCTTTTTATAGAAGATTCATCAAGAGTTTCAACTCTATTGTCGCTCCAATCACCGAATGTCTGAAATGTGATAAATTCAAATGGACTAATGAGGCTAATGATGCTTTTGAGCTTTTGAAAAGAAAGGTTACTAAAGCTCCTATCTTAGTTCTGCCAAATTTTGACAATGTGTTTGAAGTTGAATGTGATGCATCTAATGTGGGAATTGCCGCTTTGTTTTGAGTCAAGACGGAAAGCCCATTGCATTTTTTTAGTGAAAAGCTGAATGATACGAGAAAGAAATACTCTACTTATGATAAGGAGTTTTATGCGATTTATCGAGCTTTGTCTCATTGAGTCAATATCTTCTCGCCAAGCCATTAGTTCTTTATTCGATCACGAGGCATTAAAGTTCATTAATCATCAAAGACAAGCTAAACAAGAGGCATGCAGCTTGGGTGGAGTTCTTACAATCTTACAACTTTACAATCAAGCACAAATCTGGTGTTCAAATGTAGTTCTTTGACGATTGAGCAGAAAGCATTCTTTATTATCGCAATGGAAGTCAAAGTGGTTGGATTTGAAACATTCAAAGATCTATATGAGAATGATGTGGATTTTGGCTCGATATGGCAGAATTGCAAATCAGGTTCCTGTCAACAATTTTCAATCTTTGATGGTTTTCTTTTCGAGCTAATGCTTTATGTGTTCCATCTTGTTCTTTGAGACAAGTAATTTCATTTGAAGCTCATGGTGGTGTTTTTGGGTGGACATTTTGGTAGAGATAAAACTTTAGCTCTTATTCAATCAAACTTCTATTGGCCTAAGATGTTTAGAGATGTGGAAAGACATGTAAAGCAATGTCGAAGTGTGTCATTTGGCAAAAACAAGAACTCAAAATTCTGGTTTGTACACTCCATTGCCAAGTGCCAAATGCTCCCCGGGAGGATGTGAGTCTTGATTTCATTTTAGGACTGCCAAGAACTCAAAGGAACAAGGATTCTATCATGGTTGTTGTTGACAGATTTTCAAAATGTCTCACTTTGTTCCATGCAATAAATCAAATGATGCATCTCATATTGCTGATTTATATTTTAAGGAGATTGTTAAATTGCATGGTATTCCAAGAACTATGGTGTTTGATCGAGATTCAAAATTTGTTAGTCATTTTTGGAGAACTCTTTGGAGGAAGCTGGGTACTTCTTTGAATTTCAGCAGCTCGCATCATCCACAAACCGATGGGCAAACTGAAGTAACAAACCGAAGCTTGGGAAATTTGCTTAGAAGCTATGTTGGCAAGAATATTAAGCAATGGGATGTCATTCTTCCACAAATTGAGTTTGCCTACAATCGTTCTATGCATCATAGTATCGGTAAGAGTCCTTTTGAGGTTGTTTATGGTGCTAATCCTACTAGTCCTTTGGACTTAATCCCTCATTCTACAACAAAGCAATTTAGTAGAGATGTTGATGAAAGAGCTAAGCAGATAAAGAAGCTGCATGAGGGTGTGAAAGCAACCATTGAGAAGCAAAATGAGAGGTACATGCATGCTGCCAACAAACACAGAAAACATGTGGAGTTTAATGCAGGTGATTTGGTCTGGATTCATCTAAGGAAGGAGAGGTTTCCACCGGGCAAATTTGGAAAATTGAAACCAAAGGCTGATGGTCCATTCAAGGTGCTTAAGAGAATTGGCAGAAATGCTTATGAGATAGAGCTACCTGAAGATTACGGAGTATCCCCAACATTTAATGTGGCTGATTTAAGTCCTTTTTATAATCATGTTGATGAATCAAACGAAGACTTGAGGACAAGTTTCATTTAACCGGGGGAGATTGACACGGGAGTGTCTAATTTACTACAATCTGATTATATGAGCCTTGATTATGATCTAGTATCTTTTTCACTCAATAATGATGCCTCATAATCTTTATCTCAGCACAATCAAATATGATAGCTCATCAGCATATTCTCTGCACAAAGTTAAAGCTGTTTCAAGCACACTCAAATATGACAGCTCATCAGCATATTCTCTGCACAAAGTTAAAGCTGTTTCAAGGTGCTTTTCTTCAAGACAAAGGAATGCATTAAAGGAGTTGGTTGGCAGCTGTGAACATTTCTTCATTACCAATGAGTGCATTAAAATAGTTGGTTAGTAGCTGTAAACACTTAATTTCGAAATTCCCTATGCATGAAGGGTTGTTTCATGCACTAGTATTTATTTTGGTGTTTAGGACTTAGAAAGGAACTTTTAGAAAAGCTAAGCATATTGGCAGAAGCTCTCTTGGAGTGCTCTTGTGAACTCTGTATCTCTTGGAAGAGTCCTTGAGTGGTGAGTCTTTTGCTTTCAGTTCTGTATCCTTGTTATTGTCATTAGGGTGGTGATCTTTCTGTATCCCTTTGATTTTTAACTTGGTGGTGAACTAGTTTTTTATCTGAACAACTATTCTATCGGTGTTCTTTCGAAATCCATTCTGCATTTTTACCCTCCCCGGTATCACGTTTGGCATTTTTGCTAGCTTGTATGTTGCAAAACTTGATCACTTTTTCAAACATTTTGCTAGCTTACCCTTTGCAAAGAAAGCAAAAATGACACTTCTAGAAGAAAGAGCTTGTTATTTTGAACATCACAAGCTTGCCTATCTTAAGAAACAAAAATTGCAAAAGTGCTATCTTGCCTATCTCAAGAAGCAAAACTTGCAACTTGCATATTGCAATAGGAAGCAAGAATTATGAGCTTACACAAGAAAGCTATCTTACATTTGCTTTCGAAATTTTTGCTAGCTTGTATATTGTGAAACTTACATATCGTAAACATTGCTAGCTTGTAGTCTAAAGAGAAGCAAAAAGTTGCTATCTCAAAAGAAGCAAATGTGCTATCTTGCCTATCTTAAGAGGCAAAAATGCTAACTTGCACATCTAGCAAAACTTGACAAATTTGCATATTTCAAGAAGCAAGAGTTGCTTTCTTGAACATCTCAATATTGCATGCTTGCATGATGTAGAACTTACTATCTTGAACATTACCAAAAGTGCTATCTTTGTATGTTGTAAAACTTGCATATTTAAAACTTGATAGCTTGAATGTCCTAAGCATGATGCATTACTTGCTAAATTTTCTAGCTTCAAAACTGCATGATGATAAAACTTAATATTATGTTTTTCATGCAATGAGTTGAACTTATATTACTAACACAAAGAATAGTTGTACTCCTTTTTATTGATGACAAAGGGGGAGAAGTATGTTGATGACATGATATGCATAAGTTTATGCATATGTTCATGATGATGTGTTGCAAGTATTCATGATGAATATAGCAATGACTTGAATTCTGCTTGAATTCATGGTTCTATCAATATGGCATATTGATAGGGGGAGTTTGTTTAAACTCTGGGAGTTAAGGTTAACTCCGTCATCAAGTGGTTGTCATTATCAAAAAGGGGGAGATTGTTGAATCTCGTATTTTGATGATGAAACCACTTGATATGTGTTTATAATTTAAACTGCATTTTGAGTGATGCAGGTCTACTCGATCAGGATTCGACAATTAACGCAGGAGGAATTGACGTTGCGCCGGAGGAGATCACGTCAGGATATTGGATGGCAGAAGGCTTCGAACGTCGGGCATCAGGCCAAGGAGAGGGGAATTATGCCAAGGATATCAGGGTTGCGGAGGTCAACCGCCGATTGGGCAACAAGCCACAAGAGAGGATGATGCACTGAAGAATCGGACGAAGCGCCAACCAATGACGTGCCGGGCAACAGAATGTCAATTCGCGTTGTAATAATTGTCTAGATCGGAGTAGAGTTTTGGCTTATGTGTGCATGATTAACTACGATAATGATGAAGACATAAAGCAAAATAAAGTGTCGGAGTCAAGCGCAAAGGATTTGTTGCGAGTTCGAGAGTTCGACGGAAGTCCGAAGGTTCGTCGGGAATGCTGCCGGAACTAGCCGAGAATGAGTAGGGAGCTTGCCGAAGGGTTTTTTGGAAGCTCGCCAGAAGATTCGTTGGAAGTTCGCGGAGCTCGTCGAGAAAGATCGGAGCTTGCCGACGAAGCTCGTTGGAACTCGCCAAGATCAAATCGTGAAGTCTAGGAGCTTGCTGGGAGTCCGCAGAATGGTTTCCGAGAGTTTATCAGAAGACCGTCGGAAGTTCGTCGGAAGCTCGCCGGAAGAAGTCTTGACTTACGAACTTTGTAATAGCTTAGAAAATGTCTTTAAATTCGTAGTTAGCACGTTAATTAGGGTTAGGATTAGGTGTTAATCCTATAACCCAAGTAGGGGCCAATTGGGCCCAAGTTCGGACTAGTTTGGGCCAAGATTGAAGCCCAACTAGTGGGTTGAAAACACTGTAGGCAGTGGCACCGCCCAGTGCTCGAGAGCTGGGCGGTAGCACCGCCTGGGCTGGGCGGTGGTACCGCCTAGCACTGTCAGCGCCTGACACTGACAAGTGGTGGCACCGCCAGCATCGGGAACTCCACCAGAATTCAAATTTGGAGCCCAAATTTGAATCTTCTTGAGGCCTAGAAATACCCCTCAAATCTCAGCTGAGATTACAACTTTTAGAGAAGCAATTGATTGAGAGAAAAGTCTTAGAAGTGTCTTTGCTAGTCTTGTTTTCAATTTGCTAGTGTTCACCTCCTTCTTTCTTGCTGAAAATCTGTAAGAGAGTGAATCGCTTGTAAAAGTTGTAAGAGGGGTATTTACCCTTCCCTTTTAGGAGATTTGCTAGTGGAAGGTGGGAGCATCATCGAAGAGGGGCCTCGCAAGTGGATATAGGTCATTTGACCGAACCACTATAAAATCGGCGTGATCTCTGGTTTGCATTTACTTATTGTCATTTATATTACTACAAACCATTTGCACTTTAATGCTATACTGCTTTGTCTCCGTCTTACTTATCTCTTCAAGTTAAAACGCAATCGAAACGGTTTTAAACGAAAACGTTGCTTTTATCGTACGAAGTTTCCGAAAAGTGTTTAAATCGTAAAAAGTTTATCGCACTTCACTGCTGCACTAATTCCCCCCCCCCCCCTCTTAGTGCCGCTCCGATCCTAACAGTTGCCTCTCGCTTCGCTCGCTGTCAGCCGCTGCCGATCGCTCGTTCAGCCGAAAATGGCGAGTATTGGCTCGTTTTTGTGCCGTTTTGGCTAGTTTTTGGGCAGTTCTTACTTGCCGCGATGACCGACGTGAGCGGAGCAAAATGTAAGCCATCTCAGCACCCTGGAACCCCCCGGGTGGTATAGGGCTGGATGGGGCATTCGTATAGTAGGGACAGTGCTGCCTCTCGCTTCGCTTGCTATCCGCCGCTCGCCGCTCGCTTGCTCATCCAAAAATGGCCTGTTTTGGCCCGTTTATGGGCTATTTTGGCCAGTTTTTGGGCAGTTCTTGCGTGCCGCGGTGACTGACGTGAGCAGAACAAAACATCAGCCATCTCAACACCCTGGAACCCCTCGGGTGGCACAGGGCTGGATGGGGCATTCATATAGTAAGGACGGTGCTGCCTCTCGCTCGCTCGGCCAAAAATGGCCAGTTTTGGCGATTTTTGGGCTGTTTTGGCCAGTTTTTGGACAGTTCTTGCGTGTCGCGGAGACCGACGAGAGGGGAACAAAACGCCAGCCATCTCAGCACCCTGGAACCCCCCGGGTCGCATAGGGCTGGATGGGGCATTCGTATAGCTGGGACGGTGCTGCCTCTCGCTTTGCTCGCTATCCGTCGCTCGCTCGCTCAGCCCAAAATGGCAAGTTTTGGCCCTTTTTGGGCCGTTTTGGCTAGTTTTTGGGCAGTTCTTGCGTGCCACGGTGACCGACATGAGCGGAGCAAAACGTCAGCCATCTCAGCACCCTGGAACCCCCTAGGTGGTACAGGGCTGGATGGGGCATTCGTATAGCGGGGACGGTGCTGCCTCTCGCTTTGCTCGCTGTCCTCCACTCGCCGCTTGCTCGCTCAGCCAAAAATGGCCAGTTTTGGCCCGTTTTTGGGCCGTTTTTGCCAGTTTTTGGGCAGTTCTTGCGTGCCGCGGTGACCGACGTGAGCAGAGCAAAACGTAAGTCATCTCAACAACCTGGAACCCCCCGGGTGGCATAGGGCTGGATGGGGCATTCGTATAGCAGGGACGGTGCTGCCTCTCGCTTCGCTCGCTATCCGCCGATTGCCGCTCGCTCGCTCATCCAAAAATGGCCTGTTTTGGGTCGTTTATGGGCCGTTTTGGCCAGTTTTTGGGCAATTCTTGCGTGCCGCGACGACCGATGTGAGCATAACAAAACATCATCCATCTCAGCACCCTCGAACCCCCCGGTTGGCATAGGGCTGGATGGGGCATTCGTATAGCAGGGACTGTGCTGCCTCTCGCTTCGCTCGCTGTCTGCCGCTCGCCGCTCGCTAGCTCGACCAAAAATGGCCAGTTTTGGCCCGTTTTTGGGCTGTTTTGGCCAGTTTTTGGGCAGTTCTTGCATGCAGCAGTGAACGATGTGAGCGGAGCAAAATGTCAGCCATCTCAGCACCCTAGAAACCCCCGGGTCGCACAGGGCTGGATGGGGCATTCGTATAGCAGGAACAGTGCTGCCTCTCGCTTTGCTCGCTTTCCGCGACTCGCCGCTCGCTCGCTCAGCCAAAAATGGCCAGTTTTGGCCCGTTTTTGGCCGTTTGGCCATTTTTGGGCAGTTCTTGCGTGGCACGACGACCGACGTGAGCGGAGCAAACCGTGAGCCATCTCAGTACCCTAGAACCCCCCAGGTGGCATAGGGCTGGATGGGGCATTCGTATAGCAGGGACGGTGCTGCCTCTCGCTTTGCTCACGGTCCGCCGCTCGCAGCTTGATCGCTCATGGAAAAATGGCTCGTTTTCGGGATGTTTTGGCCAATTTTTGGGCAGTTCTTGTATGTCGTGGCGACCGACATGAGCGGAGCAAAACGTCAACCATCTCAGCACCCTGGAACCCCCCGGGTGGCACAAGGCTAGATGGGGCAATTGTATAGCAGGGACGGAGCTGCCTCTCGCTTTGCTCGCTGTCCGCCGCTCGCCGCTCACTCGCTCAGCCAGTTTATGGGCCGTTTTGGCCAGTTTTTGGGCAGTTCTTGCGTGCCGCGATGACCAATGTGAGCAGAACAAAACATCATCTATCTCAGCACCTTGGAACCCCCCAGTTAGCACAGGACTGGATGGGGCATTCGTATAGCATGGACTGTGCTGCCTCTCGCTTCGCTCGCTGTCCGCCGCTCGCCGCTCGCTCGCTTGACCAAAAATGGCCAGTTTTGGCCCGTTTTTTGGCTGTTTTGGCCAGTTTTTGGGCAGTTCTTGCATGCAGCGGCAAACTACGTGAGCGGAGCAAAACGTCAGCCATCTCAGCACCCTGGAACCCCCCGGGTCGCACAGGGCTAGATGGGGCATTCGTATAGCAGGGACGGTGCTGCCTCTCGCTTTGCTCGCTATCCGCCGCTCGCCGCTCGCTCGCTCAGTCAAAAATGGCCTGTTTTGGCTCGTTTTTGGGTCGTTTGGCCAGTTTTTGGGCAGTTCTTGCGTGCCACGACGACCGACGTGAGCGGAGCAAAACGTGAGCCATCTCAGTACCCTGGAACCCTCCAAGTGGCACAGGGCTGGATGGGGCATTCGTATAGCAGGGACGGTGCTGCCTCTCACTTTGCTCGAGGTCCGCCGCTCGCCGCTTGATCGCTCATGGAAAAATGGCCCATTTTGGCCCGTTTTCGGGATGTTTTGGTCAATTTTTGGGCATTTCTTGCATGCCGTGGCGACCGACATGAGCGGAGCAAAACGTCAGCCATCTCAGCACCCTAGAACCCCCCGGGTGGCACAAGGCTAGATGGGGCAATTGTATAGCAGGGATGGAGCTGCCTGTCGCTTTGCTCGCTGTCCGCCGCTCGCCGCTCACTCCCTCAGCCAAAAATGGCTAGTTTTGGCTTGTTTTTGTGTCGTTTTGGCCAGTTTTGGGGAGTTCTTGCGTGCCGCGGTGACCGACACGAGCGGAGCAAAACGTTAGGCATCTTAGCACCCTAGAACCCCCCGGGTGGCACAGGGCGGGATTGGGAAATCATATAGTAGGGACGGTGCTGCCTCTCACTTCGCTCGCTGTCCGCCGCACGCCGCTCGCTCGCTCGACCAAAAATGGGTAGTTTTGGCCTTTTTTGGGCCGTTTTGGCTAGTTTTTGGGCTGTTCTTGCATGTAGTGGAGACCGACATGAGCGAAGCAAAATGTCAGCCATCTCAGCGCCCTGGAACACTTCGGTTGGCAGAGGGCTAGATGGGGCATTCGTATAGCAGGGACGTTGCTGCCTCTCGGTTCGCTCACTATCCGCCGCTCGCCGCTCGCTTGCTCGGCCAAAAATAGCCAGTTTTGGCCCGTTTTTGGCCGTTTTGGCTAGTTATTGGGCAGTTTTTGCGTGTCGCGGCGATCGACGTGAGTGGAGTAAAACGTTAGTCATCTCAGCACCCTAGAACCCCTCGTGTGGCACAAGACAGGATGGGGCATTCGTATACCAGGGACGGTGCTGCCTCTCGCTTCGCTCATTGTCTGCCGCTCACCGCTCGCTCGCTCAGCCAAAAATGGCTAGTTTTGGCCCTTTTTGGGCCTTTTTGGCCAGTTTTTAGGCAGTTCTTGCATGCCGCGATGAATGACGTGAGCGGTGCAAAACATCAGCCATCTCAGCACCATGGAACCTCCCGGGTGGCACAGGCTTGGATGGGGCATTCGTATAGCAGGGATGGTGTTGCCTCTTGCTTCGCTCGTTGTCTGTCGCTCATCGCTCGCTCGATCAGCCAAAAATGGCCAGTTTTGGCCCTTTTTGGGCCATTTTGGCCAGTTTTTGGGTAGTTCTTGCATACCGCAGCGACCGACGTGAGCGGAGCAAAACGTCAGCCATCTCAGCACCCTGGAACTCCCTGGTTGGCACAGGTCTAGATGGGGCATTCGTATAGCAGGGACGGTGCTGCCTCTCACTTCGCTCGTTGTCCGCCACTCGCCGCTCGCTCGTTCAGCTAAAAATGGCCAGTTTTGGCCCATTTTTGGGCCGTGTAGGCCAGTTTTTGTGCAGTTCTTGCGTGCCATAGCGACCGACGTGAGCGGAGCAAAATTTCAGACATCTCAGCACCTTGGAACCCCTCGGGTAGCACAGGGCTGGATGGGGCATTCGTATAGCATGGACGGTGCTGCCTCTCACTTCACTCGCTGTTCGCCGCTCGCCGCTCGCTCGCTCGGCCAAAAATGGCTAGTTTTGGCCAGTTTTGGCCACTTTTTGGGCTGTTTTAGCCGGTTTTTGGGCAGTTCTTGCGTGCCGCGGCGGCCGACATGAGCGAAGCAAAATATCAGCCATCTCAGCATCCTAGAACCCCCAGGGTGGCACAGGGCTGGATGGGGCATTCGTAAAGCAGGGACGGTGCTGCCTCTCACTTCGCTCGCTGTTCGCCGCTCGCCCCTCGCTCGCTCAGCCAAAAATGTCCAGTTTTCTCCCGTTTTTGGGCCGTTTTGGCCAGTTTTTGGGCAGTTCTTGTGTGCCGCAGTGACCGACTTGAGTAGAGCAAAATGTCAGCCATATCAGCTCCCTGGAACCCCTTGGGTGCCATAGGGCCGGATGGGGCATTCATATAGCAGGGACGGCGCTGCCTCTCGCTTCGCTCGTTGTACGTCGCTCGCCGCTAGCTCGCTCAGCCAAAAATGGCCAGTTTTTGGGATGTTTTGGCCAGTTATTGGGCAGTTCTTGCGTGCCGCGGCGCCGACGTGAGCGGAGCAAAACATCTGCCATCTCAGCACGATGGAACCCCCCGGGTGGCACATGGTTGGATGGGGCATTCGTATAGCATGGACGGTGCTGCCTCTCGCTTCGCTCGCTGTCCACCACTTGTTGCTCGCTCGCTCAGCCAAAAATGGCCAGTTTTGGCCCGTTTTAGGGCTGTTTTGGCCATTTTTTGGGCAGTTCTGGCGTGTCGCGTTGACCAATGTGAGCGGGGCAAAACATCAGCCATCTCAGCACCCTGGAACCCCCCAGGTGGCACAGGGCTGGATGGCGCATTTGTATAGCAGGGACGGTGCTGCCTCTCGCTTCGCTCGCTGTCCGCTGCTCGCCACTCGCTATCTCTGCCTAAAATGGCCAGTTTTGGCCCGTTTTTGGGCCGTTTTGGCCAGTTTTTGGGCAGTTCTTGCGTGCCACGATGACCAACGTGAGCGGAGCAAAACGTCATCCATCTCAGCACCCTGGAACCCCCGGGTGGCACAGGGCTGGATGGGGCATTCGTATAGCAGGGACGGTGCGGCCACTCGCTTTGCTCGCTGTTCGCGACTCGCCGCTCGCTCGCTCAGCCAAAAATGGCCTGTTTTGGCCCGTTTTTGGGTTGTTTTGGCCAGTTTTAGGGCAGTTCTTGCGTGCCACGGCGACCGACGTGAGCGGAGCAAAACATCAGCCATCTTAGTACCCTGGAACCCCCCAGGTGGCTCAGGGCTGGATGGGGCATTCGTATAGCAGGGACGGTGCTGCCTCTCGCTTCGCTCGCTGTCCGCCTCTCGCCGCTCGCTCGCTCAGCCAAAAATGGCCAGTTTTGGCCTGTTTTAGGGTTGTTTTGTCCAGTTTTTGGGTAGTTCTTGTGTGCAGTGGAGATCGACGTGAGCGGAGCAAAACGTCAGCCATCTCAGCACCATAGAACACCCTGGTTGGCACAGGGATGGATGGGGCATTCGTATAGCAGGGACGGTGCTGCCTCTCGCTTTCCTCGCTGTCCGCTGCTCGCTCGCTCAGCCAAAAATGGCTAGTTTTGGCCTGTTTTAGGGCTGTTTTGTCCAGTTTTTGGGCAGTTCTTGTGTGCAGTGGAGACCGACGTGAGCGGAGCAAAACGTTAGCAATCTCAGCACCATGGAACCCCTTGGTTGGCACAGGAATGGATGGGGCATTCGTATAGCAGGGACAATGCTGCCTCTCACTTTGCTCGCTGTCCGGCGCTCGCCGCTCGCTCACTCAGCCAAAAATGGCCAGTTTTGGCCCGTTTTTACACTGTTTTGGCCAGTTTTTTGGCAGTTCTTGCTTGCCACGGCGACCGACGTGAGCGGAGCAAAACGTTAGCCATCTTAGTACCCTGGAACCCCCCCGGGTGGCACAATGCTGGATGGGGCATTCGTATAGCAAGGACGGTGCTGCCTCTCGCTTCGCTCGCTATCCGCCGCTCGCTATCTCAGTAAAAAAATGGCCAGTTTTGGCCCTTTTTGGGTCGTTTTGGCATGTTTTTGTGCTGTTCTTACGTGCCGAGGCAACTGACGTGAGCGGAGCAAAACGTCAGCAAAATCCTGGAACCCCCCGGGTGGCACTGGGCTGGATGGGGCATTCTTATAGCAGGGATGGTGCTGCCTCCGGCTTAGCTCGCTGTCCGTCGCTCGCTCGATCAGCCAAAAATGGCTAGTTGTGGCCCGTTTTTGGGCTGTTTTGGCCAGTTTTTGGGCAGTTCTTGCGTGCCGCGGCGATCGACGTGAGCGGAGCAAAACGTCAGCCATCTCAGCACCATGGAACCCCCCGGGTGGCACAGGGCTGGATGGGGCATTCCTATAGCAGGGACGGTGCTGCCTCCCGCTTCGCTCGCTGTCCGCCGCTCGCCGCTCGCTCGCTCGACCAAAAATGGATAGTTTTGGCCCGTTTTGAGGCCGTTTTGACCAGTTTTTGGGCAGTTCTTGCATGCCACGGCGACCGACGTGAGCATAGTAAAACGTCAGCCATCTCAGCACCTTGGAACCCCCCAGGTGGCACAGGGCTGGATGGGGCATTCCTATAGCAAGGATGGTGCTGCCTCTCGCTTCGCTCGCTGTCCGCCGCTCGTCGCTCGCTCGCTCAGCCAATAATGGGCAGTTTTGGATCTTTTTTGGTCGTTTTGGCCAGTTTTTGGGTAGTTCTTGCATGCCGCGGCGACCGACGTGAGCGGAGTAAAACGTCAGCCATCTCAACACCCTGGAACCCCCCGGGTGGCAAATGGCCGGATGGGGCAATCGTATAGCGGGGACGGTGCTGCCTCTCGCCCATTCGCTGTCCGCAGCTTCGCCCTTCCTTCATTTCAGCCAAAAATGGCTAGTTTTGGCCCGTTTTGGGCCGTTTTTGGCCAGTTTTATGGTAGTTCTTGCGTCGCAGTGGAGACCGGCGTGAGCAGAGCAAAACGTCGACCATCTCAACACTCGGAACCCCGGGGGTACGAGGGGATGGATGGGGCCTTCAGATAGCAGGGGGACGATGTTGCCTCGCTTTCGCCGTTCGCGCTTCGCCGCTTCGCCCCTCTTCGCTTCGACCAAAAAGTATCCAGTTTTCTCCCTTTTTGGGTCGTTTTGGCCAGTTTTTAGGCAATTCTTGCGTGCCGCGGTGACCGACATGAGCGGAGCAAAACGTCAGCCATCTCAGCTCCCTGGAACCCCTCGGGTGGCACAGGGCTGGTTGTGGATTCGTATTGCAAGGACGTTGCTGCCTCTCGTTTTGCTCGCTGTCCGCCGCTCACTGCTCGCTCTCTCAGCCAAAAATGGCTAGTTTTGTCCCGTTTTTGGGTCGTTTTGGCCAGTTCTTGCATGCTGCGGCGACCAACATGAGCGGAGCAAAACGTCAACCATCTCAGCACCCTGGAAACCCCCGGGTGGCATAGGGCTGGATGGGGCATTCGTATAGCAGGGATAGTGCTGCCTCTCACTTCGCTCGTAGCTCGCTCGCTCGGCTAAAAATGGCCAGTTTTGGCTCGTTTTTGGGCCGTTTTGGCCAGTTTTTGGGCAGTTCTTGCATGCCATGAATACCGACATGAGCGGAGTAAAACGTCAACCATCTCAGCTCCCTGGAACCCCTCGGGTGGCACAGGGCTGGATGGGGCATTCGTATAGCAGCGAGGAGCTGTGAGGCGTTGGGGAGGAGAAAGGAAGAAGAGGAGAGGAAGAAAAGAAGAAGAAGAGGGAAAAGAATAGAGGAGGAAGAAGAGGGAGAAGAGAAGAATAGAAGAAGAAAAAGAGAGGGAAGTGGGAGAGGAGCGAGAGGTGGCAGCAGCTAGGGCTGCAGCACCTCTGTTTCCTGCAAGCGGAAACAGAGGAGACGAGGTGTGGGGTGTTGGGGAGGAGAAGAAGAAGAAGAGGAAAAAGAAGAGAAAAAGGAAAAAAAGAAGGATGGCTGTGGCATTGGCTGTAGTGAGAAGGTGTGGGGCGTTGGGTAGGAGAAGGGAAAAAGAGGAGAAGAAGAAGAGAAGAAGGAGAAGAAGAAGAAGAGGAAGAGAAGAAGTAGAAGCGGGTGAAGAGGCGGCACCTCTGTTTCCTGCAGGAGGAAACAGAGGAGAGGAGGTGCTGTTCGTCGGGGAGAAGTAGGGGAGGAAGGAGAAGAAGAGAAGAAGAAGAAAGGAAAGAGAAGGAAGAGGAGAATGGAAAGAAGTAGCTGCGGTTGCGGCTGTGGCAGGGAAGGAGGAAGAGGAAGGAAGAAGGGAAGGAGAGGAAGAAGAGAAGGGGAAGAAGGGGCTGTAGCTGCGACGATGGCAGCTGCAGTTGGAAGAGAAGAAGGAGAGGAAGATGAGCTGGGGAGGAAGAAGAGGCTGCGGCCGTGGCTGAGGCTGCGACTGTAGCAGTGCAGCTGGGAAAGAAGAGAAGGAAAGGAAGAAGAAGAGAAAGGAAAAGGGAAGAAGAGAGGAAGAGGATAAGGGGAGGCAGCTGCGGCAGTAGCAGCTGCAGCTGGAAGAGAACGAGAGGAAACAGAGCAGTGTCAGAAGAAGAGGTTGCAGCTGCGGTGCGGCAGCAGTGTTTGGGAAAGAAAAAAATAGGAACGAGAGAAGGGAGGAAGGAAGTAGTATAGTGGAAGGGGCTGCGATTGTGACAGCAGCTGCGGTCGTGGCTACAACTGTGGTAGTGACAATGGCAATGGCTACGACAGCTGCGTTTGAAAAAAAAAATGAAGGAATGAGAGTAAGAGAGAGCAGGTGACTATGTCTCTATGTTCTACATGAGCTGCAGTTGTGGAGGAAAAGTAGCAAAAGGATTCGAGCGTACACCTTCTTCAAATCTTTGGATCAAAACCTTCAAAAGGCCTGTTTCCCGATCGTTTCTCCTGTAATTGTTCTATTTTTTCTTATTGCAAGTATTATGATCTTCCTATTGCAAGTGTTTTGATCCTTTCTATTGCAAGTGTTTCGATCCTTTCTATTGCAAATGTTTTGATCCTTTCTATTACAAGTTTTCCGATCGTTTCTCCTGTAATTATTCTAATTTTTCTTATTGCAAGTATTATGATCTTCCTCGTGCAAGTGTTCTTATCCTTTCTATTGCAAGTGTTCCGATCCTTCCTATTGTAAGCTTTCTAAGCTTTCCTATTGCAAATGTCCTGATCTTTCCTGCTGTAATTTTATCTCTACATTTGTTTTGAATACGAGGAACTTTGAATTGTTCTAGCCTTGCATTTAATATATCTCCTGTTTAAACGAAACAATTCGAATCTGTGCAACTTCTGAGATTCTGACCTTTCTACTTTGTTATGGTTATAACTTCATGTATTGACCTCTGATTTGGACAAAAATTATTTGATCAGAATATAGACTCATAAACCTTTCTTTTGATAGCTTATTTTAAGAATTCGGAGTAAGTTTGTCTATCCAAACTTCTGTTTCAAATGAGCCTATAGATTCTGCAAGATAGTAATTTTGTTTTTGACCTTTGGTTACTAAATCAATGGTAACTCCTTATTGGAAATCTTGATTTGTACGAAACTTATTTCATTAGAAACTAGATTGAAATATATGTCTAATGATATATTTCTGAGTAAATTGGAGCATGATTGATAGTATGAATCATTTGTTCAATGTGCCTCTTGAATTATGCCAGAAATCGAGCTTTGGTCGATTTCGCATATTCTGGTTTCATTCCTTTGGAAATTGACATCCTTTAGCTTTCTTATTCATTTGAGCTTTATATTACTGTTTTGAATTCTTGTATGCTCTTGTCCTTCATGTATTTGGATACCTAAATCTGTTATGTAAACTTCATGTTTGCATCGTATTGACTCATAAAGGTACATGTACATTTCGTTGTTCCGCATGTGCTTTCGATACGTCCCAATTTATTGTTCATAATACCCTTTTGTACTCTGGTGTTTGTGGGATTATTTGGACCTTTGCCAGAAATGGTAAAGGGTATGTGCTTAGAGCCCGCGATGCTCTAGATTATGTTTGGTGGTCATTCAGAAATGGATGGACCATATTATGTTTGGAATCCCACTTCACCATCTATCTGTTTGATATGAAATTCAGAGCCGACCTAGCACTAGGCAGGGTGAGAGGGCTCGAGTAGGAAAGGGCTACCTGTGATTGGAGTCGAGAACTCATCACGGCGTGGAGCCACCATTGAGTTAAACCTCACATACACTATGCTAGGGTATGACGTCTGAGCTTCTATTTCGTATTCGTTATTTGATATGCTTCAAAATGGTCCATATGCCATTGATATGTTTCGAAATGTCCCATTTGTCATTTATATGCTACGAAACATTTCATACGCCATTGATAAGCTCCAAAATGTTTCATTCATTATTGATATGCTCCAAAATATTTCCTATGCCATTGATATACTTCAAAATGCTTCACATACCATTGATATGTTCCGAAATGTTTCATTTGTCATTCATATGCTCCGAAACTTTTCATATGCCTTTGATATACTCTGAAATGTTTCATTTGCTATTGTTATGCTTCTAAATGTTCCATACGCTATTGATATGCTCCAATTACTCTATACTCCATTTGTTATGAACCAAATACGTTATGAATGAAATGACATTTGCGATTCTGTATCTAATGAGATGATATCCTTGAATCTCTTGGATTCTGTCTTGCATTGTGATATCTTATTCGTTTGAAACTGTCCCTTTTCGTGCTAGATATACTTTGTCACTTGGTGAGCTGTTTTTAGCTCACTCTGTTGTTATACAAATCTTTCAGGTTAGCTTGTCACTCTCTGAGATATTCGAATTGAGCTGAGACAGTGGAGAGCTATTCAGAATTATGGGCAAGTCTTATTGATTATTATGTTATTGTTGTATAAGTATATTTTGTATGTAAATAAAATGTTGTCGATGAACCGAAATGGATATACCTTGTAAAATTGTTAGAAGATCTCTCTTATTTCGAATTTCGGAATGTTGAGTCTAGTTTACGATGATATGAACTTGTGGGAAATGGTTGGAGTTCTAATTGTATAAATTACTTAGCTTGTGGATTTATAAATGTTGTTCATGTATGTTAAGTTGGTTTGGGTTGCTATAAATGTGAATTATCGAGTGATGTGATATATGATTATAAACTGCACAGGTTTTATAGATGTGAATTTGATAGAATGTTTTTCAGTATCCTCAAATGTGTTTTTGGATCCTAGATTGGTTTGTGATAAAATTTTTAATATCATGGATATTTATTTGAGGGGGCGTGACATCAATACCCTAGAACCCCATCGGTAGCACAGGGCTGGATGGGGCATTCGTATAGCAGGGACGGTGTTGCCTCTCACTTCGATCGTTGTCCGCCGCACGCCGCTCGCTCGCTCAACCAAAAATGGCCAGTTTTGGCCCATTTTTGGGCCGTTTTGGCCAGTTTTTGGGCAGTTATTGCATGTCACGGCGACCGACATGAGCGAAGCAAAATGTTAGCCATCTCAGCACCCTGGAACCCCCCGGTGGCACAGGGTTGGAAGGGGCATTCTTATAGCAGGGACGGTGCTGACTCTCGCTTCGCTCGCTGTCTGCCGCTCGCCGCTCGCTCGCTCAGCAAAAAATGGCCAGTTTTGGCCCGTTTTGGGCAGTTTTTGGGCAGTTCTTGCGTGCCACGGTGACCGACGTGAGCGGAGCAAAACGTCAGCCATCTCAGCACCCTGGAACCCCCCGTGTGGCACAAGGCTGGATGGGGCATTCGTATAGTAGGGATGGTGCTGCCTCTCACTTCGATCGCTGTCCGCCGCTCGCTCAGCCAAAAATGGCTAGTTTTGGCTTGTTTTCGGGCCGTTTTGGCCAGTTTTTGGGCTGTTCTTGCATTCCGCGGCTAACGACGTGAGCAGAACAAAATGTCAGCCATCTCAGCAGCCTGGAACCCCACGGGTGGCATAGGACTGGATGGGGCATTCGTATAGCATGGACGATGCTGCCTCTCGCTTTGCTCGTTGTCCGTTGCTCGCTCGCTCAGCCAAAAATGGCCAGTTTTGGCCCTTTTTGGGCCGTTTTGGCCTATTTTTGGGTAGTTCTTGCTTGCCACGGTGACCGACGTGAGCGGAGCAAAACGTCAGCCATCTCAGCACCCTGGAACCCCCCGGGTGGCATAGGGCTGGATGGGGCATTCGTATAGCAGGGACGGTTCTGCCTCTCGCTTTGCTCGTAGTCTACCGCTCGCCACTCACTCGCTCGGCCAAAAATGGCCAGTTTTGGCACGTTTTTAGGCCATTTTGGCCAGTTTTTGGGCATTTCTTGTATTCCGCGGCGACCGACGTGAGCGGAGCAAAACGTCAGCCATTTAAGAACCCTGAAACCCCCCGGCTGGCACAAGGCTAGATGGGGCATTCGTATAGCAGGGACGGTGCTTCCTCTCGCTTTGCTCGCTGTTCGTCGCTCGCCCCTTGCTCACTCAGCCAAAAATGGCAGTTTTGGCCCATTTTTGGGCCATTTTGGCAAGTTTTTGGGCAGTTCTTACATGCCGCGAAGACCGACGTGAGCAGAGCAAAACGTCAGCCATCGCAGCTCCCTGGAACCCCTCGGGTGGCATAGAGTTGGATGGGGCATTCGTATAGTAGGGATGGTGCTGCCTCTCGCTTCGCTCGCTGTCCGCTGCTTATCACTCGCTCTCTGTTAGAACCCTTGCAGATTCTAAACTTGGGGTTGATCTCTTTAGGGGATCGGCCTCCTTGGAACTCTATAGGGGTTCCTCCCTCCAAGTTGCTGCTCAAAGGCAGGTGTTAGAACCCTTGCAGATTCTAACTTGGGGTTGATCTCTTTAGGGGATCGGCCTCCTTGGAACTCTATAGGGGTTCCTCCCTCCAAGTTGCTGCTCAAAGGCTGCAGAAAAGATTCCTCTATTACTTGTGAAAAGAGGAGGAATACATGGCTATTTATAGGGTTTCTAAACCCTAACTCCTAATAGGACTCCTACTCAAAACTCCTTCTAACCAACTCCTAATAGACTTCTAATCAAGACTCCTATTTCTTTACAACTCCTAATTTATCTCTAAGAAACAATCTCCAAACCCTAGCCGGCCTCTTCACCTCTTTAATAGGGGTCGGCTTAGGTAGGTTTTACATGAATATCCCTCTCAATTAGGACTCTCCTAGCTAGAGTCCTAACAAACCCGCCCTCTTCAAATCAGCCTTGTCCTCGAGGCTGACGATTCATGAATTTTGGGAATTTGATCTTCAAGTCGTCATAGTTCTCCCAAGTGGCATATTCTATTGGAAGGTTCACCCACTGTATTAGCACTGTAGTAGTGGGTCGTCGTCGTCGAGTCACGATTCGTCGATCAATAATGACACTTGGCTGGGTTTGGAGTTCTCCTTGGATAGTCATATTTGGTGGGTGGCTTTGGGCTGTCTCCAAGCACCTATTTACAAATTTTGTTTGGCCGTTGATTTGCGGGTGATATGTTGTACTCCCTTTCAATTTAGTACCCTGTATATAGAATAACTTTGTCCAAAATCTGCTCGTGAAGATGCAAGTAGAATTTATCATAAGCACAATGCGTCCCTTATAGTGTAATTCTTTTGAGTCCCAATTGTAATGAGCCACGGAGCTTGGTGCTTCCTGCAATTTTTTTATAATCTTATTTGTCTCTGAATCTTCCTGCCATTCTATCTTAATATCCTCAAGGAAGTCGCTGGTCGGAAATGAAACAGCTGAAACTTCAGCTTGCTCGGGTAGCTGCGAAAGCGCGTCTGCAAAAATATTCTCTTTCCCCTTTTTGTAAGTTATTTCATAATCAAATCCAAGAAGTTTTGTTACCCATTTTTGCTGCTCAGGGGATGATATCTTTCGCTCCAAAAAGTACTTGAGGCTTTTATGGTCGATTTTAATTTGAAATCGTCGACCATTCAAGTAGGGTCTCCACCTCGTTGCTGCGCGCACAATGGCAAGCATCTCCTTATCATATATTGAATTATTTTGATGGGAGGGAGATAGTGTCTTGCTAGTGTATGTGAGTGGTCGACCATCTTGCATGAGAATGACTCCAATTCTGACTCCAGATGCGTCGGCCTCAATGATGAAGGGTCTATTGAAATATGGTAGCGCAAGCACCGGCGTCATTGTCATGGCTGCCTTAAGTTTGTCGAAGGCAGCAGAGGCTTTGTCCGACCATTAGAAAACATCTTTTTTCACTAAAGAAGTGAGTGGTGCACTGATCTTCCCATAGTCCTTAACAAATTTTTGGTAATAGCCTGTTAGTCCAAGGAACCCCCGCAGTAATTTTACATTTGTAGGTTTCGGCCAGCCTTGCATTGCCTCAATTTTTGCTGGGTCTACTGCAACTCCTTTTTCTGATATTATATGCCCAAGGTACTCTACTTTTTGCTGGAGAAAGCTGCACTTTGGTTGCTTTACAAAAAGAGTATTCTCCTGAAGGATCGTCAGAACAATCCGTAAATGCTGAAAGTGAGTCTCAAGAGAAGGGCTGTAAATGAGAATATCATCGAAAAATACCAGCACAAATTTGCGAAGATAGCTCCGAAAAATATCGTTCATGAGACTTTGAAAAGTTGAAGGAGCATTAGTGAGTCCAAAAGGCATTACTAAGAATTCATAATGGCCATTATGTGTGCGAAATGCAGTTTTTGGAATGTCATCGTCACATACCCGAATTTGGTGGTAACCGGATCAGAGGTCCAACTTCGTGAAGACTCGAGCTCCTTTTAATTCATCAAGAAGTTCATCGACCACTGGTATTGGGTACTTGTCCTTGACGGTGATGCCATTTAAAGCTCGGTAATCAATGCATATTCGCCATGTTCCATCCTTCTTGCGTACAAGTAGCACCGGTGAAGAGTAGAGGTTGCAACTTGGCCGAATAACTCCTGTTTTGAGCATCTCTTTTACAATCCTTTCTGTTTCATCCTTCTGGAGATGTAGATATTGATATGGCCGAGTATTTGCTAGAGGTTTGTCTAAAAGAATCGTTATATAATGATCATGCCAACGGGTAAGAGGTAGGTTGTAAGGTTCATCAAATATATCTGAAAATTCAGCAAGCAAAGGAAGTAGGTTTGGATCTTCGAATTCTATTGGCTCTCCCTTAGATTGCTGCTCAAGTTGTACAAAAAATCTGCGGCATGCTTTATGCAAAATCTTCTCCATTTGTTGTGTGCAAATCATTGTTACGTCGCCCCCATGTTTCTCGTTCAGTATCACCTGTTTCTCCTTACTATAAAATTTCATAATTAGTTGCATAAAATTCCAAGAAATATCACCTAATGTTGTCAACCATTTAATTATGAGCATGGCCTCAAGATCATCAAGCGGGAGAAGGAAGAAATTTGTAATTATCTCTTGGTTCTGCAGCAATAGTTTCTCTTGCGGGTGCCTACGATCATACTTTAAAATCCATCCATCGGCGATCTTAACGTCAAACCTGCTACAATTCTCAATACGTAAAGCTATCTGGACAGCAACCTTACTATTTAGAAAGTTATTAGTACTGCCCGTGTCGATGAGAGTAGTGATCGGTTGTTGTTTGAGAAGGCCTCCAACTTTCATCGTTTGCGGGTTTGAGTAGTCGGCTAGTGCATGTACCGTAACTTCGATCGATTGTGGCTCTTCTTCTGTATCTTCTTCTTCATGTTCCAGGCTCTCTTCTGAATGTTCAATGACCTCTTCTTCTATTGGTTCAATCATAAGAAGTCTCCCTTTACTACAGCGATGCTCACGGCTCCACGGCTCGTCACAATGCCAACATAACCCCTTCGCATATCGTTCCCGAAGCTCTTCTCCTGTTAACCTCTTTGGTGTAGGGACTTGGTTGACAGTAGGGGGGCTGAGGGCTTCAATATTACTGGTTGAGGAGTGACCCTAGTCCTCCGAGCTTCATGGTTCAATTGCTCCTCTTGATGTCGTGCGAAAGAGATGGCTGCCATAAGCGTATACGGTTGTCGCGCTTTAACTTCTCCTCGGATCTCCGACTTCAAGCCCTCAATGAAGGTCCTCAATAGCTGTTTTTGAGACCAATCATGAGTTTGATTAGATAACCTTTCAAACCTGGTTTGGTACTCCTGAATGGTGGAGGTTTGTCGGATCTTTGCTAGTTGTCCATCAATATTCTCGTAATCGGTTGGTTTGAAGTGTATAAGCAGTCCTTCTTTGAATTGTTGCCATGAAAAGACTCCATAAGTATGTTCAAACTAGTCAAACCACTGTATAGCATCCCCTTCAAGATGTATAGCTGCAATTTTCACCATAGATGTATCTGTGATTTTGTGGTACCGAAAATATCGCTCCGCGCGCGAGATCCAACCAATCGAGTCTCCTTCTTCCCATCTAGGGAAGTCCACTCTCATGCATGGATAGTTAAGGTTGGTCATAGAGTTTCTCCTCTCTTGGAAGTCATATCTTTGGGCTTGGTGCGATTGGGCAAAGCTCTCTCCTTGATGTGATTTCTTCGGGCTTAGTGGTCGGCCCAATCTGAGTTCGGTAAAGAGCATCTGAATCTTATCCTCCATTCGCGCCTCGAAGGCTTCGAATTTAGCATTGAATACCTCCTCAGATGTCATAGTATATGCTGTCTAATCTGTGATATCAAGATCTCTCTTTTGTTGTCGGGTTAAAGGTATGTATTGGTTGAGAGAGGTGATGGTCGAAAGGGTTAGTAGATTGGTAGATGTAGGCTACGGTTTAGGCTTGTTTTGTGTCTATTTTGGGTGCAGGTTGAGGGTGTGGTTTGGTAGAGTTTTAGGGCTGTAGATAAAAGTTTTGGATCTGTGGTAGATGGTAGCAAAGGTTTGGTAGAAATCAATGGAAGTTGCAGCAAGTATGTGCTGTCTTATAAGAGTAGAATTGTCGTCGAAGAAACAACGATTTCTCGACGTAATTCCCACCAAAAACGTGAGAGAATTGAGAAGGGAATTGATAGCAAAATCACAATTTATATGACAGTAAGGATATCTAATTTAATCAAGAAAATTTCGGTAGTATAATAGCAAGGAAATTGGTGCAAGTTACGATAGCAGAATTCTCGTCGAGAAATTCCAGCAGGTTACGACGAAAATTTGCAGCAACACAAAATCATTTTTAGAGATGAATTTCTTTATAGATCATTCTTAGATGGAAGCCAAGATGATCTATGAAGTGTATAAGAAATTTAATTCAAAAAAGATTGCAAATAGATGGGTTAAGGCAACAATATGCGGCTGAAATTTTCTGCAGCATAGATTTTTAAGTATAGCAGATTAGACGTAAAAAATCAGTGGTTTATATTGAGAATTTTTTTATGAAACCAAAGGGAATCTGCTAATAGGAAATGTCAAAGATGTCATAAAAATTTCATAGAGATTTGGATAGAAAAAACATAGTAGCAAGATCAAACAGACGGTGCTATACGGTTGGAATTCTGCAATGTATCTTTCGTCGTAGAGATGAAAACTTTATGACGAAAAGTATATGCAGCAATATAGGAATAATTTTTTTGGGATTTTCAAATAAGGATAACTAAATTTCAGCAGCAGTAAGGTAGAAAACCAGAACCTGTTGCAATTCACGGGGAGATCAAAGGATGATCCGTGGTGGTGGAGATGGCGGTGGAATTTGACAACGATCTCTTAAGCAATTGTGGGAATTGCTTTGGGCGGTTGTGGAGGGTTGATGAATGGCTATGGAAGGGCAGCGAGACGCCAAGAACGCTGCTCTGATACCAGGTGTTAGAACCCTTGCAGATTCTAAACTTGGGGTTGATCTCTTTAGGGGATCGGCCTCCTTGGAACTCTATAGGGGTTCCTCCCTCCAAGTTGCTGCTCAAAGGCAGGTGTTAGAACCCTTGCAGATTCTAACTTGGGGTTGATCTCTTTAGGGGATCGGCCTCCTTGGAACTCTATAGGGGTTCCTCCCTCCAAGTTGCTGCTCAAAGGCTGCAGAAAAGATTCATCTATTGCTTGTGAAAAGAGGAGGAATACATGGCTATTTATAGGGTTTCTAAACCCTAACTCCTAATAGGACTCCTACTCAAGACTCCTTCTTCTAACCAACTCCTAATAGACTTCTAATCAAGACTCCTTTTTCTTTACAACTCCTAATTTATCTCTAAGAAACAATCTCCAAACCCTAGCCGGCCTCTTCACCTCTTTAATAGGGGTCGGCTTAGGTAGGTTTTACATGAATGTCCCTCTCAATTAGGACTCTCCTAGCTAGAGTCCTAACACTCTCTCAGCCAAAAATGGCTAATTTTGGCCCGTTTTGGGTCGTTTTGGCCAGTTTTTAGGTAGTTCTTGTGTGCCGCGGCGACCGACGTGAGCGTAGCAAAACGTCAGTCATCTCAGCACCCTGGAACCCCCCGGGTGGCACAGGGCTGGATGGGGCATTCGTATAGCAGGGACGGTGCTGCCTCCCGCTTCATTCGCTGTCCGTCGCATGCCCCTCGCTCACTCGGCCAAAAATGGCCAGTTTCGGCCCATTTTTGGGCCGTTTTGGCTAGTTTTTGGGCTGTTCTTGCGTGTCGCGACGATCAACGTGAGCAGAACAAAATGTCAGCCATCTCAGCACCCTAGAAACCCCTGGGTGGCACGGGGCTGGATGGGGCATTCTTTTAGTAGGGACGGTGCTGCTTCTCGCTTCACTCGCTGTCCGTCACTCGCCGCTCGCTCGCTTGGCCAAAAATGGCTAGTTTTGGCTCGTTTTTGGGCCGTTTTGGCCATTTTTTGGGCTGTTCTTGCGTGTTGCGGCGACCGACGGGAGCAGAGCAAAACGTTAGCCATCCTAGCACCCTGGAACCCCTTGGGTGGCATAGGGCTGGATGGGGCATTCGTACAGCAGGGACGGTCCTGCCTCTCGCTTTGCTCGTTGTTCGCCACTCGCCGCTCGCTTGCTCAGTCAAAAATGGACAGTTTTGGCCTGTTTTTGGGTCGTTTTGGCCAGTTTTTGGGCAGTTCTTGCATGCCACGACAACTAATGTGATCGGAGCAAAACCTCAGCCATCTCAGCACCCTAGAACCCCCCGGGTGGCACAGGGCTGGATGGGGCATTCGTATAGCAGGGACGGTGCTGCCTCTCGCTTTGCTCGCTGTCCGTCGCTCGCCGCTCGCTCGCTCGACCAAAAATGGCCAGTTTTGGCTCGTTTTTGGGCCGTTTTGGCCAGTTTTTGGGCTGTTCTTGCATGCCGCGGCGACCGACATGAGCGGAGCAAAATGTCAGCCATCTCAGCACCCTGGAACCTCCCGGGTGGCATAGGGCTGCATGGGGCATTCGTATAGTAGGGACGGTCCTGCCTCTCGCTTTGCTTGCTGTCCGGCGCTCGCTTGCTCAGCAAAAAATGGCCTCTTTTGGCTCGTTTTCGGGCCGTTTTGGCCAGTTTTTGGGCTGTTCTTGCGTGTCGCAGCGATCGACGTGAGCGGAGCAAAACGTCAGCCATCTCAGCACCTTGGAACCCCCTTGTAAGATCCCTCATTTCTGAATTTTCGTATAAGTTTCTAGTTGTAATGTATTTATCTATTTTAAATTTGATAAAAAGTCAAAGTATGAATCTGAGAACTTATTCATAAGAGTTGGAGGATTTGTTAAAACAAAAATCTGAGGACCTATATGTAAACCCTAAGGACCTAATCGTAAATATGATAAATACAAGGACTAAACTGTAAAATGTACAAAAATACAAACCCCACCGTTTAAGCCTCTCTGCCTTCGTTCTTAAGGAAGCAGAGAAGGCAGCTGCGTAGATGATCGGGGAAAGAAAAAAAGAAAGAAGAAGAAGAAGAAGAAGAAGAAGAAGAAGAAGAAGAAGAAATTGGGGCTTTAAGTTTTCTTGCTCAATCTTCTCAATTGGGGGTCAAAAATTCTCAAAGGCAAGTGTTCTAACCCCATCCTACAGAATATTAGCTTCTTTTCTTATGTTGGTTCAAAAAGATCTGAAAGATTTCCATTTAGAACCGGAAATGTCTCTCTTTGGACATAGAACCAAGGATTCTGAAATTTTTCGGTAAACTGACCCCTATATACTTTTCCAGCTATAACTTTTAGTACAAAAAGCAGATTTGGGCACGACCTAGTTTGTTTGAAAACAGACTCTTATATTCTTCTTTTGACACAGATTTCGAAGATTTTGAACACCGATTACTTACCCAAACATTTGTTTCTAATGAGCCAATAGATGCTGCAAAACAGGGATCAAAATATCTGACCCTTTGATACTAAAATACTTCTAAGTTCCTAATGAAAATTCTAAATTATACCAAACTGACATCGTCCGAAACTAGACTTGAAAACCTTTCTTTTGACATATAGTTTGAAAATTTTGGAATTCAAATGCCTACCCTATTATCTGTTGAATCCGACCCTATGTATTCTGCAAAACAGTGATTGTGTTTTTGACCTTGTGTTACCAAATCAAAGGTAACTCCTTGTTGGAAACCATGATTCATACGAAACTTGTTTCAATAGAAAACAGATTGATATATCGTTCAACAACAGCTTTCTTAAGGGTATTGGAGCATAATTGATAATCTAAAGTATTTGTTCTATGTGCCATTGGAATTCTGTCAGAAATCGAGCTTCGGTCAATTTCGCGTATTCTGTTTCATTCCCTTGGAAATTGAATTCATCTAACCTTCTTATTTGAATTGAGCTAAATATGATTGCTTGGAATCCTGGTATACCCTTGCTTTCATTTCATTCTAAATCTGAATACATTGGTGAGAAAATTGTTGCTTGCATCGTAGTGTCTCGTAAAGGCACATGTACGTTTTGTTGTTCCGCGTGTGCTTCCGATATATGCTACTTATTGATCAAACTGCCCTCTTTTACTCTGGTGTTTGTGGGATTTATGTGGACCTTTGCCAGAAATGGTAAAGGGTATGTGAGATTTATGTGGACCTTTGCCAGAAATGATAAAGGGTATGTGTTTAGAGCCTGCGATGCTCTGTCGGCCCCCTCTGGCTTCACCTAGACATGGGTGGATGGTGCTCCCAAACGTGGGAGACTTTTGTCTGGTGGTCATTCAGAAATGGATGAATCACATTCTGACTATAGTCCCACTACACCTTCTGTATGTTTGTTATGATATCCAGAGCTTTGGTTATGTGTTTATGTTCATGCTTTGGATAAGAATGATATGAATGCAACGTCAAAGAAGACGTTTGAGCTTCTGTTCGGTATTTGTTATTGATATGCTTCGAACTGGTTCATTCATTGTTGATATGTTTCGAAATGTTCCATATGCCATTGATATGCTCCGAGACATTCCATATGCCATTGATAAGCTCCGATTTTGTTTCATTTATCATTGATATGCTCCAATTACTCTATGCCCCTTCTGTTATGAACCAATTATGTATGATTGAAATGCTAATTGTGATTCTGCACCTAATGATATTACGTCTATGAATTCGTATGTTCTGCCTTGCATTTATAAACTTTATCTCTTTGGAAATTGTCCTCTTTTGACATGGATATGTTAGTCACTTGCTAAGCTCTTTATGCTCACCCCGTTGTTGTATAAATTTTTCAGGATAGCATATCGCTTGCTTAAATGTTAAGATGGGGGCCGAGGCAGTAGAAAGTTCGAAGATTTTGGGCAGATCTTTATTAGCATATATGTACTTGTTGTGTGAGCCACTCTGTATCTAATCAAATGTTGACGATGAATCCAAACTTGTGGATTTTGTGTATGTTAAAGGATCTCTCATGTTTAGGATTTTGGAAAGTTAAATTAAATTTGTGTAATGACATGACTTATGGTAAACGTTGGTTTGGTGACTTCTTAGATTTCCCCACTTGTGAATTTATACTGGGGTTATTATTTTGATGAGAGGAGTTTAGATCGTATGAAAATTCGAGTGATGCATGGTATGTTTATGAACTGCACAATGTTTATAAATTGTAGACTATAGAGGTGAAATTTTGTTCTGTATGTTTTCTTAGTGACCTCAAATGTGTGTTTGGATCCTGGATTGATTTGTTTTCTTGAGTTTTAAATATTATGGATATTTTTTAGGGAGCGTGACAGAGGTGGTATCAGAGCATTGTTTGAGGATCACTGAAATATTTGATATGTTGACGTGCAAAATATATTGAGGTCCAATGATAATGATTGGTGGAAATTTTTTTTGATGCATTTTAGGAATCTAGGATGATGAGGACATATGGTCCTCCTATTTCATTTGTTTCTGATTAATTAAGGGGGATGAAAGGGTTGATCGAGGGTACAAAATCAGAGTAGCGCGATGAAAATATGGTGAACCAAATTTCATTGGTGGTAGAAAAACGGATGATGCAAACAGAGAAGATATTTGATGTACAAAATTGTTCTAATGATTGAAAGAATTCTTTTGCCACCTTATATTGGAAGTAGAGGCTGATCATTAATGGCAACAAAGAAAATAATTTTTGGAGATCAGTGACAAGAATGATAAGGACAAGGTTACCAATAAAAATATGATTGGAAATGAATCAGAAAGTAATAACAAGAATGTCAGGACATTCGGATTTGAAAAGGAAAGTCATCGCAAAAGACTCAATCATATGTGAATTGCAAGTTAAGTTATGAAACATGTTTGTGTTTTCGGGTGACTGGAGCCTATTTTGCTTGTGGAAAGTTAGATCATCAAGTAAAAGATTGCCCACTGAACAGGAAAAAAGAGCCACTACCTCCTAGACCCTCAACCTATGCTAGAGCGTATGCTATCACTGAACAAGATTCTAAAGCTTCTAAATCTGTGGTTGAAGGTATTCTTTATGTTTCTAAAAGAAATGCAAAGGTTTTGTTTGATCCCGGCTCCAACTTATCTTTTGTTTCACAATACTTTGCTTGTCACTTGGATATTCTACCTAGACCCCTGGATCATATGTTATATGTAACAACTGCTGTTGGAGATTCATTGACAACAAACTTGGTTTACCCGTCTTGTTTGATTTCTATTAGAGAACACAAATTCCTTTGTTGATTTGATTTTCCTAGAGATCCGTGGTTTTGATGTTATACTTGGCATGGATTGGTTATCTTCTCATCACGCTTAGTATTGATTGTTACAAAAAATAAGTACTTTCGCATACCGGATCGACCTATATTTTTTTTTTGAGGGCATTAGGCATGATTTGCCTCCTTGCTTGATATCAAGCACTTCAAGCTTATCGCCTTATGCAGAAAGTTTGTTTTTGTTATATGGTGTGTGTAAAGGAGCGTTCAAATCGAAACCCACCTAGATGAAATTTCAGTGGTCAAAGAATTTCCGATGTATTCCCAGCACGACTTGTCTGGTTTACCTCTAGATAGAGAGGGTGAATTTGCTATTGATCTGGTCCCTAGTACAAACCCAATATCTAAGCCTCCCTACAGAATGGCACCACTGAAAGCTAGAGGAATTAAAGAAGCAACTACAAGAATTATTATATAGGGTTTCATATAACCCAATGTATCTCCATGGGGTGCTCCTGACTATTAGTGAAGAAGAAGGATGGAACATTGAGGCTTTGTATTGATTATAGACAGTTGAATCGGTGACCATAAAAAAACAAGTATCCCATACCTAGAATTGACGATTTGTTTGATCAACTGCAGGGTGCACAAGTATTCTCTAAGATTGACCTGAGGTCAGGTTACTATCATTGAAGATCAAGGAGGAGGATATTTCAAAAAAGCTTTTTAACTCGATATGGTCATTATGAATTTTTGGTGATGCCTTTTGGTTTGACAAACGCCCCTGCAGCTTTTATGGAACTAATGAATAGGATATTTCAACCGCTCTTGGATATCTGTGTAATTATATTTATTGATGACATATTGGTGTATTCAAGGAGTATTCAGGAGCATGAGGAACACTTGAGAAATGTATTGTCCATACTAAGAGAAAAGAAGTTGTATGCAAAGTTCAGCAAATGTGAATTTTGGTTGAATGAAGTTGCTTTCTTAGGCCATGTGATTTCAGGGAAGGGTATATCTGTTGATCCAAGGAAAATAGAAGCTGTAGTTGAATGGGAAGTACCAACAAATGTAACAGAAGTTAGAAGCTTCTTGGGCATGGCAAGTTATTACAAGAGATTTGTGGAGAGATTTTCTCGAATCGCTCAACCTCTCACCAAACTCACTAAGAAGAATATGAAATTTGTATGGGGTGATGATTGTGAGCAAAGTTTTCAAGAGTTAAAAAGAAGATTGACGAGTGCCCCTATTCTCACTATTCCAAGTGGTAGTGATGAGTTTGTAGTTTATACTGATGCTTCAAGGAAGGGCTTGGGATGTGTTTTGATGCAGGAAGGGAGAGTAATTGCTTATGCTTCTAGGCAACTTAAAGGTTATGAATTGAATTATCCAACTCATGACTTGGAATTGGCAGCATTTATTTTTGCTCTAAAGATTTGGAGACATTATTTGTATGGTCGACAGTTTGAAATCTTTACTGATCCCAAGAATTTAAAATATATTTTCACTCAGAAAGAGTTAAATATGAGACAACGATGATGGATAGAACTTCTGAAGGATTATGATTGTGCCATCCGTTATCACCCAGGCAAAGCCAATGTTGGAGCTGATGCACTTAGTAGGAAATCTACAAGTTTTATGGCTAGTCTGGTCGTGAAGCAATGGATGTTGTTAGAAGAAAATTTTGATGTGAAAGCTTTGAGGAAAGAGCAAGACTCGATGATATTGATGGCCTCCATTCAAGTGCAATATGATCTTATTCAACAAATTAAGGAAGGACAATTGCGAGATCCACGTTAAATCTACTTGAGAAATGAAGTAAAAAGGGGATTGAAGCCAAAATTTCAAGTGACAAAGGATGGCCTATTGAGATTTGGGGAAAGGGTATGTGTGCCAAATGAGCTAAATATCAAGAGTCAAATCCTAGAGGAGAGTCATACTTCAAAGTACGCCATGCATCCAGGGAGCACTAAGATGTATAGGGATATCCAAAGTCATTATTGGTGGGAAGGCATGAAGAAGGAAATTGTAATGTATGTTTCAAAATGTTTGACTTGTCAGCAAATCAAAGTAGAACACCAAAGACCTGGAGGGTTGTTGCAACCTTTAGATATTCTTGAATGGAAATGGGAATGTATTACCATGGATTTTGTTTCGGGACTACCCAGAACCTCTAGGAAGCATGATGCTATTTGGGTTATCAATGATAGGTTAACAAAATCTGTGCATTTCCTACCAATTAATATGACTTATTCGCTTGACAGACTTGCAGATTTATATGTCAATGAAATAGTAAGACTTCATGGTATTCCAAAGGAGATTATCTCTGATAGAGACTCCAGATTTCTCTCTAGATTCTGGAGAAGATTGCAGGAGTCGATGGGCACTAAAGTTAAGTTTAGTACTGCATATCATCCCCAGACTGATGGTCAGTCAGAAAGAACAATTCAAACACTTGAGGATCTGCTTAGAGCCTATGTTATGGATTGGAAGGGTGAATGGGATTAAGATATTTCAATTATTGAGTTCACTTATAATAATAGTTATCATTCAAGTATTCAAATGGCTCCTTACGAAGCTTTATATGGGCGAAAGTGCATAACACCTATATGTTGGGAGGAAGTTGGTGACAGAAAGCTGTTAGCACCGGACAAAGTACAAGAAACTATCGAGAAAATTCAAGTTATAAGGAAAAGGTTAAAAACTGCTCAGAGTCGTCAAAAGAGTTTGTGGGGTTGAGTCGCATGCCGTACCTGCGTAGCGTGGCGAAGGCCTCGGCTAGGTCGGCAAGGTGTGTTATGGCCTTCTGGCTTTTCACGATCATGTTGTCTACGTAGACCTCCATGTTTCTCCCTATTTGATGGGAGAACATCTTGTTTACCGTCCTCTGATATGTGGCCCCGGCATTTTTCAGCCCGAACGGCATGACTTTGTAGAAGTATACGCCTTGATCGGTAAGGAAGGCCGTGTGCTCCCTGTCTCCGGGTGCCATCCTGATCTGGTTGTACCCTGAGTAGGCGTCCATAAAAGAGAGTCGGCGTGACCGGGTTGTCGGTCGATCACCGGTCGATCCTGGAGGGGATAGCAGTCTTTAGGGCATGCGCCGTTGAGACCGTGTAGTCAACACACATCATCCGCTTCCATTGTGTTTCTTCACGAGGACTACATTGGACAGCCACCGGGATACTTGGTTTCCTCTATGAAGCCCGCGCCCGAGGAGCCGGGTCCACCTCCTCTTGTATTGCGCTGTCGGGCCAGGGAAGGGCGCCGAGCCTTTTGCTTTACTTCCGGCAAGGCCAGGCGTGTGATGTTGAGGTGGTGTTCGCGACCTCCGGTCGACGCCCGTCATGTCCGACGGGGACCGGCGAAGACGCCGGCATTTTCCGTAGGGAGACCGACGAAGTTGTTCCCGTTCTTGCTCGGTAGTTTGGATCCGACCTTCACGGCCCGGTCGGAGTCGGGCTTCTACCAAGGGAATGTCGATGGTGGATCCCGCCCGGTAGGGGATGAGGAGATCTTTTTGTTTCCCGCGGATCCGCTAAGGGTGGCTTGGTCCTCGGTTTTCTTGCCCAATGATACGGGCGGTAAGGTAGCACCGGGATTCTTGGGGGCTTCCTGTGGCTTCTCCGACTCCATCGTGAGTCGGGAATTTGATGGTCCGGTAGTAGGTCGAGACGACCGCTCTGACTTTGTTGAGGGTTGGCCGACCGAGTATGGCATTGTAAGCGGTAGGGAGGTCGACTACCAGGAAAGTGGTCATCACCGTCTTCGACCTCGGCGGGGTCCCCAGGGTCAAGGGCAAGGAAATGGACCCCAAGGGGGATACTGAATCTCCCGTAAAACCGGTGAGCGCTGAGCACATCGGGCTTAGGTTTCTCCTGGCCAAGCCTAACTTCTGAAAGGCATCGAGGTAGAGTATGTCGGCCGAACTCCCTGTGTCGACCATGATCCTCCTCATATGTGCGTTGGCTACCCCCTGGATATTACCTGTGGCGTCGTCGCGGGTCGGTCGCTTCGATAGCTCCGGGTTGGAAAGGTAATCTCGGGCTCCAGCTCGTGCCCTGAGGCTTCGGGGGCGGCTCGAGCATACGCCTTCCTGCCTGACGTAGAGCCTCCTCCTAATGCAGGACCCCCGGCTATCACATCGATGTGCCGCTCGACGGGGCCCTCCGGGCGAGGAGACCGTTCTTTATTCGGCCGGAGGTACTGGCCTAGGTGTCCCCTGAGGATGAGCTCCTCGATTTGTTTCTTCAATTGTAGCATCGCCGGGTGTCGTGTTCGTGCTGCCGATGGAATCGGCAATATCTTGATCGGTCCACGAAGCTCCCGCCGGTTCCTCATCGGGTGAGGGTCTTTGAGTAGTCCTTTCCCCTTCTCGTAGGAATATTTCAGTCCGAGAAGAATTCATGGCGGGAAGAGGGGCCTTGGGTCGTCCGTCCAACTTTCGCCGAGAGGGTGGCTGGGGATTCTTTGTGGGGTGGCTCCAACTTAACCTTTTTTTGTGTTCCTCGCCTTCCGGCCATCCAAGTCTCCGCCACGATGAACTGACTAGCACGCTGGAGTATCTCTGGAACCGCTGATGGGGGGGTCGCCCATGAGCCACCGTAAGAATCTGGAGGGTCTGAGGCCTATCATAAATGCCCATGATCAAGAAAGAGGGTGAGCGTCCCGACAGTCCATGCATTTGGGTCAGAATCGGTTCACTTTAAATGGGAGAGGGGCTCGTCCTCCTTCCGATTGAGCCCGAGGAGCAACGCCATGGACGGCTTGGGTCAGCGCGCCGTGAAGTTAAGTTTGAAAATCTTTGGCGAAATGGGTCGAAGGAGGGCACGGTCCCTAGCTTCAGTCGTTGTACCATGTGCGGGCGGCCCCCGAAGAGTCGTGGGGAATGTCCCACACATCAGGGCGTCGGAAGTTCGAATAACGCCATCCGGCGCCGAAGGCGGCCACGTGGTCTGTTGGGTCGGTGTGCTTGGCCGACGCCCGTGGAGGGGAAGGCGAAGTGCGACGGGATCACCGCTCTTGTATCTCTGGGGTGAACGGAGATGCTTGACGTCCGTCCACCCCGGCTCTCCTTTGACTTATGGACTTCTGTTGTACCTCGTCAAGCCTTTGACCGACGAGGTATGAGCCGAGAGGGGCAGGCATTAGTCGAAGCCCGGGAGAGCGTCGGGCTTGGGTCGACTGTAACATCCCTCATTTCTGAATTTTCGTATAAGTTTCTAGTTGTAATGTATGTATCTATTTTAAATTTGATAAAAAGTCAAAGTATGAATCTGAGAATATATTCATATGAGTTGGAAGATTTGTTAAAACAAAAATCTGAGGACCTATATGTAAACCCTGAGGACCTAATCGTAAATATGATAAATACAAGGACTAAACTGTAAAATGTACAAAATACAAACTCCACCGCTTAAGCCTCTCTGCCTTCGTTCTTAAGGAAGCAGAGAAGGCAGCTGCGTGGATGATCTAGGAAAGAAAGAAAGAAAGAAGAAGAAGAAGAAGAAGAAGACGAAGAGGAAGAAGAAATTGGGGCTTTAAGTTTTCTTGCTCAATTCTTCTCATTTAGGGCTAAAATTCTCAAAGGCAAGTGTTCTAACCCCATCCTACAGAATTTTTAGTCTCTGTTTTTATGTTGAATCAAAATAAATTGAAGGATTTCTATTTAGAAACTGATATGCCTCTCTTTGGACATAGAACCATGGATTCTGAAGTTTTTTTTTCGGTAAACTGACCCCTATACACTTTTTCAGCTATAAGTTTTAGTACAAAATGTGAATTTAGGCAGAAACTATTTTGTTTGAAATTAGACTCTTATATCTTCCTTTTGACACTGATTTTGTAGATTTTAGACACCAAATACTTACCCAAACATCTGATTCAATTGAGCCTATAGACGCTGTAAAACAGGGTTCAAGATTTCTGACTTGTCGATACTAAAATACCTATAACTCCCTGTTGAAAATTCTGAATTGTACCAAACTGGTTTTATTTGAAACTAGACTTGAAAATATTTCTTTTGACATATAGTTTGAAAATTTTGGAATTCAATTGCCTACCCTATTATCTGTTGAATCCGACCCTGTAAATTCTGCAAAACAGTGATTGTGTTTCTGACCTTGTGTTACCAAATCAAAGGTAACTCCGCGTTGGGAACCCTGTTTCATATGAAATTTATTCCATCAGAATATAGATTAATATATGGTTCGACCATAGTTTTCTTATGGGTATTGGAGCATAATTGATATTCTGAAGTATCTGTTTGATGTGCCACTGGAATTCTGTCCGAAATCGAGCTTTGGTCGATTTTCGCGTATTCTGCTCCGTTCCTTTGGATATTTGAATTCGTCTAACCTTCTTATTAGATTTGTGCTAAATATGATTGCTTGGAATCCCTGTACACTCTTGTTTTTATTTCATTCCAAATCTGAATACCTTTGTGAGAGATTTGTTCTTTTGTTTCAGATTGTCTCAAAAGGCACATGCACGCTTTGTTGTTCCATGTGTAAGCCCGGATATATGCTTCTTATTGTTAAAACTGCCCTCTTGTACTCTGGGTGTGTGGGATTGTCGGACCTTTGCCAGAAATGGTAAAGGGTATGAGCTTATTACCCGCCTCCGTGGGGTCCCGCCTGTGGGATGCTTTATTACCCGCTTCGTGGGGTCCCCTTGACCGTGGGATATTCCTGGACCTTTGCCTAAAATGGTAAAGGGGGCAAAGCTTAGAGCCAGCGATGCTCTCACGGCCCCCTCGACTTCACCTAGACGTGGGTGGAGGATCTCCCCAGACGTGGGAGACCTTTGTCGTGGTCATTCAGAAATGGATGAATCACATTCGACCGAGATCCCACCACACCTTCTATTTGTTTGATATGACATCCAGAGTTTTGGTGAGTTGTTTCTGTTCATGCTCGATAAGAATGATATGATTGCAACGTCAAGGATGACGCTTGAGCTTCTGTACGATATTTGTTTTTGATATGCTCAAATGCTTCATTCAATCGATGATTTTGCTTCAAATGTTCCATATGTCGTTGATATGTTTTCGGAACATTTTATATGCCATTGATAAGTCCATATGTTTCCTTTGTTACACTGATATGCTCCAATTACTCTATGCCCCAAATCAGGAACCAAATATGTAAGATTGAAAGGACAATTGTGTTTCTGCTCTTAATGATATTATGTCTACTAAATCGATATTCTGCCTTGTATTTTTGGAACCAGATCTCTTTAGAAGTTGTACTATTTTGATATGGATATGTTAGTCACTTGTCGAAGCTCTTTATGCTCACCCCCGTTTGTTGATAAATTTTTCGGGATAGCATATTGTTTGCTTAAATGTTAAGATTAATGAGGCGGTGGAAAGTTTAGAAGATTTTGGGCAGATCTTTGTTAGCATATGTGTATTTGTTGTTTAAGATACTCTGATCTTATGAAATGTGACGATGAATCTAAACCTGTGGATTTTTTGTAAGATAAAGGATCCCTCATGTATAGGATTTTGGTATGTTAAGTTAAATTCGTGTAATGATATGATCTTATGGTAATCGTTGGTTTGGTGACTGCATAGACTTCCCCATTTGTGAATTTATGTTGTGGTTATTATTTTGATGAGTTATGAGTTCGATTGTATGAATTATCGAAAGTGATGTGTGGTATGTTTTGAAATGAAATGTGGTTATGAATTTGTAGACTATAGAGGTGAAATTTTGATCCTGAATGTTTTTTTAGTGACCTCAAATGTGTGCTTGGATCCCGGGTTAGTTATGATTAAAATTTTAAATATTGTCGATATTTTGAGGGGCGGATGAGGTGGTGGAATGAAAGCATTGTTTGAGGATCACCGAAATATTTGATATGTTGACGCAAAATATATTGAGGTCCAAAGGATAATGAATGGTGGAAATTTTCTTTGATGCATTTTAGAATCTAGGATGATGAGGACATATGGTCCTCCTATTTCATTTATTTTGATTAATTAAGGGGATGAAAGGGTTGATCGAGGATACAAAAAATCGAGTAGCACGATGAAAACATGGTGAACCAAATTTCATTGGTGGTAGAAAAATGGATGATGCAAACAGAGAAGATATTTGATGTACAAAATTGTTCTAATGATCGAAAGAATTTTTTGCCACCTTATATTGGAAGTAGAGGTCGATCATTAATGGCAACAAAGAAAATAATTTTTTGGAGATGCTGTTATTTAATGATAAGGACAAGTTTACCAATAAAAATATGATTGAAATGAATCAGAAAGTAATAACAAGAGTATCAAGACATTTGATTTGAAAAGGAAAGTCATCTAAAAAAGACTCAATCATATGTGAATTGCAAGTTAAGTTATGAAACAAGTCAGGTGTTTTCGGGTGACTGGGGGCATGTTTGGTTGTGGAAAGTTGGATCATCAAATAAAAGATTGCCCTTTGAGGAAGAAGAAAGAGCCACTGCCTCCCCTAGACCCTCGGCCCATGCTAGAGTGGTAATGCTTATCACCGAACAAGATTCTAAAGCTTCTAAATCAAGTGGTGGAATGTATTCTTCATGTTTTTAAAAGAAATGCAAAAGTTTTGTTTGATCCGCTCCAACTTATCGTTTGTTTCATAATACTTTGCTTGTCACTTGGATATTCTACCTAAAACCCTAGATTATATGTTATATGTAACCACCGCTGTTGGAGATTCATTGGCAACAAACTTGGTCTACCCATCTTGTTTGATTCTATGGGGGACCATTAACCTCCTTGCCTGATTTGATTCTCCTAGAAATCCAGGTTTTGATATTATACTTGGCATGGATTGGTAATCTTCTCATCACGCTTAGTATTGATTGTTACAAAAAAATAATTACTTTCTCGCATACCGACGCCTATATTTTTTTTTTTTGAGGTTATTAGGCATGATTTGCCTCCTTGCTTGATATCAAAGACTTCAAGTTTATCGCCTTATGCAGAAAGGTTGTTTTTTATATATGGTGTGTAAAGGAGCATTCAAATCAGAAAACCCACCTAGATGAAATTGTAGTGGTCAAAGAATTCCCGATGTATTCCCAGATGACTTGTTCGGTTTACCTCTAGATAGAGAGGGTGAATTTGCTATTGATTTGGTCTCCAAGATAACCCCAATATCTAAGCCTCCCTACGTAATGGCACCACCGAAGCTAGAGGAATTAAAGAAGCAAATACAAGAATTATTAGATAAGGGTTTCATACGACCAGCTGTATCCCCATGGGGTGCTCCGGCATTATTAGTGAAGAAGAAGGATGGAACATTGAGGCTTTGTATTGATTATAGACAAATTGAATCGTGTGACCATAAAAAATAAGTATCCCATACCTAGAATTGATGATTTGTTTGATCAATCTGAGGGTGCACAAGTATTCTCTAAGATTGACCCGAGGTAAAGTTACTATCGCTTGAAGATCAAGGAGGAGGATATTTCAAAACAACTTCTTTAGAACTTCGATATGGTCATTATGAATTCTTGGTGATGCCTTTCGGTTTGACAAATGCCCCCGCAGCTTTTATTGAACTAATGAATAGGATATTTCAACCGCCTTTTGGATATTTGTGTAATTGTATTTATTGATGACATATTGTGTATTCAAAGAGTAATAAGGAGCATGAGGAACACTTGAGAGATGTGTTGTCCATACTAAGAGAAAATAAGTTGTATGCTAAGTTCAAAGAAATGTGAATTTTGGTTGAATGAAGTTGCTTTCTTAGGCCATGTGATTTCGTGGAAGGGTATATTTGTTGATCCATGGAAAATAGAAGTCTGTAGTTGAATGGGAAGTACCAACAAATGTAAATGAAGTTCAAGCTTTTGGGCATGGCAAGTTATTACAGAGATTTGTTGAGGATTTTCTCGAACAACCAACCTCTCACCAACCTCACTAAAAAGAATATGAAATTTGTATGGGGTGATGATTGTGAGCAGAGTTTTCAAGAGTTAAAAAGAAGATTGACTAGTGCCCCTATTCTCACTATTCCAAGTGGTAGTGAGGGATTTGTAGTTTATACTGATGCTTCAAGAAAAGGCCTAGGATGTGTTTTGATGCAGGAAGAGAGAGTAATTGCTTATGCTTCTAGGCAACTTAAAGGTTATGAATTGAATTATCCAACTCATGATTTGGAATTAGCAGCAATTATTTTTGCTCAAAAGATTTGGAGACATTATTTGTATGGTCGACAGATTCAAATCTTCAATGATCACAAGAGTTTAAAATACATTTTCACTTAAAGAGTTAAACATGAGGCAGCCAAGATGGATAGAACTTGAAGGATTATGATTGTGCCATCCATATCACCCGGCAAAGCTAATGTTGTAGCCGATGCACTTAGTAGGAAATCTACAAGTTTTATGGCTAGTCCGGTTGTGAAGCAATGGAAGTTATTAGAAGAAAATTTTGATTTGAAAGCTTTGAGGAAAGAGCAAGACTGATGATATTGATGGCCTCTATTGAAAGTGCAATCCAATCTTATTCAACAAATTAAGGAAGGACAATTACGAGATCCATATTTAATCTACTTGAGGAATGAAGTAGAAAAGGAATTGAAGCCACAATTTCAAGTTTCAAAGGATGGCCTATTGAGATTTGGGGAGAGGGTATGTGTACCAAATGAACCAGATATTAAGAATCAAATCCTGAAGGAAAGTCATACTTCAAAGTACACCATACATCCCTTGAGGAGCACTAAGATGTATAGAGATCTTCAAAGTCATTATTGGTGGGAAGGCATGAAGAAGGAAATTGCAATGTATGTTTCAAAATGTTTGACTTGTCAAGAAATCAAAGTAGAACACCAAAGACGGAGGGTTGTTACAACCTTTAGATATTCATGAATGGAAATGGGAATGCATTACTATGGATTTTGTTTCAGGGACTACCCAGAACCTCTAAAAGCATGATGCTATTTGGGTTATCATTGATAGGTTAACAAAATCTGCACATTTCCTACCGACATTAATATGACTTATTCGCTTGATAGACTTGCAGATTTATATGTCGCTGAAATAGTAAGACTTCATGGTATTCCAAAGGAGATCATCTCGATAGAGACTCCAGATTTCTCTCTAGATTCGGAGAAGATTACAGGAATCTATGGGCACTAAAGTTAAGTTTAGTAACGATATCATCCTCAGGATTTTATGGTCACCGAAAGAACAATTCAAACACTTGAGGATTTGCTTAGAGCCTATGTTATGGATTGGAAAGGTGAATGGGATAAGGATATTTCAATTTGTTGAGTTCACTTATAATAATAGTTATCATTCAAGTATTCAGATGGCTTCTTATGAAGCTTTATATGGGAGAAAGTGCATAACACCTATATGTTGGGAAGAAGTTGGTGATTTAAAGTCGTTAGCACCTTGATAAGGTACAAGAAAACTCCGAGAAAATTCAAGTTATAAGGAAAGGTTAAAACCGCCGAGTCATCAAAAGTGTTATCCGACAATAGAAGATGAGATATTGAGTTTGAAATCGAGATTTTGTATTCTTTGAAAGTCTCCCTTCCAAAGGCATTATTAGGTTTGGGAAGAAAGGAAAGTTAAGCCCTGATTTATTGGACCTTTTGAGGTTCTCGAGAGGGTTGGTTTACATGCCATGTGATTGCCTTGCCACCAAAGATTGAGTCATGTCCATGATATATTTCATGTCTCGATGATTAGAAGTATATATATGACCCTTCTTACAACAATAAGTATGAGCCGGTGGAGATTGATAAAGATTTATCTTATGTGGAAGAGCCTATTCAGATCGTTGATAAGAAAGAAAAAGTCTCAAGGAATCGGGTCATCCCACTAGTTCAAGTAATTTGGAGACATCATCGAGAGGAAACAACTTGGGGAGCTAGAGGAGGAAATGACAAAGGTGTACCCCCATCTTTTCATCGATAGAGGTACGATAAATTTAGAGGACTAAATTTTTCTTTTAAGGGGGGGAGAGTGTAACATCCCTCATTTCTGAATTTTCGTATAAGTTTCTAGTTGTAATGTATGTATCTATTTTAAATTTGATAAAAAGTCAAAGTATGAATCTGAGAATATATTCATAAGAGTTGGAAGATTTGTTAAAACAAAAATCTGAGGACCTATATGTAAACCCTGAGGACCTAATCATAAATATGATAAATACAAGGACTAAACTGTAAAATGTACAAAAATACAAACTCCACCGCTTAAGCCTCTCTGCCTTCGTTCTTAAGGAAGCAGAGAAGGCAGCTGCGTGGATGATCTGGGAAAGAAAGAAAGAAAGAAGAAGAAGAAGAAGACGAAGAGGAAGAAGAAATTGGGGCTTTAAGTTTTCTTGCTCAATTCTTCTCATTAAGGGCTAAAATTCTCAAAGGCAAGTGTTCTAACCCCATCCTACAGAATTTTTTAGTCTCTGTTTTATGTTGAATCAAAATAAATTGAAGGATTTCTATTTAGAAACTGATATGCCTCTCTTTGGACATAGAACCATGGATTCTGAAGTTTTTTTTCGGTAAACTGACCCCTATACACTGTTTCAGCTATAAGTTTTAGTACAAAATGTGAATTTGGGCAGAAACTATTTTGTTTGAAATTAGACTTTATATCTTCCTTTTGACACTGATTTTGTAGATTTTAGACACCGAATACTTACCCAAACATCTGATTCAATTGAGCCTATAGACGCTGTAAAACAGGGTGCAAGATTTCGACCTGTCGATACTAAAATGCCTATAACTCCTGTTGAAAATTCTGAATTGTACCAAACTGGTTTTATTTGAAACTAGACTTGAAAAAATATTTCTTTTTTTGACATATAGTTTGAAAATTTTGGAATTCAATTGCCTACCCTATTATCTGTTGAATCTGACCCCTGTAAATTCTGCAAAACAGTGATTGTGTTTCTGACCCTTGTGTTACCAAATCAAAGGTAACTCCGTGTTGGGAACCCTGTTTCATATGAAATTTATTCCATCAGAATATAGATTAATATATGGTTCGACCATAGTTTTCTTTTATGGGTATTGGAGCAATTGATATTCTGAAGTATCTGTTTGATGTGCCACTGAATTCTGTCCTAAATCGAAGCTTTTGGTCGATTTCACAGATTCTGTTCTGCTCCTTTGGATATTTGAATTCGTCTAACCTTCTTATTGGATTTGAAGCAAATATGATTGTTTGGAATCCCTGTACACTCTTGTTTTTATTTCATTCCAAATCTGAATACCTTTGTGAGAGATTTGTTCTTTGTTTCAGATTGTCCTAAAAGGCACATGCACGTTTGTTGTTCCGCTGCGGTAAGCCCGGGATATATGCTTCTTATTGTTAAAACTGCCCCTTGTACTCTGGTGTGGATTGTCTGGACCTTTGCCAGAAATGGTAAAGGGTATGTTTTATTACCCGCCCGTGGGGTCCCTTCTGTGGATGCGCTTTATTACCCGCCTCGGGGTCCCGCCTGTGGGATATTCGACCTTGCTAGAAATGGTAAAGGGTATTTAGAGCCAGCGATGCTCGTCGCCCCTCCGACTTCATTTAGACGTGGGTGGAGGGATCTCCCAAACGGGAGACCTTTGTCGTGGTCATTCGGGAAATGGATGAATCACATTCAACCGAGATCCCACCACACCTTCTTATTTGTTTGATATGACATCCAGAGTTTTGGTGAGTTGTTTCTGTTCATGCTCGGATAAGAATGATATGATTGCAAGGTCAAGGACGACGCTTGAGCTTTGAGCACGATATTTGTTTTTGATATGCTCTGAAATGCTTCATTCATCGATGATTTTGCTTCTAAATGTTCCATATGTCGTTGATATGTTCGAACATTTTTAGCGCCATTGATAAGTCTGATATGTTTCCTTTGTTACCGATATGCTCCAATTACTCTATGCCCCAACTGTCAGAACCAAATATGTAAGATTGAAAGGACAATTGTGTTTTCGCTCTTAATGATATTATGTCTACGTAAATCGTATATTCCGCCATGTATTTTGGAACTGATCTCTTTGGAAGTTGTACTATTTTGATATGGATATGTTAGTCACTATCGAGCTCTTTATGCTCACCCCGCTTGTTGATAAATTTTTCAGATAGCATATTGCTTGCTTAAATGTTAAGATTAGGGTCGAGGCGGTGGAAAGTTTAGAAGATTTTGGGCGATCTTTGTTAGCATATGTGTATTTGTTGTATAAGATACCCTGCATCTTATGAAATGTGATCATGAATCTAAACCATGATTTTTGTAAGATAAAGGATCCCTCATGTATAGGATTTTGCATGTTAAGTTAAATTCGCGGTGTAATGATATGATCTTATGGTAATCGCTGGTTTGGCAGGACTGCATAGACTTCCCCATTTGTGAATTTATGTTGTGGTTATTATTTTTGATGAGTTACGTTCGATTGTGCGGAATTATCGAGTGATGTGTGTTATGTTTATGAAATGCACAGTGGTAATGAATTTGTAGACTATAGAGGTGAAATTTTGATCCGAATGTTTTCTTAGTGACCTCAAAATGTGTGCTTGGATCCCGGGTTAGTTATGATTAAAATTTTAAATATTGTCGATATTTTGAGGGCGTGACATCGACTGGCGTGTTTTCTCCGCCACGGGCCGAGGCTTTCTTTGGGTTCCGAGGTGAGACGGGGAGCCTGGAGTGGTAACGTGAGTCCGGATAGGGTCTCATAGTTGAATGGCGGAAATGGTCGCAGCTTAGGGGTCCATTGGGAGACGATCGGATGATGGTTTTGATCATGCCGGCCAAGGTCCGGGACATGATGAGCGAGGTCATGGAAAGCCCCGTGGTAAATGATGGCGGACAGGGGGCTGTCGGAGGCGCCAAGCCTTGGTTATTGAACAGCTTGCCATTAGCGCTTCGCTATTGACGTGGGGCGTTCAAAGGGGCTCCATCGTCTCTGGGGGTGTTCTCCCGAGGGGGAACCGAAGCGGGTGAGGATTCGCCGGTGGGACTCGTTGGTCACCGGACATCCCGCCCCTTAGCGCCAATGTTATGGTAAGTAACTTTTAAGCCAGGCTTTGGGGCCACGCTACTGGTTCTGGGGGTCCGGTCAGGGATCTCGGGCGATCGCCCTCGAGGTCTCCCCTGCTGGGGCACCGCGGTTCGGGATCGATCGTTCGGGTGCGCGTTGGCGTTCAGGTCGGCAGGTCGGCAGAAGCTCCGGAAGAGGCTTACACCGCCTTCGCGACCTACAATAATGTGTCGGGTCGGGGCACTCGACCACCGACCGACCATCGAAGCAGAGAAAGATGTGGAAGGGTTTCGAGGAAGAGATGAAGAAATGCTTTCGCCTCCCCTTTGTTTGGGGACTTGGGGGTATTTATAGAGGAGGCTAGATATCACTGACGCGTCCGTTTGGGCAATGGCACCGCATCTCACAGGTGGCCCTCGACGCCCACTGGGCTGCGTGGGGAGGCCACGGCTGCGGTGCAGGGTATGGCGAGCCTCTGCTGATGTGCTCGCGCCTCGACCGAGCGACAGGTCAAAGCCGAGGTGGTCAAGGCCGAGGGTCGGACGCCGGCAAACGCCGAGTCCAAGGTCGCTGTTTGCTTCCGGGTAGGTGTTCACTGGCGTGCCGACGGTCACATCGCCATTTTTACCCCTATCAATGCCCCAATAATAGAAGACGAGATTGAGTTTGAAACGGAGATTTTGTATTCTTAAAAGTCTCCCCTTCCAAAGGCATTATAAGGTTTGGGAAGAAAGGAAAGTTAAGCCCAAGATTTATTGGACCTTTTGAGGTTCTTGAGAGGGTTGGTTCCACGCTGCCACAAGATTGCCTTGCTACCAGCATTGTGCTATGTTCCATGATATATTTCATGTCTCATGATTAGGAAATATATATATGACCCTTCTCACATCATTAAGTATGAGTTGGTAGAGATCGATAAAGATTTATCTTATGTGGGAAGAGCCTATCTGTGATTGTTGACAAGAAAGAAAAAGTCCTAAGGAATCTGGTCATCCCACCGGTTCAAGTAATTTGGAGACATCATTCTGGAGAGGAAACAACTTTGGGAGCTAGAGGAGGAAATGACAAAGGTGTACCTCTTTGCCTTTCATTGATAGAGGTACGATAAATTTAGAGGACTAAATTTTTTCTTTTTAAGGGGGGAGAGGTAACATCCCTCATTTTGAATTTTCAGATAAGTTTCTAGTTGTAATGTATGTTTCTATTTTAAATTTGATAAAAGTCAAAGTATGAATCTGAGAACTTATTCATAAGAGTTGAGGATTTGTTAAAACAAAAATCTGAGGACCTATATGTAAACCTGAGGACCTAATCGTAAATATGATAAATACAAGGACTAAACTGTAAAATATACAAAAAATACAAACCCCAATTGTTTAGCCTCTCTGCCTTCGTTCTTAAAGAACCAGAGAAGGCAGCTGTGTGGGATGATCGGGAAAGAAAAAAAGAAAGAAGAAGAATAAGAAGAAGAAGAAGAAGAAGAAGAAGAAGAAGAAGAAATTGGGGCTTTAAGTTTTCTTGCTCAATCTTCTCAATTGGGGTCAAAAAAAATTCTCAAAGGCAAGTGTTCTAACCCCATCCTACAGAATATTAGCTTCTTTTCTTATATTGGTTCAAAAAAGATCTGAAAGATTTCCATTTGGAATTCAAATGCCTACCCTATTATCTGTTGAACCGGACCCTATATATTCTTAAAAAAAATTGATTGTGTTTTTTTGACCTTGTGTTACCAAATCAAAGGTATCTCCTTGTTGGAAACCATGATTCATATGAAACTTGTTTCCAACAGAAAACAGATTGATATATCATTCAACAAACAGCTTTCTTAAGGGTATTGGAGCATAATTGATAATCTAAAGTATTTGTTCTATGTGCCATTGAATTCTGTGAAATCGAGCTTCGGCCAACAGAGAACAGATTCTGTTTCATTCCCTTGGAAATTGAATTTATCTAACCTTCTATTTGAATTGAGCGAAATATGATTGTTTGGAATCCCTAGTATACCCTTGCTTTCAATTCATTCTAAATCTGAATACATTGGTGAGAAAATTGTTGCTTGCATCAGAGTGTCTCAGAAAGGCACATGTACGTTTTGTAAACTGCCGTGCTTAAGGATATATGCTATTTATTGATCAAACTGCCCTCTGTACTCGGGTGTTTGTGGGATTTATGTGGACCTTGCCAGAAATGGTAAAGGGTATGTGAGATTTATGTGGACCTTTCCCAGAAATGGTAAAGGGTATGTGTTTAGAGCCCACATTTCACGGGCCCTCCGGCTTCACCTAGATGGGTGGATGAAGCCCCTGACGGGGAGACTTCTGTCCGGTGGTCATTCAGAAATGGATGAATCACATTCGACTGTGGGTCCCACCTACACCTTCTGTATGTTGTGTTATGAAACTTTGAGCTTTTGGTTATGTGTTTCGTTCATGCTTTGGATAAAATGATATGAATGCAACGCCAAAGAAAGACGCTTGAGCTTCTGTTCGGTATTTGTTATTGATATGCTTCAACTGGTTCATTCATTGTTGATATGTTTCAAATGTTCCATACGCCCATTGATATGCTCGGGACATTCCATATGCCATTGATAAGCTCGATTTTGTTTTATTTGTCATTGATATGCTCCATTACTCTATGCCCTTCTCGTTATGAACCAATTATGTATGATTGAAATGCTAATTGTGATTCTGCACCTAATGATATTACGTCTATGAATTCGTATGTTCCTCTTTTTGCATTTTGAAACTTTATCTCTTTGGAAATTGTCCCTTTTGACTTGGATATGTTAGTCACTTTGTTGAGCTCTTTATGCTCACCCCGTTGTTGTATAAATTTTTCAGGATAGCGACGCTTGCTTTAAATGTTAAGATGGGGCCGAGGCAAAGAGAAAGTTAGGAAGATTTTGGGCAGATCTTTATTAGCATATATGTATTTGTTGTGGAGCCACCAGATCTTAATCAATCAAGAATTTTATGAATCCAAACTTATGGATTTTTGTGTATGTTAAAGAATCTCTCATGTTTAGGATTTTGGATAGTTAAGTTAAATTTGTGTAATGACATGACTTATGGTAAACGTTGGTTTGGTGGACCGCTAGATTTCCCACTTGTGAATTTATATTGGGGTTATTATTTTGATGAGAGGAGTCCAGATGGTCAGATGAAAATTCGAGTGATGCGTGGTATGTTTATGAACCGCACAGGGTTTATAAATTGTAGACTATAGAGGTGAAATTTTGTTCGTATGTTTTTCTTAGTGACCTCAAATGTGTCTTTGGATCCCTGGATTGATTTGTTTTCTTGAGTTTTAAATATTATGGATATTTTTGATGGAGCGACACCCCCGAGTGGCCATGCGGTTAATTGGGCATCTATATAGTAGGACGGTGTTGACTTTCGCCAATCCGCCGCTACGCCTTCGCCACCAAAAATGGCTTTTGTTTTTGGCCCGCTTTATGTCGTTTTTGCCGGGTTTTGGACAGTTTACGTTGCCACGATGACCGACGAGCGGAGAAAACGTCACCATCTCAACACCCCGAACCCCCTGTGGCATACAGGGTTGATGGGGCATTGAAAGGTGGACGGTGTTGCCTCTTGCCTTCGCCGTCCGTCCTTCCGACGCTTGTCGCCGGCCAAAATGGGGCCAATTTTGGCCCATTTTTTGGGCATTATTTTGGGCTATTTTTGGCTTTTGCTTGGCGGTCGAACGCGTGAGCGAGCAAAACGTCACCATCTCAAGACTCAGAACCCTGAACGGCACAAGGCTGGATGGGGCATTCAGATAGCTGGACGGTGCTGCTGCCTCGCTGATCACCGTTGTCCGCCACCGCTACCCTCGCCAGCCAAAATGGCCAGTTTATCGACGGCAGTTCAGGCGCGTTTTACCGTGACCGACGTGAGCAGAAAGAAAACGTCGCCATCTCAAAGACCTAGAACCCCGGCAGGGTACAGGGCTGGATGGGGCATTCTATAGCAGGACGGCGGTTGCCTCGCTTCACTCACTATCGTCGCTTCCCTCGCCGGTCGGCCAAAGAAGGCCAGCGCCCATTTTTCCATGTTTTGGCCAGTTTTTGGCGGCTCATTCTTCATGCGTTCTCGGTTTAACGACGCGGAGCTTTGGCAAAACGGCCATCTCAAAGACCCGAACCCCTGTGGTGGCACAAAGGCGGATGGGGTATTCGTATAGCAGGGACGGTGCTGCCTTTCTTTTTCGTTGTCCGCCGCTACGTCCTTCCTTCGACCCAAAATGGCCTGTTTGGCCCGCTTTTTCGCTCGTTTTGGCTAGTTTTTATGTTTGTCACGCGACCACATGAGCTGAGTAAAACGTCGACTATCTCAAAGACTCGAACCCCGGATACAATGTGGTTGGAACGGGCATTCAGATAGCAGGGATCGGTGTTGCCTTTTAGCTTCGCTTATCCGCCGCCTATCTCGGACAACTTTCTAAATAGGATATTTAATGTAATGCTTATGTATTTCAGATCTTTTAATGTTCATGCTTTTACAAGATGTAGAGGACTACCGGCCAAGGCTTTCATTAGTCCCATTTTAGTTGGGTTCGTGGCCGCTTTTAGGCTTGTAAAATAAAGGTTGTAGCCGTGGACACTTGTGAGAGATTTCGCCTATAATGGATCATTTTACCTTTTGTTGCAGCAAATCGTCCGAGCGCCAGAAAAGTCGCTTTGTAATTTGCATTATTTGAAGTGTTTTTCGGAGATGTTTGCTTGTGGATCCCGAAAGGAGGCGTTTTCTTCTATCATGTTCTCTTTGTGGGTCCTAAGGACCATGGGAGGCTTTGGGAGGTCAATCTCGGCAGACGGACACGGGAAGGTGCCGCACGACTAAGGCAAAACCAATGAAAGTTATGCAGCCGCTATTATTCGCTTCGAAAAAAATGGAAAGTTTTGTCTGGTTTTGGGCCATTTTGGCCCGTTTTGGCCGGTCGCGTCAATCGACGGAGCGGAGAGAGAAAACGTTAACCACCTCAAAGACACTTGAAACCCGGGCACGCTAGGGCGGGATGGGCATTTGTATAGCCGGACGGAGCTGCCTCTCGCTTTTGCTTCGGTTGTCCGGCTTCGCCGGCTTGCTGGTCGGGCCAAAAATGGCCAGTTTTGACCCATTTTTGGGCTGTTTTGGACAGTTTATGGCAGTTCTTTGTGTGTCGCGAAAAATCGGCGGAGAGGAGCAAAACGCCGCCATCTTAGAACCCTGGAATCCCCAAGTGGCGAGGGCTGGATGGGGCATTCGTATAGTAGGGACGTTGTTGTTTCTCCGCCTTTGTCCACCGCCGGTTGCCGCTGCCGATCGGCCAAAAATGGCTAGTTTTGGTCCGTTTTTGAAGCGTTGGGCGGTTTTTACATTTCTTGCGTGCCGCTGGCGGTTGACGGAGCAGTAAAACGTCAAGCCATCCAGCACCTGGAACCCCCGGTGACACAAGGCTGGATGGGGTATTGATGATAGTTGGGACGGTGCTACCTCTAGCTTCGCTTCATTGTTCGTCGGCACCGCTCTGCTGCTCGGCCAAAAAATGGCCAGTTTTGGCCGGCTTTTTGGGTATTTTGGCCAGTTTTTGTAGCAAAGTTCTTATGCCATGGCTAATCGCCGTGAGCCGAGCAAAACATCAGCCATCTTCGCGACCCTGGAACCCCCGGTGGGCAGTAACAGGGCTGAATGGGGCATTAGGGATAGTAGGGGCGGTGTTATCTCGCCATTCATTGTCCACTGCTTACCCTTTGGCTGCGCTCAGCCAAAAAAAATGGGGTTTGGCCCGTTTTTGGCCATTTGGACAGATTTTGGTCAGTTTTTTGCTTGCCCGGGTGACCAATGTGAGGAGCAAAACGCCACATCCGGCACCCTAGAACCCCCGGTGGCAACAAGGGATGGGACATTCAGATAGCAGGGACGCAAAAGCCTCTCTCGATTAGCTACGTGTTGTCCGCCACTCGCTATAAAAAAATGGCCAGTTTTAGCCAGTTTTTGGCAGTTCTTAGATGCCGCGGTGACCGACGTGAGTGGAGCGAAAATCATCCATCTTCGCGACCCCTAGAAGCCCCGGGTGGTACAGGGCTGGATGGGCATTCAGATAGCAGGGGCCGGTTGCCTCGCTTTGCTCGCTGTCTGCCGTCAGCTGCTCGCTGCAGCTCAGCCAAAATTGGCCAGTTTTGGCCTTTTTGTCAATTTTATGAAGTTTATGGGCAGTTCTCCCGTGCAGCGGGCGACCGACATGAGCGGAGCAAAACGTCAACCATCTCACACACTCGAACTCCCGGGCGTGGCAATAGGCTGGATGGGCATTCAGATAGCAGGGACGGTGCTGCCTCTCACTTGGCCTGCTTCCGCCGCTTCGCCCTTCGTTCCAGCTGAGACAAAAATGTTTGCCGGCCCGTTTGAGCCAGTTTTTGGGTTGTTCTTGTGCACGGTGACCCACGGAGAGGAGAGAAATGTCAACCATCTCAAGACTAGAACTCCCGGGTGGCACAGGGCTGGATGGGGCATTAGTGATAGAAGGATGGCACCTCTCCCGCCGGGCTGTCCGCCGCGGCCGGCTTCGCTTAAAAATTGCCGGTTTGACCCATTTTTGGGCTTTTGATAGTTTTGGCAGTTCTTCTGTTCATGTGATGACGGAGCGGGCAAAACGCCAAAGCCATCTTAGCACCTCGGAACCCCGGTGGCACAGGGACTGGATGGGGCATTCAGATATCAGGGACAGTGCTGCCTCCGCCGCCTCCGCTGTCCGCTACTGCCGCATTTCGCCAGACAAAAATGGCCAGTTTGGCTTTTTGGCCAATAATTTTTGCTGTTCTTATGGCCATGTGACCGACGCGGATGGAGCAAAACATCATTCATCCCACACCTAGAACCCCGCGGGTGGCTGATGGGGTATCTGTGATATAGGAGGGGTGTTGCTATTCTCATGCCGCTTGGCCTTCGCTTCGACCAAAAATATTAGTTTTGGCCTAATTTGGGCCGCTTTTGGCTGTTCTTGCATGCCCGGACCGACATGAGCTGAAAAAATATCAGCCATCTCAGCACCCTGAGCGGGAGGTTGGCACAGGGCTGGATGGGGCATTCGTGATAGCAGGGGTGTAGCCTCTCGCCATTTCGCTGTCCGCTTCGCCGCTTTTCAGCCAAAATGGCCGGGCTGGCCCCATTTTTTGTCTTTTGGCCAGTTTTGGGCAGTTCTTCCATGCCACGGTGACTGACGTGAGGGACCAAAACGTCAGCCATTTCAACACCTTAGAGCCCCTCGGGTGGCACAGGGCTGATGTGGCATTCGATAGCGAGGGGCGGTGCTGCCTCTTCCCTTTGCTTTTGTCGCTCGTCATTGCCTGCTCTTATTAGGATCAAGAGCACTAAGAGGGGGTGAATTAGTGCAGCTGAAAACTTCGTTTTTTAAAACCGAGTTTCAAAACGACAAAGCGATTTACAAAAACTTCGATTTGTAAATCACTTTTAACGCGGATCGGGCAAGAGGCAATTAAATGAATCTGTTTAAGGTAGTTTGATGTTGTGATAGAAACAGAATGTAAACTGAAATCGATGTTAAGTTCGGAAATGAGAAAACCGATTTATAACCAAAACATCATTCGAAACCATTGAGCTTGGAAACAAAAGTAAAAAAAGTGAAGGAAGACCTATGAAGAAAGTAAGAAGCAATAATAAAAGGATAATAAGCTCAAAGTAAATGCAAACCAGAGATAAAGCGCGATGCATGTGGATTACGAAAATCGATTTCACGCCTAATCAAAGTATTGAGCTTGAAAACGAGACGTGAAAAGCGCAAAACACAATATGCTATGAAGGAGGGTTTAGTAAAGACGAGCTCAAAGATTTTAGAGTGGTTAGGTCAATCTTGACCTACATCCACGTCGGCTTCCTCAACCGATGAGGTTGTCGACGCCCACTAGAGGCCTTCCTTCAATAGGCTTAAGGCCAACCACCTTTTATAGATTCACTCCTTTTGATGGGCAGGAGACAACCCTTACAAACTTTAGCTTTAGCTTATTACAACACTTTGAGCCCAAAACTTCAGAGTAAGATCAGAATTTGATTTGGTTTCGTTGCTCTTTCATTGCTGAAAGAGGGGTAATTTATAGGCCCCAAACTGTTGAATCTCGGATTTTGATGATAAAATCAATTGATGGGTTATTTGATCTAATCCATATTATTGAGTTAAGTGTGCAGGATTAACTACGATAAACAGAAAACATAAACAAGTATACCGGAGTCGAGTTCGATGAATGTTTAAGAGTCCGAAGAATCGTCGGAGATGCTGCCGGAACCAACCGAGAAGAAATCGGGAACCTGTTGGAAGTTCGCCGAAGAGATCGTCGGAGGTTCGCGAGAGAGATCCGGAGAAGTCTCAGCCACTCATTAAAGTCATCTGAAGTTCGAGCGTGCTTGGACCCCATCAAGGAAGTTCGGCCGGAAAGCTTCGAACAAGACTTGACATTCGCGGTTAATAAATTGCTTAGGATGTGTTTTGTTATGTAGTTCACTTATAATTAGGATTAGAGATTAAGCAAAGATAATCCTATATCCCAACAGGGGCAATTGGGGCCAACTGGGGCCAGATTTAGTTTGAGCTAAAGTAAGCCAAACCAGTGAACTGAGGGGGGTGGCACCGCCCAGAAAGGGCAGTGACACCTTATTGGCTGGAGCAGTTGCACCGCCCAGCACCTGCCGAAGCTGGCACTGCTATCGGCGGTGGCACCGCCAAAGATCAAAACCCCAAAGAGAATTTGAATTTTGGAGCCCAAATTTTGGAGCCCAAATTTGAATCCTCTTGAGGCCTAAATACCCCTCAAATCTCAACCGAGATAACAACTTTTTGAGCAACAAGAGTTTGAGAGAAAGGTCTTAGAAAAGTGTTAGCTTGTCTTCTTTTCAATTTGCTAGTGTTCACCCCATCTCTTCTAAAATCTGTAAGAGTGAACCGCTGGTAAAAAAGAGTTGTAAGAGGGTATTTACCCTTCCATTTTCAAGAGACTTGCTAGTGGAAGGTGGGAGCCCTCATCTAAGAGGGGCCCCGCAAGTGGAGTAGGTCATTTGACTGAACCACTCTAAAATAGAAATGATCCTTTGGTTTGCACTTTCATTATTGCTATTTACATTATTGCAAACTATTAGGATGAGAGTAACTAAGAGGGGGGTGAGTGCAGCTGGAAAACTTTCTGCCGAAAAAAAAAGCCGCTTCGTCCGACAAAAACGATTTCATGTAAAATGCCGATTCACAGTTTGTAGTTTTACGTTGATTTTATGCCTCAATGAAGTTTGGCGCTTAAATGCAGATTCTAGGGTGCAGCTTTGCATTTAAGCGCCAGTTTCGCGATCTAAAAGCCAGATTATGCCTAAACACGGTTTGCGCCTAAACATAGTTTCATGCCTAAAACACAGTTTGCGCCTTTGCTAAAGTTTGAGCCTAAACACAGTTTCTTGGTTTTTTCAGTTCGCGTCTGCTTTAGTTTTGCGTTTTAGTTTTTGCGCCTATGCAGTTTGCGTTTGAGCCAGTTTGCATGCTTAGCGCGGTTCGTTTTGAGTGCAGTTTTGGCGCGGTAAACCAGTTTTAAGCCTGCAGATCACGTTTTAATTGCAGTTTCGCCTAAGTGCAGTTTTAATGCCTAAATGGTTTTGGCGTCAACGCCAGTTTTCGCCTAAACGCAGTTTTACGATCTAAAACGCAGTTTTGCGTGCCTAAACAAGTTTTATCGCCTGAACGAGTTTTGGCGCCTAAACGTAGTTTTACGCCTAAAAAAGTTTTTTCGCCTAAATGCGTTTTCGTCTAAACGCAGTTTGAACTTTGGCGTTTTTTTATGAATATGCAGAAAAGCAATTTGCAGTTATAAAATGGAATCAAAACGTGGCGTGAAAACTGCAGTGTAAAAGATTGTCTGAAAACACCGATTCCCAATGCAGATGGTCGGAAAGATCGAACTTAGAGACTTGTCAGAATAGTTAAATGAGAGGGTAGTAGTAGCAATGTAGGAGGTTTACAGTAATGATAAAGTGCTCAAAGTAAAAGCAAACCAGAGATTTAGAGTGGTTGGATGGGTCTTGACCTACTCCACTTTTTTGGCTTCCTCATAAGATGAGGTCACCGGCGTCCAACTAGCTGCCTTCCTTCAATGGGCAAAGGCTAACTGCTGCCCTTTTACAGTCTCTCCTTTGACGGACTCGAGGAGACAACCTTACAGGATCCTTTCTCTCCTCTTTTACAACTCAAGACAGGAAGAACAGAAAGAGGAGAGCTTTTGACTTTTGGCACAAATTTGAAGCTCTTGGAATCACAAAAAGATCAAGAATTCAGTGTGGATGGATTGTCTCTTCAGTGCTGAATGGGTGGGGTATTTATAGGCCCCAACCCAGTTCAAATTTGGAGCTCAAAACGATCAAATCCCGAAATTCCGGAGATCAGCGGTTACACCTCTTGGGGAGAGGTTGCACCGCCGCGAGCCTTGAGACTGAGCCCGTTTGCACCTCTCGCAAGGGGCGGTTGCAATCACTCGGTCTAGCTCGAAGATCGGGAAAGCCCCAGCGGTGCCACCTCGATCGGGAGGTTGCACTTTTCTCGCACTGTGCTTCGAAGACAGAGCTCCGGCCGGTCCTGTCGAGAGAGTTTACCGCTTCGATCTAGCTCAAGACTGAGCTCTGGGTTGCACCTCCCTGGCCGGGCGATTGCACCGCCCAGTCTCATCGGGAGACACAGCCACGGGCGGTTGCACCTCCCGCTTAGGGCGGTTGCACCGCTATGTGGCAAGTGGTCCCAATGGTTACCCCCATTCGCCCAATTTCAATTTTCCGCCCACTGCCCAAGATTTAATGGGATCACCTCCCATTTTCAACTTAATCAATGTGCTAACGATTAATTTAAGACAACTTCTGCAGCTTTGCTCGATGCCGCCAATCAGCTTCTTCCGGCGAAGTTTGCTAACTTCCATCGATCATCCGATGAACCCCGGTGATTCTTCTGGACATCCGGCAAACTCCTGGACTTTGGCGCGACATTCACTTGGCGGTTCCTTTGAGCCGGCAACAACTTCTGGACTTCTCGGATCTGTTATGTAGAACTACTCCCGGGCCGGCCTCCGAACTTCCGAACCCGAACTCGAGGAACTCCCAGCGTGATCATGATCTTGACTTCGGAAGCAACTCCTTGCTGCTTGTCTAACTTTCATCGTAGTTAATCCTGCACAACAAAATAAAACTTGGATCAAGACAATTAATCCAAAAGCAATTAACCATATTTGTCCAGCATGTCATTGGTCCTTTCGACTTGGGTCCATTCTTGACAGATCGTCCTTTCCGCAGCCCATTGCCCTAATCGCCGCTTGACTCTGCAACTCGATATCCCTTGGCACAATACGCTCTTCTTGGCCCGATGCTCGGTCCACGACTAGAAGCCTATACGACCGTCGTCGGATCCACCGCCCGGCATCAATCTTCTGACATGTTCCTTGGTAACAAACATGATTTTTCCTGCTTTTAATTGTCATCACGATCGAAGCACCCTCAGGTCACTCAAAACGCAAAGAGATTAAATCATAAATATATATCAGTAGTTTCATCATCAAAATATGAGATTCAAGCAATCTCCCCCCTTTTGATGATGACAACTACTTGATGATTGAGTTAAACTTAACTCCCGGAGTTTAAACAAACTCCCCTATCAATATGCCATATTGATAGAACCTTAAAGTCAAACAATTCAAGTCACGCAATTTCATCATGAATACTTGCAACAGACGTTATCATGAACTTATGCATAAAACTTATGCACAATATGTCATGTCATCAACATACTTCTCCCCTTTGTCATCAACAACAAAAGGAGAAGTACCACAATCAAGTGTTTGTGTGTAAGTTTAACTTATTGCAAGGAAAAACATAATATCAAGTTTTATCATCTATTGCAGTTTTGAAGCCCAAAATTTAGCAAATGTTATCATCATGCTTAGAACATTCATGCTATCAAGTTTTAGATATGCAAGTTTTATAGCATATAAGATAGCAATTTTGGTAATGTTCAAGATAGCAAGTTCTACATCATGCAAGTTAGAAAATTAGAGATGTTCAAGAAGGCAACCTTGCTTCTTTGAAAATTTTGTTCACGCTGTTAGATGCTAGCATTTTGCCCTTGGAGATAGGCAAGATAGCACATTTGTTTCTTTGAGATAGCAACTTTTTGCTTTCTTTAGACCTACAAGCTAGCAATTTTATGATATACAAGTTTCACAATATATAAGCTTGAAGGAAAATTTCTTGAAAGCAAATGCAAGCATAGCTTTGTGTAAGCTTAAGGATTCTTGCTTCCTATTGCAATGCAAAATTGCAAGTTTGTTTTTGAGATATTCAAGAGTGATGTCTAAGAAGACAATTTTTCTTCTTTGAAATATGTTAGCAATCTTTGCTACTTAAGATAGACAAGCTTAGCAATCAAGTTTTTGCATCTTCTTGACTTGTACAAGCTTAGCTATCGTCTCCCTTTGTCATTGTCAAAAGAAAGGGAAGAATACAGTTTTGTAGTTCTTTTTCCTTTTACAATGATTTCAAAACAAATAACAAGATGAATAATCAAGTCATGAATGTCATACATACTTTTTTCATCATGAATATCATTGCATGCATCATATGATCATAGGTTGAAGCATTACATGCATAATTTCATATTACCATTCATAATTACATTAATGTTTCAATATATAATTTTTTTTTTTTTTCAAAAGTGTATAACTTAGCACTCATAGCATTTTAAATCATGATTTACACTCATATGCAATACATCACATCATAATTAGAAAGCACAAGTATTGCATGCATAATTGCACATTATAAATGTTGCTATATCATGATGGTATCAATTTTGTCAAATTATATCCTACCCATGCATGATCAAAACTTCTCCCTATTTTATCATTGAAACAAGAAGAAAGTAGGGGAAGAGCATAAAAAGTTAAATATTTCAACTATTTCAAGGCATTTATATCATAGATCAAGTTATGATTCGTGATTCTTTTCATCTAAGCATGCCTTAGTCTTTATGCCAAATTAAGATAAGCATGAAGGTTCACATTACAAGGCAAAGAAGAAATCTTGTTATTTCTATATTATGAAATATATGATATCAAGGTCTATGATTCATTTGAAAAAGATACAGTTAAAAGAAAAACTTGTAAAGATTCTTATCAAGATCACATTTTAAATATTCCAAGTTTCAAGATATCAATATGACACTTCCCATTGAATTTAAGAAATCAAAAGACAAGTTGCATTTCATTTGAAGAAACTCCTTTTTGATAGATGGGGGCATAATGAACGATCTTGATTTATAAAGAGCTTCATGTTATAATTATCAAGATCATGATTTTAATAATTATTTCTTTAGCAAAAACACTATCATTCATATTTCAAGGTGGAATTTATAAGCAGGAATCATTTCATCAAATCCATTTTAGAAAAAATATTTTTCATAAGTGTATGAGAAAACCATTGTTAGATACCAATTGTTATGGAACCAAAAATGAAATTAACACTTTCATATATCTCGACATGATTTTTGCTATAGATCTTGAAATTAAAATCATGAAGATCAAAACAAGCTTCCATGATCATGGATAACTTAAAATCTCATGCATAAAATTGATAAATTGTATCATAACCATTTAATATTAGATCTTTATGCATTACTTTAAATAAAATCGATTTCATTCAACAATGTTAATCAAACATGATAATAATATTTATTACTTCTTAACCATGATTTCTCAATCAAAATTATTTTTGTTTATCATAAAATATGCATCATTATCATTTTCGAAATACAAGTGATGATCATAATTTTTGTATTTTTATTTTAAACATGTAATTTTCAAGAAAATTAATTTTAAAACTAAAAAAAAAAGAAAATACATCATGAAAGATCAAGTAATTTCAAAAATAAACCAAAAAATTTATTTTACCCTCAACGCCGAAGGCTTAAAGCATAGTTTGCCACTCCTGCCTATGTTGATTTTCTCCTGCCTTCTGGTGGAGCCTGATTCATCCCAATTTTGTTCTCCTTCTTCATGCTGTTTAAAGTAGTTCCATTTTTTTGCTTTTAATTTTGTTTCATCGGTAGTTTGTTCACCATCACTTTGAGTTTTATGTTCTATGGTCTTCAAATGTTCTATGTCCCAAACCTTCCCCGTTTTGGAAGTTTGTTTTGTTCATCATTGTCCCATCACTTGAGTCATCGCCAAGGGTATTCATTTGTCCGCAGTTCAAATCCTTCATGTTCTTTTTGAAGGTGATTGTGTTCAACATGTTCATCATGTGCATTGTGCACCATTTCATATATGTCATCAACGAACCAATTAGTTCTTCAAGTGGAAATTGGTCTCAAGTTTTTCGATTTTTGAATAGCAGTTACTTTTGAATCCTAAGTTTTAGAAAGTGAGCGCAAAAACTTTGTTAACGAAGTTCAAAACCGAAGTTTTTACCAAGCTGATTTTTAAACCATTGATCACATCCCAGAAACGGTGTACATGTCAACAACGGTTTTTGGTTTCATATGAAAAGCTCGAAATCATGCAGTAAAATATTAACTTTCGAAGTCTTTGACTCTACTAGTTCCCAAGTGGATTTCAAGATGCAACTGCATTATCTAAAAAAGCCGCTTTGGTAATAAAGAAAACCCATTGAACTCATATTTTTGTCCAAAGCAAAATAAGGCATTCATAGGTAGCCTTTAAAGTTAAAGAATACTTATTTTCTCTAAATCCGACCATTCGCTCCATCTGGTTTAGAGGGAAGTTGAAAACCGCTTTCAACGATATTCCATAAATCCAGATTTAGAGGAAATCAAGAAAACTCTCTATCTGAGTTTTCCATAAGGTAGTCCCATCCGTTAAAGAACGGTGGATCTTAAAGATCCTAAAAGCTCCCCTTTGAAGAGCCATTTTCTCGTGTAAATCCGAAATGAGAAATACCCCGCCCGATACCAATTGTTAGGACTGAGAGCACTAAGAGGGGGGGTGAATTAGTGCAGCGGAAAAACCTTCAAATGCATTTAAAACAAAAGCCGCATTCGTCCGATAAAACGATTACATGTAATGTCAATTAGTCACGAAGCCTATAAATGAATGTGAAGCTTCATGCCTAAATGCAGATTCGCGCTCAGCGTAGGGTTTGTATTTGTTTAGCTATGCCTGCTTGATTTCATAAAGTTCGTTATTAGCTTCATTTAAATATAGGTCATAGCCAAAAACATATTTATTTTGCCAGCTTTCCATACTTAAAATAGTTTATGCTGATGAAGCTTCATGTCTACAGTTTATGCTGATTTTTGCGCTCATTCTAAGCGAAGCTCGGTTGGAGCGCAGTTTTCCATCTAAACGTGAAATTTACGTCATGCAGTTTATGACCTAAGTGCAGTTTACCGAATGGAAGTTTTATACGAACGAGTTTTACGCCTTTTCAAACGGGTTTTATCGCCTAAACGAGTTTTGTTTTAAACAGTTTCAGCATCTAAACGAGTCGCCGTTTCTAACGTGAGTTTCCATGGCCTTTTAAATCAGAAGTTTTGTCAAACTTAGTTTACTGCTTTCCCAAACGTAATGAATTCGCCCAAATGCGAAGTTTGAACTTTGGAAAAAGCCGCCATGAAGACAGAAAGAATTTCACAAATATAGCCGGAACGAAATGTTTTAAACTGTGCAGTGTAAAGGATCGTGATGAAATACCACCAGACATTTAACAGCCTGAAATGGGATTTGTAAAGATCGAACTGTAGACTGTAACACGCAGCGTAGAGGTCGGTGGCAATGGGATAGTGCTCCAAAGTAAAGCAAAACGATTTAGAGTGGTTCAGTCTTGACCTAATTCCCACTTTTGGCTTCCTCCTGGATTACCAACAAATAACTACGCCTTCCTCTACTGGCTTAAGGTGCTAATTAGCCTCTTTATGCCTTCCTTGATGGGCTCCAACCCTTGCTGTATCCTTCTCCTTTACAACTCAGACTTAGGAAGAATAGGTGAGAGTCTCTTGGACTTTGACAAATTTGAGTTTTGGGAATCCACCAAAAGATCAAGCACTCTGTGGATCTATCTCTGCGGCATAGAATGGGTGGGGCATTTAGCGCCCCAAACCCAGCCTTGTAAAATTTTGAGCTCAACGGACGTCCGGTTCCGGATCAGTTACACCCTTGACCGAGAGTTAAAATCATTGCGAGTTCGGGGAGGATTGAGCCTGCTGCCGGTACCTCTTCACAAAGGCTACATACCACCGAGTCCGGGTATCGGCAGATCTGCCCCTGCATAATTCTCCTCGATCGAGGCTACAGATTTTCCTCAACAGGCCCAAGACAGCCAAAAGTGTATAATACCTCTCCGTTAGGTTAAATCACCGGCCCAGCCTGGAAGACTGGATTCGGGTGGTTGCACTTTCCCGGTCAGCTGCACCGTTTCAAATTTCGGCTTGGTGACAACCGGCCATTGTTGCACCCTCCGGTCGCATGCGCTGCAACTGTAGAACTGGTCCGAATACATTCCATCTTACCAATTTTCAATCTTTCTTTTCAGGGGCTCCATCTGCCTTAAGATTTTGCTTAAATGATCACCCCCATTTTCAAGCTTAATCAATGCCACTAATGCATTAAATCTACTATTAACTTCTGCGCTTTGTCTGGCGCGCTTAACTGCTTCTTCCTGAAGCTTCGCCAATTTCCGCCGATCCAAGGAACCTCTAAGTGATTCTTCATGACATCCAGCAAACCCTGGACTTTATACACGATCCACTTCATGAAGTTCCACGAGCCGCTATAAGCCTGACTTCCTTTGATCCTGTTTCCCACAGCAATCCTCCTGACGATCATCTCGGTCTCCACAACTCGGGAATCCTAACGCATCAAGGATTCGGATCTTGCTGTAACTCCCATGGGTTAAGGTTTTGTCTATAACTTTCTTCCATCAGAAGTTAATCCTGCAGCACAAAACAAAACTTCACCGAGATACAATTAATCCAAAGCAATTAAACTGGATGTCCAGTGGTCATTGGTCCTCACGCTTCATCTCGATTCCTTCGAATGATCATTCTTTTTCCTACAGTTTGGATGCCCAATCGCCAATTGACTCTAACCTGATATCCCAGCATAATAATTCTGTCCGATGTTCTGAGTCCACGCCTCCGAAGCCTCTGACGACTCCATCCACCGTCCGAATGCCCACATGTCTTTCCGTACACATGATGTTCCTGCTTTAATTGTCTCATCATCTCTGATCGGGGCCAACCCAAGGCCACTCCAAAACGCAGATTAAATCATAAACATATATCAAGTAGTTTCTATCAATGTGCACGAGATTCAACACAAACCTTCTATATGTTTTTAGTTCTTTCATTATTTCTATGATATTTCTATGAATATGCTTTCTGGATGATTGCTTATTGTTCCGCATTTTATCATATTTCCAAAGATTTTTAAAAACCAAGTTTAACTGCACTAATTCACCCCTCTTAGTGCTGCTCCGACCCAAATAATTGGTAATAGACAGGTTATCTCTCATATTTGGTTTAATAATTCTAGAGAGATGGCTTTAATTCGCATGCAAGAGGGCTGGTCTGCATCACCTGCCCACCCATGTTTTAGAATGTGGGTCGATTACACGTATTGAAAGACCCTGATGAGGATCTTCTCATTTCATAGGATTGAGCTTTGACTATTGTTGAAAATGGATTTCTGAAAAATTCTCTTCCATGAGCTAATGAATGAAATCGAGTAGAAGCGGTTTTGCTTTTAAATGCAAAGGTTAAGAATGTCTCTTGTTTCTCAGAAATTAGACAAAACGAATTTAATCGTTTCAATTTGTGATTCGGCTTTTGATATTTGAGAGAACTGAAAGTCACCATGAAGGTACCACGATGAAAGAGTCCAAAAATCAACATTCTTGTGCACTTACTAACTTTTCCGAATGAAACCAAGTAGAGTCTCATCGAGACATGTACACCGTTTACTTGATGTAAATCAATGGACCTAAAGTTTGGCAAGATTTTACTAACTTTGGAACCTAGTAATTGTAATTCCAAGATCCCACCCTAATAGTTGGGATCCAAAGTTACGCTATCTGAAGAGGCTAAAGACCTTATGTAACATTCCCTCTTAGTTAAACTTCCTATTGTCTCTAATGACCTAATGAATGATAATGTCAAGTTCGCTGACGGTGCCTGGAACCCTTCTAAAGGAACAGGGAAGGATATGGTACTCAAATTCACAAGAAGACCACTTGAAGAACATCATGATGAGGACAGTGACAAATGACATTGTAATCTTGCTCAAAATTCAAAAAAATATTTAAGGGAAGAAATAAATTTAAAAAATAATACAAAAAATAAATTTGAACAAAAGAAGGACCATGGGATTTAAGGAAATGCAAAAAAACCGACACTATAAGAACTACTGCCTCAAGCCAAAAAGAACAAAGAAGAAGGCTTCATGGATGACTCCTAAGCACATCCCATGTTGAGGGTTCCAACATCGAGTAAGTTGTTTACTACTTAATGGCCTTTCAAGAAGAGGGTAACGGATTTAATTAATGCAGATTTTACCTTATCATGATTTTATTAAATGCCTAAGATATTTACGAATGTGGGGATAAATTATTAGAAAATACAAATTGCTAAGAAAGGAGCAATATAGTCCTATTTTGTGCTTTTGATAAAATTAAAACTGAATATCATGATTGTCTAGCTCCATGTTAAAATGCCAAGATTTAGAAACTTCCAAAATGAGAACTTAGTACTTAAGGACACCTGAAGAAATTGGAGGCCGGTAGTAAGTCTAAACATGATCCTACAAATATGGGTCATATTCTAAAAAAGGAGTGAATCGGATTTGTGAGGAAGTACTACCAAAATCCAACCACCTCTGTTAAAGGTTGGTCCTATCTTACATGTTCAACATCAGCTAATGTAACTTTGTTGCAAATATGGACATATAACTTACCAATGTCCATCATTCAAGAAAATTAGTCAATAAATTGATTTGGGCTCCTTAAAGTGGGGAACCATGGATCAAGCTTTTCCTGAAGTGCACATGATAAACAAGTTAGATGATTTTGAGGCACCTCAAAAGTAAATGGGCACTCCAAAAATACACCTTTGTAGAATATACACCATCACATGTTAGAGCAAGAGATGGTATCTTGATAGCGGATGCCTCATGTATATGACGACCTGAAAGATCTGGCATCCTAACTTACCTGCGTCGCTCAGTATGGATTTAAGGCTATGCTTCCTTCACCCTAGACAACAACAAAGCAAAAATTCATTGTTATGTAAACTATAATAAACTGTCAATTGATGATGTGTTACATTAGTTGATGGATTAAAACATAATCTATTGAGATTAGTCAATTGCGCGATAAAGGTTATACTGCTAGATTTGATCTAAATATGCATTTATTGAAAAACTAAATCATAATATTGACCATGGAAGATTGCTTTTAAAACAAAATAATGGGTCTATACCACTTCCAATCTTGATGAACCTAAGTAATGAAATGTGTTTCTCCAACATAAACGATGATGCTTATTTTTGGGTATAGGAGATTAGGCCATGCAAGCATGAAAACAACATCTAAAATTCCACCCCAGAATTATTAATAGTAATAGGGATTCATTATGAAGTTTATTAAAGATAAGGTATGCGATGGGCACAACTAGGGAAACAAATAAAAACAAGCTTCAAACTGTAATTCAATTAGTTAATACTAGACTCATACATAATTGATCCATTTGGACTTATTTGGACCAATTGATACAATCCAGTCTTAGGTGGAAGCAACATGCTTTGGTGATTGTGGATGACTACCGAGATACACTTGGAATCATTTCATTCTACAAAATGGATTGTTTCAAGTGTTTCAAATTTGCAACCCTACCTAAAACTAAAAGGGTTCATGGATTTCACTACCCGAGGATCATGGCGGCGACCCCCAAAACCATGACTTTACCTCTAGATAGAGAGGGTGAATTTGCTATTGATCCTGGTCCCTAGTACAAACCCAATATCTAAGCCTCCCTACAGAATGGCACCACTTTCGAGCTAGAGAATTAAAGAAGCAACTACAAGAATTATTATATATAAGGGTTTCATACGACCCAATGTATCTCCATGGGGTGCTCCGTTACTATTAGTGAAGAAGAAGGATGGAACATTGAGGCTTTTGTATTGATTATAGGCAGTTGAATCGGTGACCATAAAAAAACAAGTATCCCATACCCTAGAATTGACGATTTGTTTGATCAACTGCAGGGTGCACAAGTATTCTCTAAGATTGACACGAGGTCGGAGTTACTATCGATTGAAGATCAAGGAGGAGGATATTTCAAAAAACACTTTTCGAACTTCGATATGGTCATTATGAATTTTTGGTGATGCCTTTTGGTTTGACAAACGCCCCCACAGCTTTTATGGAACTAATGAATAGGATATTTCAACCGCTCTTGGATATCTGTGTAATTATATTTATTGATGACATATTGGTGTATTCAAGGAGTATTCGAGAACATGAGGAACACTTGAGAAATGTATTGTCCATACTAAGAGAAAAGAAGTTGTATGCAAAGTTCAGCAAATGTGATTTTGGTTGAATGAAGTTGCTTTCTTAGGCCATGTGATTTCAGGGAAGGGTATATCTGTTGATCCAAGGAAAATAGAAGTCAGTGGTTGAATGGGAAGTACCAACAAATGTAGCAAGTTAAAAGCTTCTTGGGCATGGCAAGTTATTACAAAGAGATTTGTGGAGAGATTTTCTCTCCAATAAACTCAACCTCTCACCAAACTCACTAAGAAGAATATGAAATTTGTATGGGGTGATGATTGTGAGCAAAGTTTTCAAGAGTTAAAAAAAGATTGACGTGCCCCCCTATTCTCACTATTCCAAGTGGTAGTGATGAGTTTGTAGTTTATCTTGATGCTTCAAGGAAGGGCTTGGGATGTGTTTTTTGATGGGAAGGGAGAGTAATTGCTTATGCTTCTAGGCAACTTAAAGGTTATGAATTGAATTATCCAACTCATGACTTGGAATTGGCAGCATTTATTTTTTTTGCTCTAAAGATTTGGAACATTATTTGTATGGTTAAATGAGTTTGAAATCTTCTTGATCCCAAGAATTTAAAATATATTTTCACTCGAAAAAGAGTTAAATATGAGACAACGATGATGGATAGAACTTCGAAGGATTATGATTGTGCCATCCGTTATCACCCGAGCAAAAGCCAATGTTGGGCCGATGCACTTAGTAGGAAATCTACAAGTTTTATGGCTAGTCCGGTGGGTGAAGCAATGGATGTTGTTAGAAGAAAAAATTTTGATGTGAAAGCTTTGAGGAAAGAAGCAAGACTTCGATGATATTGATGGCCTCCATTCAAGTGCAATATGATCTTATTCAACAAATTAAGGAAGGACAATTCGAGATCCACGTTAAATCTACTTGAGAAATGAAGTAAAAAAAAAATTGAAGCCAAAATTTCAAGTGACAAAGGATGGCCTATTGAGATTTGGGGAAAGGGTATGTGTGCCAAATGAGCTAAATATCAAAGAGTCAAATCCTAGAGGAGAGTCATACTTCAAAGTCATGCCATGCATCCAGGGAGCACTAAGATGTATAGGGATATCCAAAGTCATTATTGGTGGGAAGGCATGAAGAAGGAAATTGTAATGTATGTTTCAAAATGTTTGACTTGTCGACAAATCAAAGTAGAACACCAAAGACACGGAGGGGTTGTTGCAACCTTTAGATATTCTTGAATGGAAATGGGAATGTATTACCATGGATTTTGTTTGGGACTACCGAACCTCTAGGAAGCATGATGCTATTTGGGTTATCAATGATAGGTTAACAAAATCTGTGCATTTCCTACCAATTAATATGACTTATTAAACTTGACGGACTTGCAGATTTATATGTCAATGAAATAGTAAGACTTCATGGTATTCCAAAGGAGATTATCTCGATAGAGACTCAGATTTCTCTCTAGATTAGGAGAAGATTGCAGAGAGTCGATGGGCACTAAAGTTAAGTTTAGTACTGCATATCATCCCAGGCCCGATGGTCAGGTCGAAAAGAACAATTCAAACACTTGAGGATCTGCTTAGAGCCTATGTTATGGATTGGAAGGGTGAATGGGATTAAGATATTTCAATTATTGAGTTCACTTATAATAATAGTTATCATTCAAGTATTCAAATGGCTCCTTCTGAAGCTTTATATGGTAGTGCATAACACCTATATGTTGGGAGGAAGTTGGTGATGAAAAAAGCTGTTACCTTGTAGGAAAGTACAAGAAACTATCGAAAAAATTCAAGTTATAAGGAAAAGGTTAAAAACTGCTCGAAGTCGTCAAAAGAGTTTGTGGGGTTGAGTGCGCATGCCCGTACTGCGTGGCGTGGCGAAAACCTCGGCTAGGGGTCGGCAAGGTGTGTTATGGCCTTCTGGCTTTTCACGATCATGTTGTCTACGTAGACCTCCATGTTTCTCCCTATTTGATGGGAGAACATCTTGTTTACAAATCCTCGATATGGGCCCGGCATTTTTCAGCCCGAACGGCATGACTTTGTAGAAGTATCGCCTTGATCGGTAAGGAAGGCCGTGTGCTCCCCTGTCTCCGGGTGCCATCCTTGATGGTTGTACCACGGTAAGCGTCCATAAAAGAAAGTCGTGCGTGACCGGTTTGTCGTGTCGATCAGGCTGGTCGATCCTCGGAGGATAGCGATCTTTAGGGCATCGTCGTTGAGGCTGGGTGTAGTCAACACACATCATCCGGCTTCCATTGTGTTTCTTCACGAGGACTACATTGGACACCAGCAGGGATACTTGGTTTCCTCTATGAAGCCAGCCCGAGGAGCAGTCCACCTCCTCTTGTATTGCGTTTGTCGGTCGGGGGGGCGGCGCCTTTTTGCCTTTTTTTTCCGGGCGTCGGCGGGATGTTGAGGTGGTGTTCCATGCGACCTACGGGTCGGCGCCGTCATGTCCGGACGGGGACCAAAGGACGAAGACGTCGGCATTTTCCGTAGGAGACCGGCGAGTTGTTCCGTTCTTGCTCAGTAGTTGGATCCGACCTTCCGCGGTGCAGTGCGGTGGGGCTTCTACCAAGGGAATGTCGATGGTGGATCCCGTCGGTGGGGATGAGGAGTCGATCTTTTTGTTTCCCGGATGGGATGCCAAGGGTGGCTTGGTCTGGTTTTCTTGCCCAATGATCTGGCGGTAAGGTAGCACCACCGCCGGGATTCTTGAGGGGCTTCCGATGGCTTCTCCGACTCCATCGTGAGTCGGGAATTTGATGATGCGGTAGTAGGTCGAGGCGACAGCTCGACTTTGTTGAGGGTTGGCCCGGCCAGGTATGGCATTGTAAAAGCGGTAGGGAGGTCGACTACCGGAAAGTGGTCATCACCGTCTTCGACCTGGCGGGGTCCCCCGGGTCAAGGGCAAGAAATGGACCCCAAGGGGGATCTTGAATCTCCGTAAAACCGGTGAAAAGCCGAGCACATCGGGCTTAGGTTTCTCCCCCAAGCCAACCTAACTTCCGAAAGGCATCGGGTAGAGTATGTGGGCCGAACTCCCAGTGTCGACCATGATCCTCCTCATATGTCGCGTTGGCTACCACGGCGGATATTACCGGGGCGTCGTCGTGGTCGGGTCGCCGATAGCTCGGTTGGAAAGGTAATCTCGGCTCCAGGCTCGTGCCACGAGCTTGGGGCGGCTCGAGCATCGCCTTCCTGCGGCGTGAAACCTCCTCTAATCAGGACCCCGCTATCACATCGATGTGCCGCTCGGCGGGGCCCCTCGGCGAGGAGACCGTTCTTTATTCGGCGGAGGTACTGGCCTAGGTGTCCCCCGAGGATGAGCTCCTCGATTTGTTTCTTCAATTAAAGTAACCGCTTGCGATTATGTCGTGTGCCCGTCTTTACTTAGATGGAATCGGCAATATCTTGATCGGTCCACGAGCTCCCCCGGTTCCTCATCGGGTGAGGGTCTTTGAGTAGTCCTTTCCCCTTCGTGTAGGAATATTTCAGTCCGAGAAGAATTCATGGCGGGAAGAAGGGGCCTTGGGTCGAGTCATCCAACTTTAGTCGAGAGGCGGTGGGCGATTCTTGTTGGGGTGGCTCCAACTTAACCTTTTGTGTTCCTCTCCTTCCGGCCATCCAAGTCTCCGCTCGATGAACTGACTAGCACTGCTGGAGTATCTCGGGAACCCGCTGATGGGGGGTCGCTCCATGGCGACCAGGAAAAATCTGGAGGTGGGAGGCCTATCATAAATGCCCCCATCAAGAAAGAGGGGTGAGCGTCCAACCGGTCCATGCATTTGGGTGCGTCAATCGGTTCCGCGAAATGGGAGAGGGGCTCGTCCTCCTTCTGATTGAGCAGAACAACGCCATGGACGGCTTGGGTCGGCGTCGCCGGAAGTTAAAATTTGAAAATCTTTGGCGAAGTCAAGAAGGAGAGGCGACGGTCCCTAACCGGGCGTTGTACCATGTCGCGGGCCCCCCAAGAGTCGTGGGGAATGTCCTACACATCAGGGCGTCGGAAGTTCGAATAATGCCATCTGAAAGGCCAACGTGGTCTGTTGGTCGGTGGCGGCGTCGTGCGGCGTCGAGGGGAAAAGCGGAAGTCGCGGCGGGATGCGCTGCTCTTGTATCTCGGGGGTGAACGGAGATGCTTGACGTCCGTCCACCCCGGGCTCTCCTTTTGACTTGCGGACTTCCTGTTGTACCTCGTCAAGCCTTTGACTGACGAGGCGGAGCTGAGCCCGCAGGGCATTAGTCGAGTCGGCGGTCGGAGCGTCGGGCTTGGGTCGACTGTAACATCCCTCATTTCTGAATTTTCGTATAAGTTTCTAGTTGTAATGTATGTATCTATTTTAAATTTGATAAAAAGTCAAAGTATGAATCTGAGAATATATTCATATGAGTTGGAAGATTTGTTAAAACAAAAATCTGAGGACCTATATGTAAACCCTGAGGACCTAATCATTAAATATGATAAATACAAGGACTAAACTGTAAAATGTACAAAATACAAACTCCACCCGCTTAAGCCTCTCTGCCTTCGTTCTTAAGGAAGCAGAGAAGGCAGCTAAATGTGGATGATCTAGGAAAGAAAGAAAAAAAAAAGAAGAAGAAGAAGAAGAAGAAGATCGAAGAGGAAGAAGAAATTGGGGCTTTAAGTTTTCTTGCTCAATTCTTCTCATTTAGGGCTAAAATTCTCAAAGGCAAGTGTTCTAACCCCATCCTACAGAATTTTTAGTCTCTGTTTTTATGTTGAATCAAAATAAATTGAAGGATTTCTATTTAGAAACTGATATGCCTCTCTTTGGACATAGAACCATGGATTCTGAAGTTTTTTTTGGTAAACTGACCCTATACACTTTTTTCAGCTATAAGTTTTAGTACAAAATGTGAATTTAGGCAGAAACTATTTTGTTTGAAATTAGACTCTTATATCTTCCTTTTGACACTGATTTTGTAGATTTTAGACACCAAATACTTACCCAAACATCTGATTCAATTGAGCCTATAGACGCTGTAAAACAGGGTTCAAGATTTCTGACTTGTCGATACTAAAATACCTATAACTCCCTGTTGAAAATTCTGAATTGTACCAAACTGGTTTTATTTGAAACTAGACTTGAAAATATTTCTTTTGACATATAGTTTGAAAATTTTGGAATTCAATTGCCTACCCTATTATCTGTTGAATCCGACCCTGTAAATTCTGCAAAACAGTGATTGTGTTTCTGACCTTGTGTTACCAAATCAAAGGTAACTCCGCGTTGGGAACCCTGTTTCATATGAAATTTATTCCATCAGAATATAGATTAATATATGGTTCGACCATAGTTTTCTTATGGGTATTGGAGCATAATTGATATTCTGAAGTATCTGTTTGATGTGCCACTGGAATTCTGTCCGAAATCGAGCTTTGGTCGATTTCGCGTATTCTGCTCCGTTCCTTTGGATATTTGAATTCGTCTAACCTTCTTATTAGATTTGTGCTAAATATGATTGCTTGGAATCCCTGTACACTCTTGTTTTTATTTCATTCCAAATCTGAATACCTTTGTGAGAGATTTGTTCTTTGTTTCGTATTGTCTCGAAAAGGCACATGCACGTTTGTTGTTCCGCGTGTGCTTCCGATATATGCTTCTTATTGTTAAAACTGCCCTCTTGTACTCTGGTGTGTGGGATTGTCTGGACCTTTGCCAGAAATGGTAAAGGGTATGAGCTTATTACCCGCTCCGTGGGGTCCCTTCTGTGGGATAAATTACCCGCTCTGTGGGGTCCCGCACCGGGGATATTCTGGACCTTTGCCGAAATGGTAAAGGGTATGTGCTTAGAACCAGCGATGCTCTGCTTGCCCCTCGACTTCACCTAGGCGTGGGTGGAGGGATCTCCCAGGATGGGAGACCTTTGTCGTGGTCATTCAGAAATGGATGAATCACATTCTGGACCGAGATCCCACCACACCTTCTATTTGTTTGATATGACATCGAGTTTTGGTGAGTTGTTTCTGTTCATGCTCTCACGGATAAGAATGATATGATTACAACGTCAAGGATGACGTTTGAGCTTCTGTCACGATATTTGTTTTTTTGATATGCTCTGAAATGCTTCATTCATGATGATTTTGCTTGAAATGTTCCATATGTCGTTGATATGCTTGAACATTTTATATGCCATTGATAAGCTCGATATATGTTTCCTTTATTCTTGATATGCTCCAATTACTCTATGCCCCAATCTGTCGGGGAACCAAATATGTAAGATTGAAAGGACAATTGTGTTTCTGCTCTTAATGATATTATGTCTACAAATCGTATATTCTGCCTTGTATTTTGGAACTGTATCTCTTTAGAAGTTGTACTATTTTGATATGGATATGTTAGTCACTTGCTTTGAGCTCTTTATGCTCACCCGTTTTGTTGATAAATTTTTTTAGGATAGCATATTGCTTGCTTAAATGTTAAGATTAGGCTGGTTGGAAAGTTTAGAAGATTTTGGGCAGATCTTTGTTAGCATATGTGTATTTGTTGTTTAAGATACTCTGCATCTTATGAAATGTGACGATGAATCTAAACCTGTGGATTTTGTGTAAGATAAAGGATCCCTCATGTATAGGATTTTGGTATGTTAAGTTAAATTAAATGTAATGATATGATCTTATGGTAATCGTTGGTTTGGTGACTGCATAGACTTCCCCATTTGTGAATTTATGTTGTGGTTATTATTTTGATGAGTTAGCGTTCTGATTGTATGAATTATCGAGTGATGTGTGGTATGTTTATGAAATGCACAGGGTTATGAATTTGTAGACTATAGAGGTGAAATTTTGATCTGAATGTTTTCTTAGTGACCTCAAATGTGTGCTTGGATCCTAGGGTTAGTTATGATTAAAATTTTTAATATTGTCGATATTTTGAGGGCGTGATGAGGTGGTATCGAGCATTGTTTGAGGATCATTGAAATATTTGATATGTTGACGTGCAAAATATATTGAGGTCCAGTGATAATGAATGGTGGAAATTTTCTTTGATGCATTTTAGGAATCTAGGATGATGAGGACATATGGTCCTCCTATTTCATTATTTCTGATTAATTAAGGGGATGAAAGGGTTGATCGAGGATACAAAATCGAGTAGCACGATGAAAACATGGTGAACCAAATTTCATTGGTGGTAGAAAAATGGATGATGCAAACAGAGAAGATATTTGATGTGAGAATTGTTCTAATGATCGAAAAGAATTCTTTTGCCACCTTATATTGGAAGTAGAGGCTGATCATTAATGGCAACAAAGAAAATAATTTTTGGAGATCGGTGTTACGAATGATAAGGACAAGTTTACCAATAAAAATATGATTGGAAATGAATCAAAAGTAATAACAAGAGTATCAAGACATTTGGATTTGAAAAGGAAAGTCATCATAAAAAGACTCAATCATATGTGAATTGCAAGTTAAGTTATGAAACAAATTAGGTGTTTTTTGGGTTGGCTGGGGCATGTTTTGGTTGTGGAAAGTTGGATCATCAAATAAAAGATTGCCCTTTGAGGAAGAAGAAAAGAAAGAGCACTGTCTCCTAGACCCTCAGCCCATGCTAGCTAGAATGTGCGCTATCACCGAACAAGATTCTAAAGCTTCTAAATCAGTGGTGGAATGTATTCTTCATGTTTTTAAAAAGAAATGCAAAGTTTTGTTTGATCCCGGCTCCAACTTATCGTTTGTTTCATAATACTTTGCTTGTCACTTGGATATTCTACCTAAAACCCTAGATTATATGTTATATGTAACCACTTCTTTGCTTTGGAGATTCATTGGCAACAAACTTGGTCTACCCATCTTGTTTGATCTCTATTGGGGACCACGAACTCCTTTGTTGATTTGATTCTCCTAGAAATCCGGGGCTTTGATATTATACTTGGCATGGATTGGTAATCTTCTCATCACGCTAGTATTGATTGTTACAAAAAAAATAATTACTTTCTGCATACCCGATCAGCCTATATTTTTCTTTGAGGGTTATTAGGCATGATTTGCCTCCTTGCTTGATATCGACACTTCAAGTTTATCGTCTTATCTTGCAAAAGGTTGTTTTGTTATATGGTGTGTGTAAAGGAGCATTCAAATCAGGAAACCCACCTAGATGAAATTGTAGTGGTCAAAAGAATTCCCATGTATTCCCGGATGACTTGCACGGTTTACCTCTAGATAGAGAGGGTGAATTTGCTATTGATTTGGTCTCCAATTACAACCCCAATATCTAAGCCTCCCTCTGAGAATGGCACCACTCGAGCTAGAGGAATTAAAGAAGCAAATACAAGAATTATTAGATAAGGGTTTCATACGACCCAGTGTATCCCCATGGGGTGCTCCGGTACTATTAGTGAAGAAGAAGGATGGAACATTGAGGCTTTGTATTGATTATAGACAGTTGAATCAGGTGACCATAAAAAATAAGTATCCCATACCTAGAATTGATGATTTGTTTGATCAACTGTAGGGTGCACAAGTATTCTCTAAGATTGACCTGAGGTCAGGTTACTATCAGTTGAAGATCAAGGAGGAGGATATTTCAAAAACAACTTTCAGAACTCGATATGGTCATTATGAATTCTTGGTGATGCCTTTCGGTTTGACAAATGCCCCTGTAGCTTTTATTGAACTAATGAATAGGATATTTCAACCGCTCTTGGATATTTGTGTAATTGTATTTATTGATGACATATTGGTGTATTCAAAGAGTAATAAGGAGCATGAGGAACACTTGAGAGATGTGTTGTCCATACTAAGAGAAAATAAGTTGTATGCGAAGTTCAGCAAATGTGAATTTTGGTTGAATGAAGTTGCTTTCTTAGGCCATGTGATTTCAGGGAAGGGTATATTTGTTGATCCATGGAAAATAGAAGCTGTAGTTGAATGGGAAGTACCAACAAATGTAACAGAAGTTCGAAGCTTTTTGGGCATGGCAGGTTATTACAGGAGATTTGTTGAGGGATTTTCTCGAATCGCTCAACCTCTCACCAACCTCACTAAAAAGAATATGAAATTTGTATGGGGTGATGATTGTGAGCAGAGTTTTCAAGAGTTAAAAAGAAGATTGACTAGTGCCCCTATTCTCACTATTCCAAGTGGTAGTGAGGGATTTGTAGTTTATACTGATGCTTCAAGAAAAGGCCTAGGATGTGTTTTGATGCAGGAAGAGAGAGTAATTGCTTATGCTTCTAGGCAACTTAAAGGTTATGAATTGAATTATCCAACTCATGATTTGGAATTAGCAGCAATTATTTTTGCTCAAAAGATTTGGAGACATTATTTGTATGGTCGACAGTTCGAAATCTTCACTGATCACAAGAGTTTAAAATACATTTTCACTCAGAAAGAGTTAAACATGAGGCAGCGAAGATGGATAGAACTTCTGAAGGATTATGATTGTGCCATCCGTTATCACCCGGGCAAAGCTAATGTTGTAGCTGATGCACTTAGTAGGAAATCTACAAGTTTTATGGCTAGTCTGGTTGTGAAGCAATGGAAGTTATTAGAAGAAAATTTTGATTTGAAAGCTTTGAGGAAAGAGCAAGACTCGATGATATTGATGGCCTCTATTCGAGTGCAATCCAATCTTATTCAACAAATTAAGGAAGGACAATTACGAGATCCATATTTAATCTACTTGAGGAATGAAGTAGAAAAGGAATTGAAGCCACAATTTCAAGTTTCAAAGGATGGCCTATTGAGATTTGGGGAGAGGGTATGTGTACCAAATGAACCAGATATTAAGAATCAAATCCTGAAGGAAAGTCATACTTCAAAGTACACCATACATCCTGGGAGCACTAAGATGTATAGAGATCTTCAAAGTCATTATTGGTGGGAAGGCATGAAGAAGGAAATTGCAATGTATGTTTCAAAATGTTTGACTTGTCAGCAAATCAAAGTAGAACACCAAAGACCTGGAGGGTTGTTACAACCTTTAGATATTCATGAATGGAAATGGGAATGCATTACTATGGATTTTGTTTCAGGACTACCCAGAACCTCTAAAAAGCATGATGCTATTTGGGTTATCATTGATAGGTTAACAAAATCTGCACATTTCCTACCGATTAATATGACTTATTAAACTTGATAGACTTGCAGATTTATATGTCGATTGAAATAGTAAGACTTCATGGTATTCCAAAGGAGATCATCTCGATAGAGACTCAGATTTCTCTCTAGATTCTGGAGAAGATTACAGGAATCTATGGGCACTAAAGTTAAGTTTAGTACCGCATATCATCCTCAGACTGATGGTCAGTCAGAAAGAACAATTCAAACACTTGAGGATTTGCTTAGAGCCTATGTTATGGATTGGAAAGGTGAATGGGATAAGGATATTTCACTTGTTGAGTTCACTTATAATAATAGTTATCATTCAAGTATTCAGATGGCTTCTTATGAAGCTTTATATGGGAGAAAGTGCATAACACCTATATGTTGGGAAGAAGTTGGTGACGAAAAGTTGCATAGGATAAGGTACAAGAAACTTCCGAGAAAATTCAAGTTATAAGGGAAAGGTTAAAAACTGCTCAGAGTCATCAAAAGTGTTATGCCGACAATAGAAGATGAGATATTGAGTTTGAAATCGAGATTTTGTATTCTTGAAAGTCTCCCCTTCCAAAGGCATTATTAGGTTTGGGGAAGAAAGGAAAGTTAAGCCCAGATTTATTGGACCTTTTGAGGTTCTCGAGAGGGTTGGTTACGTTAAACTTGTGATTGCCTTGCCACCAAAGATTGAGTCATGTCCATGATATATTTCATGTCTCATGATTAGGAAGTATATATATGACCCTTCTTACAACAATAAGTATGAGCTGGTGGAGATTGATAAAGATTTATCTTATGTGGAAGAGCCTATTCAGATCGTTGATAAGAAAGAAAAAGTCCTAAGGAATCGGGTCATCCCACTAGTTCAAGTAATTTGGAGACATCATTCTGGAGAGGAAACAACTTGGGAGCTAGAGGAGGAAATGACAAAGGTGTACCCCCATCTTTTCATCGATAGAGGTACGATAAATTTAGAGGACTAAATTTTTCTTTTAAGGGGGGGAGAGTGTAACATCCCTCATTTCTGAATTTTCGTATAAGTTTCTAGTTGTAATGTATGTATCTATTTTAAATTTGATAAAAAGTCAAAGTATGAATCTGAGAATATATTCATAAGAGTTGGAAGATTTGTTAAAACAAAAATCTGAGGACCTATATGTAAACCCTGAGGACCTAATCATAAATATGATAAATACAAGGACTAAACTGTAAAATGTACAAAAATACAAACTCCACCGCTTAAGCCTCTCTGCCTTCGTTCTTAAGGAAGCAGAGAAGGCAGCTGCGTGGATGATCTGGGAAAGAAAGAAAGAAAGAAGAAGAAGAAGAAGACGAAGAGGAAGAAGAAATTGGGGCTTTAAGTTTTCTTGCTCAATTCTTCTCATTAAGGGCTAAAATTCTCAAAGGCAAGTGTTCTAACCCCATCCTACAGAATTTTTAGTCTCTGTTTTTATGTTGAATCAAAATAAATTGAAGGATTTCTATTTAGAAACTGATATGCCTCTCTTTGGACATAGAACCATGGATTCTGAAGTTTTTTTTTCGGTAAACTGACCCCTATACACTGTTTCAGCTATAAGTTTTAGTACAAAATGTGAATTTGGGCAGAAACTATTTTGTTTGAAATTAGACTCTTATATCTTCCTTTTGACACTGATTTTGTAGATTTTAGACACCGAATACTTACCCAAACATCTGATTCAATTGAGCCTATAGACGCTGTAAAACAGGGTGCAAGATTTCTGACCTGTCGATACTAAAATGCCTATAACTCCCTGTTGAAAATTCTGAATTGTACCAAACTGGTTTTATTTGAAACTAGACTTGAAAATATTTCTTTTGACATATAGTTTGAAAATTTTGGAATTCAATTGCCTACCCTATTATCTGTTGAATCCGACCCTGTAAATTCTGCAAAACAGTGATTGTGTTTCTGACCTTGTGTTACCAAATCAAAGGTAACTCCGTGTTGGGAACCCTGTTTCATATGAAATTTATTCCATCAGAATATAGATTAATATATGGTTCGACCATAGTTTTCTTATGGGTATTGGAGCATAATTGATATTCTGAAGTATCTGTTTGATGTGCCACTGGAATTCTGTCCGAAATCGAGCTTTGGTTAGATTTGGCGTGATCTAACTCGTTCCTTTGGATATTTGAATTCGTCTAACCTTCTTATTGGATTTGTGCTAAATATGATTGCTTGGAATCCCTGTACACTCTTGTTTTTATTTCATTCCAAATCTGAATACCTTTGTGAGAGATTTGTTCTTTGTTTCGTATTGTCTCAAAAGGCACATGCACGTTTGTTGTTCAGCGTGTGCTTCGATATATGCTTCTTATTGTTAAAACTGCCCTCTTGTACTCTGGTGTGTGGGATTGTCTGGACCTTTGCCAGAAATGGTAAAGGGTATCGCTTTTATTACCAGCTCGTGGGGTCCCGCTCTGTGGGATAAACACTTACCCGCCTCGTGGGGTCCAGCTCAAGTGGGATATTCTGGACCTTTGCCGAAAATGGTAAAGGGTATGTGCTTAGAGCCAGCGATGCTCTGTCGGCCCCTCTGACTTCACCTAGACGTGGGTGGAGGGATCTCCCAAACGTGGGAGACCTTTGTCAGGTGGTCATTCAGAAATGGATGAATCACATTCTGACTGAGATCCCACCACACCTTCTATTTGTTTGATATGACATCCAGAGTTTTGGTGAGTTGTTTCTGTTCATGCTCTGGATAAGAATGATATGATTGCAAGGTCAAGGACGGCGTTTGAGCTTCTGTACGATATTTGTTTTTTGATATGCTCTGAAATGCTTCATTCAATTGATGATTTTGCTTGAAATGTTCCATATGTCGTTGATATGCTTGAACATTTTATATGCCATTGATAAGCTCCGATATGTTTCCTTTGTTACTTGATATGCTCCAATTACTCTATGCCCCAATCTGTCGGAACCAAATATGTAAGATTGAAAGGACAATTGTGTTTCTGCTCTTAATGATATTATGTCTACTAAATCGTATATTCTGCCATGTATTTTGGAACTGTATCTCTTTGGAAGTTGTACTATTTTGATATGGATATGTTAGTCACTTGTCGAGCTCTTTATGCTCACCCCGTTTGTTGATAAATTTTTTTTGGATAGCATATTGCTTGCTTAAATGTTAAGATTAGGTTGATTGGAAAGTTTAGAAGATTTTGGGCAGATCTTTGTTAGCATATGTGTATTTGTTGTATAAGATACTCTGCATCTTATGAAATGTGACGATGAATCTAAACCTATGGATTTTGTGTAAGATAAAGGATCCCTCATGTATAGGATTTTGGTATGTTAAGTTAAATTCGTGTAATGATATGATCTTATGGTAATCGTTGGTTTGGTGACTGCATAGACTTCCCCATTTGTGAATTTATGTTGTGGTTATTATTTTGATGAGTTACGTTCTGATTGTGTGAATTATCGAGTGATGTGTGTTATGTTTATGAAATGCACAGGGTTATGAATTTGTAGACTATAGAGGTGAAATTTTGATCTGAATGTTTTCTTAGTGACCTCAAATGTGTGCTTGGATCCTGGGTTAGTTATGATTAAAATTTTAAATATTGTCGATATTTTGAGGGGCGTGACATCGACTCGGCGTGTTTTCCGCTTCTCGACTCCTCGGCCGAGCTGCGGGGTTCTGAGGTGAGACGGGGAGCTCAGGGAGTGGTACGTGAGTCTGGATAGGGGTCTCCTGTTGTGGCGAGGGCCGAGTCGTGTGCGAGGGGGTCCATTGGGAGACGATCGGGATGATGGTTTTGATCATGCCGGTCAAGGTCCGGACATGATGAGCGAGGTCATGGAAAGCCTCGGGTGGTACTGATGGCGGGCCAGCAGGGGCGCCGTCGGGAGGCGTCAAGCCTTGGTTATTGAACAGTTGCCATTAGCGTTCTGCTACCGCTGTGGGGCGTTCGTCGCGGGCTCCATCGTGCGGGGGGTGTTCTCCCGAGGCGGGGAACCTAGCGGGTGAGGATTCGCCGGGGTGGACTCGTTGGTCACCTGACATCCGGGCCCTCCTTCTAGCGCCAATCTGTTATGGTAAGTAACTTTTTAAGCCGTGGCCTTGGGGCCGACGCGGCTGGTTCTGGGGTCCGGAAGTCAGGGATCTCGGGCGACGTCCCTCGAGGTCTCCCTGCGGTTGGGCACCGCGGTTCGGGATCGATCGTTCGGGTCTGCCGGTTGGCGGTTCAGGTCGGCAGGTCGGCAGGAAGCTCCGGGAAGAGGCGACACCGTCTTCGCACCTACACACAGGTCGGGTCGGGGCACTCGACCCGACCCCTCCGACGATCGAGTTAGAGAAAGATGTGGAAGGGGTTTCGGAGGAAGAGATGAAGAAATGCTTTCTCGTCTCCCCCCCCCTTTGTTTGGGACTTGGGGGTATTTATAGAGGAGGCTAGATATCACCTGACGTGCCCGTTTGCAGGGGCAATACGGTACCGTTGGTGGCGTCTGACGTTGCCACTGGGGCTGCGTGGGAGGCCAAGCGGCTGCAGGGTATGGCGAGCCTCGGTTGATGTGCTCCTGTGCCTCGACCGAGCGCACGAGGTCAAAGCTGAGGTGGCTGGCTGAGGGCTGGTGACGTCGGCAAACGTCGAGTCTGCGTCAGTGCTTGCTTCCTCGGGTAGTGTGTCTACCTGGCGTGCCGACGTGTCACATCGCCATTTTTACCCCTATCAATGCCGACAATAGAAGACGAGACATTGAGTTTGAAATCGGAGATTTTGTATTCTTAAAAGTCTCCCCTTCCAAAGGCATTATAAGGTTTGGGAAGAAAGGAAAGTTAAGCCCAAGATTTATTGGACCTTTTGAGGTTCTTGAGAGGGTTGGTTCTGTCGCTTACAAGATTGCCTTGCCACCAGCATTGTGCTATGTTCATGATATATTTCATGTCTCGATGATTAGGAAATATATATATGACCCTTCTCACATCATTAAGTATGAGTTGGTAGAGATCGATAAAGATTTATCTTATGTGGAAGAGCCTATTCAGATTGTTGACAAGAAAGAAAAAGTCCTAAGGAATCGGGTCATCCCACTGGTTCAAGTAATTTGGAGACATCATTCTGGAGAGGAAACAACTTGGGAGCTAGAGGAGGAAATGACAAAGGTGTACCCCCGTCTTTTCATTGATAGAGGTACGATAAATTTAGAGGACTAAATTTTTCTTTTAAGGGGGGGAGAGTGTAACATCCCTCATTTCTGAATTTTCGTATAAGTTTCTAGTTGTAATGTATGTTTCTATTTTAAATTTGATAAAAAGTCAAAGTATGAATCTGAGAACTTATTCATAAGAGTTGGAGGATTTGTTAAAACAAAAATCTGAGGACCTATATGTAAACCCTGAGGACCTAATCGTAAATATGATAAATACAAGGACTAAACTGTAAAATATACAAAAATACAAACCCCACCGTTTAAGCCTCTCTGCCTTCGTTCTTAAAGAACCAGAGAAGGCAGCTGTGTGGATGATCGGGGAAAGAAAAAAAGAAAGAAGAAGAATAAGAAGAAGAAGAAGAAGAAGAAGAAGAAGAAGAAGAAATTGGGGCTTTAAGTTTTCTTGCTCAATCTTCTCAATTGGGGGTCAAAAATTCTCAAAGGCAAGTGTTCTAACCCCATCCTACAGAATATTAGCTTCTTTTCTTATATTGGTTCAAAAAGATCTGAAAGATTTCCATTTGGAATTCAAATGCCTACCCTATTATCTGTTGAATCCGACCCTATATATTCTGCAAAACAGTGATTGTGTTTTTGACCTTGTGTTACCAAATCAAAGGTATCTCCTTGTTGGAAACCATGATTCATACGAAACTTGTTTCAACAGAAAACAGATTGATATATCATTCAACAACAGCTTTCTTAAGGGTATTGGAGCATAATTGATAATCTAAAGTATTTGTTCTATGTGCCATTGGAATTCTGTCAGAAATCGAGCTTCGGTCAATTTCGCGTATTCTGTTTCATTCCCTTGGAAATTGAATTTATCTAACCTTCTTATTTGAATTGAGCGAAATATGATTGTTTGGAATCCCGGTATACCCTTGCTTTCAATTCATTCTAAATCTGAATACATTGGTGAGAAAATTGTTGCTTGCATCGTAGTGTCTCGTAAAGGCACATGTACGTTTTGTTGTTCCGCGTGTGCTTCCGATATATGCTACTTATTGATCAAACTGCCCTCTTGTACTCTGGTGTTTGTGGGATTTATGTGGACCTTTGCCAGAAATGGTAAAGGGTATGTGAGATTTATGTGGACCTTTCCCAGAAATGGTAAAGGGTATGTGTTTAGAGCCTGCGATGCTCTGTCGGCCCCCTCTGGCTTCACCTAGACGTGGGTGGATGAAGCTCCCAGACGTGGGAGACTTCTGTCTGGTGGTCATTCAGAAATGGATGAATCACATTCTGACTGTGGTCCCACTACACCTTCTGTATGTTGTGTTATGAAATCCAGAGCTTTGGTTATGTGTTTCTGTTCATGCTTTGGATAAAAATGATATGAATGCAACGTCAAAGAAGACGTTTGAGCTTCTGTTCGGTATTTGTTATTGATATGCTTCGAACTGGTTCATTCATTGTTGATATGTTTCGAAATGTTCCATACGCCATTGATATGCTCCGAGACATTCCATATGCCATTGATAAGCTCCGATTTTGTTTTATTTGTCATTGATATGCTCCAATTACTCTATGCCCCTTCTGTTATGAACCAATTATGTATGATTGAAATGCTAATTGTGATTCTGCACCTAATGATATTACGTCTATGAATTCGTATGTTCTGCCTTGCATTTTGAAACTTTATCTCTTTGGAAATTGTCCTCTTTTGACTTGGATATGTTAGTCACTTGCTGAGCTCTTTATGCTCACCCCGTTGTTGTATAAATTTTTCAGGATAGCGTATCGCTTGCTTAAATGTTAAGATGGGGGCCGAGGCAGTAGAAAGTTAGAAGATTTTGGGCAGATCTTTATTAGCATATATGTACTTGTTGTGTGAGCCACTCTGTATCTAATCAAATGTTGACGATGAATCCAAACTTATGGATTTTGTGTATGTTAAAGAATCTCTCATGTTTAGGATTTTGGATAGTTAAGTTAAATTTGTGTAATGACATGACTTATGGTAAACGTTGGTTTGGTGACTGCTTAGATTTCCCCACTTGTGAATTTATACTGGGGTTATTATTTTGATGAGAGGAGTCCAGATCGTATGAAAATTCGAGTGATGCGTGGTATGTTTATGAACTGCACAGGGTTTATAAATTGTAGACTATAGAGGTGAAATTTTGTTCTGTATGTTTTCTTAGTGACCTCAAATGTGTCTTTGGATCCTGGATTGATTTGTTTTCTTGAGTTTTAAATATTATGGATATTTTTGATGGAGCGTGACACCCCCGAGTGGCACAGGGTTAATTGGGGCATTCATATAGCAGGGACGGTGCTGACTCTCACTTCGCTCGCTGTCCGCCGCTCGCTACTCGCTCGCTCAGCCAAAAATGGCCTGTTTTGGCCCGTTTTTATGTCGTTTTGGCCAGTTTTTGGACAGTTCTTACGTGCCACGATGACCGACGTGAGCGGAGCAAAACGTCAGCCATCTCAACACCCTGGAACCCCCCAGGTGGCACAGGGTTGGATGGGGCATTCGTAAAGCAGGGACGGTGCTGCCTCTCGCTTCGCTCGCTGTCCGCCGCTCGACGCTTGCTCGCTCGGCCAAAAATGGCCAGTTTTGGCCCATTTTTGGGCCGTTTTGGCCTATTTTTGGGCTGTTCTTGCTTGCCGTGGCGACCGACGTGAGCGGAGCAAAACGTCAGCCATCTCAGCACCCTGGAACCCCACGGGTGGCACAAGGCTGGATGGGGCATTCGTATAGCTGGGACGGTGCTGCCTCTCGCTTGATCGCTGTCCGCCGCTCACCGCTACCTCGCTCAGCCAAAAATGGCCAGTTTATCTGCAGTTCGTGCGTTTCACGGTGACCGACGTGAGCAGAGCAAAACGTCAGCCATCTCAGCACCCTAGAACCCCCCGGGTGGCACAGGGCTGGATGGGGCATTCCTATAGCAGGGACGGTGCTGCCTCTCGCTTCACTCACTATCTGTCGCTCCCCGCTCGGTCGGCCAAAGAAGGCCAGTTTTAGCCCATTTTTCGGCTGTTTTGGCCAGTTTTGGCGCAGTTCTTGCGTGCCTCGGCGACCGACGTGAGCGAAGCAAAACGTCAGCCATCTCAGCACCCTGGAACCCCCAGGGTGGCACAAGGCTGGATGGGGCATTCGTATAGCAGGGACGGTGCTGCCTCTCGCTTTGCTCGCTGTCCGTCGCTCGCCGCTCGCTCGCTCAGCCAAAAATGGCCTGTTTTGGCCCGTTTTCGGGTCGTTTTGGCTAGTTTTTGGGCTGTTCTTGCGTGTCACGGCGACCGACATGAGCGGAGTAAAACGTCAGCCATCTCAGCACCCTGGAACCCCCCGGGATACACAGGGTTGGATCGGGCATTCGTATAGCAGGGACGGTGCTGCCTTTAGCTTCGCTCGCTATCCGTCGCTCTATCTCGGACAACTTTCTAAATAGGATATTTAATGTAATGCTTATGTATTTCCGTATCTTTTGGTATGTTCATGCTTTTTACAGCATGTAGAGGGACGGCCGAAGGCTTAATAGTCCCATTTTAGTTGGGTTCGTGGCCGTTTTAGGCTTGTAAATAAAGGTTGTGTCATGTGGACACTTGTGAGAGATTCTCGTTCTATAATGGATCATTTTACCCTTTGTTGTGCAACTGTTCAGAGCTTGTAAAGTCAGTTTGTAATTTGCATTATTTATGAAGTGTTTTTCGGAGATGTTTGCTTGTGGATCCCGAGTGAGGCGTTTTCTCTATCATGTTCTCTCTTTTGTGGGTCCTAAGGGACCATGGGAGGCTTCGGGGAGGCTGACCCTTGCAGACGGACACGCAAAGGTGCCGCACGACTAAGGCAAAACCAGCTAAGTTCGTAACAGCTCGCCGCTTGCTCGCTCAGCCAAAAATGGAAAGTTTTGGCCCGGTTTTGGGCCATTTTGGCCAGTTTTTGGGCGGTTCTTGCATGTCGCGTCGACCGACGTGAGCAGAGCAAAACGTCAACCACCTCAGCACACTTGAACCCCCCGGGTGGCACAGGGCTGGATGGGGCATTTGTATAGCCGGGACGGAGCTGCCTCTCGCTTTGCTCGCTGTCCGCCGCTCGCCGCTCGCTCGCTCGGCCAAAAATGGCCAGTTTTGACCCATTTTTGGGCTGTTTTGGACAGTTTATGGCAGTTCTTGCGTGCTGCGGCGACCGACGTGAGAGGAGCAAAACGTCGGCCATCTTAGCACCCTGGAATCCCCCAAGTGGCAGAGGGCTGGATGGGGCATTCGTATAGTAGGGACGGTGTTGCCTCTCGCTTCGCTCGCTGTCCACCGCTCGTCGCTCGCTCGATCGGCCAAAAATGGCTAGTTTTGGCCCGTTTTTGGGCCGTTTTGGCCAGTTTTTGGGCATTTCTTGCGTGCCGCGACGGTTGACGGGAGCAGAGCAAAACGTCAGCCATCTCAGTACCTTGGAACCCCCCGGGTGACACAAGGCTGGATGGGGCATTCGTATAGTTGGGACGGTGCTGCCTCTAGCTTCGCTCGCTGTTCGTCGCTTACCGCTCGCTCGCTCGGCCAAAAATGGCCAGTTTTGGCCCGTTTTTGGGTTATTTTGGCCAGTTTTTGGGCAGTTCTTGCGTGCCGCGGCGACCGATGTGAGCGGAGCAAAACATCAGCCATCTTCGCACCCTTGAACCCCCCGGGTAGCACAGGGCTGAATGGGGCATTCGTATAGTAGGGACGGTGCTGCATCTCGCTTCGCTCATTGTCCGCTGCTTGCCACTCGCTCGCTCAGCCAAAAATGGCCAGTTTTGGCCCGTTTTTGGGCCATTTTGGACAGATTTTGGTCAGTTTTTGCTTGCCGCGGTGACCAATGTGAGTGGAGCAAAACGTTAGCCATCTCAGCACCCTGGAACCCCCCGGGTGGCACAAGGCTGGATGGGACATTCGTATAGCAGGGACGGTGCTGCCTCTCGCTTCGCTCGCTGTCCGCCGCTCACTCGCTAAGTAAAAAATGGCCAGTTTTGGCCAGTTTTTGGGCAGTTCTTGCGTGCCGCGGTGACCGACGTGAGTGGAGCAAAACATCATCCATCTTCGCACCCTAGAACCCCCCGGGTGGCACAGGGCTGGATGGGGCATTCGTATAGCAGGGACGGTGCTGCCTCTCGCTTTGCTCGCTGTCTGCCGCTCGCTGCTCGCTCGCTCAGCCAAAATTGGCCAGTTTTGGCCCTTTTGTGTCGTTTTGGCGAGTTTATGGGCAGTTCTTGCGTGCCGCGGCGACCGACATGAACGGAGCAAAACGTCAACCATCTCAGCACCCTGGAACTCCCCGGGTGGCACAGGGCTGGATGGGGCATTCGTATAGCAAGGACGGTGCTGCCTCTCACTTCGCTCGCTGTCCGCCGCTCGCCGCTCGCTCGCTGAGACAAAAATGGCCAGTTTTGGCCCGTTTGGGCCAGTTTTTGGGTTGTTCTTGTGTGCCGCGGTGACCGACGTGAGAGGAGCAAAATGTCAACCATCTCAGCACACTAGAACCCCCCGGGTGGCACAGGGCTGGATGGGGCATTCGTATAGAAGGGATGGTGCTGCCTCTCGCTTCGCTCGCTGTCTGCCGCTCGCTCGCTCGGCCAAAAATTGCCAGTTTTGACCCATTTTTGGGCTTTTTTGGATAGTTTTTGGCAGTTCTTGCGTGCCGCGGTGACAGACGTGAGCGGGGCAAAACGTCAGCCATCTTAGCACCCTGGAACCCCCCGGGTGGCACAGGACTGGATGGGGCATTCATATATCAGGGACAGTGCTGCCTCTCGCTTCGCTCGCTGTCCGCTACTCGTCGCTCGCTCGCTTAGACAAAAATGGCCAGTTTTGGCCCGTTTGGGCCAATTTTTGGGCTGTTCTTGCGTGCCGCGGTGACCGACGTGAGCGGAGCAAAACATCATTCATCTCAGCACCCTAGAACCCCCCGGGTGGCACAGGGCTGGATGGGGCATTCGTATAGCAGGGACGGTGCTGCCTCTCGCTTCGCTCGCCGCTCGGTCGCTCAGCCAAAAATGGCTAGTTTTGGCCTAATTTTGGGCCGTTTTTGGCTGTTCTTGCATGCCGCGGCGACTGACATGAGCGGAAAAAAATATCAGCCATCTCAGCACCCTGGAGCTCCCCGGTTGGCACAGGGCTGGATGGGGCATTCGTATAGCAGGGTGGTGTAGCCTCTCGCTTCGCTCGCTGTCCGCCGCTCGCCGCTCGCTCGCTCAGCCAAAAATGGCCAGTTTTGGCCCGTTTTTTGTTCGTTTTGGCCAGTTTTTGGGCAGTTCTTCCATGCCACGGTGACTGACGTGAGCGGACCAAAACGTCAGCCATTTCAGCACCTTAGAGCCCCTCGGGTGGCACAGGGCTGGATGTGGCATTCGTATAGCAGGGACGGTGCTGCCTCTCACTTCCCTCGCTGTTTGCCGCTCGTCGCTCGCTCGCTCTATTAGGATCAAGAGCACTAAGAGGGGGGGGGGGTGAATTAGTGCAGCGGAAAACTTTCTACGTTTTTAAACTGAGTTTGTACGACAAAGCCGATTTCAGCAAAAACTTCGATTTGTAAATCACTTTAACTTGTGATTTGGCAAGAGGCAATTAAAATGAATCTGTTTAAGGTAGTTTGATGTTGTGATAGAAAACAGAATGTAAGCACAAACTGAAATACGATGTTCGTACGAGAAAACCGATTTATGTCTAAACACGATTCGGAAAGTATTGAGCTTGGAAACGTAAAAGTAAAAGCGTAGAAGACTGTAAGCTATGAAGAAGGTTTGCAATAAGGATAATAAGCTCAAAGTAAATGCAAACCAGAGAGCAGCGCGATTTACAGTGGTTTACGAGAAAATCGATTTACGTCTAATCAAAGTATTGAGCTTGAAAACGTAGACGTAAAAGTGCAAAACACAATATGCTATGAAGGAGGTTTGTAGTAAAGATAACGAGCTCAAAGTAAAGATTTTAGAGTGGTTCGGTCAATCTTGACCTACATCCACGTCTGGCTTCCTCCACCGATGAGGTTGCCGACGTCCACTAGAGGCCTTCCTTCAATAGGCGAAGGCCAACCACCTTTTTACAGATTCACTCCTTTTGATGGGCTTAGGAGACAACCCTTACAAACTTTAGCTTTAGCTTATTACAACACTTTTGAGCTCAAAAATCTCAGAGTAAGATCAGAATTTTGGTGGTTTTCGTTGCTCTTTCATTGCTGAAAGAGTGGGGTATTTATAGGCCCCAAACTGTTGAATCTCGGATTTTGATGATAAAATCAATTGATGGGTTATTTGATCTAATCCATATTATTGAGTTAAGTGTGCAGGATTAACTACGATAAACAGAAAACACAAAGCAAGTATACCGGAGTCGAGTTCGATGAACGTTTAAGAGTCCGAAGAATCGTCGGAGATGCTGCCGGAACCAACCGAGAAGAAATCGGGAACCTGTTGGAAGTTCGCCGAAGAGATCGTCGGAGGTTCGCAGAGATCACCGAGAAGTCTCAGCTACTCATTAAAGTCATCACAAGTTCGGGAGCGTGCTTGGACCCCATCGAAGGAAGTTCGTCGGAAAGCTCGCCGGAACAAGACTTGACGTTCGCGGTTAATAAATTGCTTAGGATGTGTTTTGTTATGTAGTTCACTTATAATTAGGATTAGGATTAAGAAGATAATCCTATATCCTGGTTAGGGGCCAATTGGGGCCAAAGTCAGATTTGGTTTGAGCTAAAAGTAAGCCAAACCAAGTGAACCGGAGGGCCAGGCGATGGCACCGCCCAGCACCCGAGTGCTGGGCGGTGACACCTCCTTGGCTGGGCGGTTGCACCGTCCAGCACCCGAGCGCTGGGCGGTGGCACCGCTTGGCTGGGCGGTGGCACCGCCAGCATCGGGAACCCAAAGAGAATTTGAATTTTGGAGCCCAAATTTTGGAGCCCAAATTTGAATCCTCTTGAGGCCTATAAATACCCCTCAAATCTCAGCTGAGATAACAACTTTTTGAGCAGCAAGAGTTTGAGAGAAAGGTCTTAGAAAAGTGTTAGCTTGTCTTCTTTTCAATTTGCTAGTGTTCACCTCATCTCTTCTCGAAAATCTGTAAGAAAGTGAACCGCTTGTAAAGAGTTGTAAGAGGGGTATTTACCCTTCCATTTCAAGAGACTTGCTAGTGGAAGGTGGGAGCCTCATCGAAGAAGGGCCTCGCAAGTGGAGTAGGTCATTTGACTGAACCACTCTAAAATCGGCATGATCCTTGGTTTGCATTTCATTATTGCTATTTACATTATTGCAAACTATTAGGATCGAGAGCACTAAGAGGGGGGGGGGGGTGAATTAGTGCAGCGGAAAACTTTCAGCGATTTAAAAACAAAAGCCGCGTTCGTCCGATAAAAACGATTTCGATGTAAATGCCGATTCACAGTTTGTAGTTTACGCAGTTTGCGTCTAAATGAAGTTTGCGTCTAAATGCAGATTGCATCTAAGTGCAGCTTGCATTTAAGCGCAGTTTGCGTCTAAGCGCAGATTGCGTCTAAACACAGTTTGCGTCTAAACATAGTTTGCGTCTAAACACAGTTTGCGTCTAAGCGCAGTTTGAGCCTAAACACAGTTTGCGTTTAAGCGCAGTTTGCGTCTAAGCATAGTTTGCGTTTGAGCGCAGTTTGCGTCTAAGTGCAGTTTGCGTTTGAGCGCAGTTTGCGTCTAAGCGCAGTTTGCGTTTGAGTGCAGTTTGCGTCTAAACGCAGTTTTACGTCTAAGTGCAGATTTACGTCTAAGTGCAGTTTTACGTCTAAGTGCAGTTTTACGTCTAAACGTAGTTTTGCGTCTAAACGCAGTTTTACGTCTAAACGCAGTTTTACGTCTAAACGCAGTTTTGCGTCTAAACGAAGTTTTACGTCTGAACGCAGTTTTGCGTCTAAACGCAGTTTTACGTCTAAACGCAGTTTTACGTCTAAACGTAATTTTACGTCTAAACGCAGTTTTGAACTTTGAAAAGCGTTTTATGAATATGCAGAAAGCAATTTGCAGTTATAAATGGAATCAAAACGTAAGCGTAAACTGCAGTGTAAAGATTGTACGAAAACACCGATTTACGTCTGAATGCAGATTCGGAAAGATCAGAACTTAGAGACTCGTTCGTAAATGCGCAGAGGGTAGTAGCAATGTAGGAGGTTTACAGTAATGATAAAGTGCTCAAAGTAAAAGCAAACCAGAGATTTAGAGTGGTTCGGTCAGTCTTGACCTACTCCACTTTTGGCTTCCTCCTCCGATGAGGTCACCGACGTCAACTAGCTGCCTTCCTTCAATGGGCAAAGGCTAACTGCCCTTTTACAGTTTCTCTCCTTTTGACGGGCTCAGGAGACAACCCTTACAGATCCTTTCTCTCCTCTCTTTACAACTCAAGACTTGAAGAACAGAAAGAGGAGAGCTTTTGGACTTTACACAAATTTGAGCTCTTAGAATCACTGAAAAGATCAAGAATTCAGTGTGGATCTGTGTCTCTTCAGTGCTGAATGGGTGGGGTATTTATAGGCCCCAACCCAGTTCAAATTTGGAGCTCAAAACGATCAAATCCCGAAATTCCGAGATCAGGCGGTTGCACCTCTTGACTGGAGAGGTTGCACCGCCTGGCAGAGCTCGAGACCAGCCCAGTGGTTGCACCTCTTCTGTCGTGGGCGGTTGCACCGCCGAAGTCTAGCTTCAAGATCGAGCCCCCAAGCGGTGCCACCTCTCCGACCGAGGCGGTTGCACCTCTCGCCTGAGCTCAAGACCGAGCTCGGCGGTGCTACCTCTCCGTCGGGGAGGTTGCACCGCCCAGATCTAGCTCGAAGACTGAGCTCTGGGCGGTTGCACCTCCCTGGCTGGGCGGTTGCACCGCCCAGTCTCACTGGGAGACACACAGCCCTGGCGGTTGCACCTCCTGGCCTAGGCGGTTGCACCGCCGGGTGAATCGGGTCCGAATGGTTAGCTCCATTCGGCCCAATTTCAATCTTTTCAGGGGCCCAATTGCCCCAAGATTAAGCTAATGGGATCACCTCCCATTTTCAAGCTTAATCAATGTGCTAACTACGATTAATTCTAAGACAACTTCTGCAGCTTTGCTCCGATGCGTCAATCGCTTCTTCCGGCGAGTTTCCGGCGAACTTCCATCGATCATCCGATGAACCCTCGGTGATTCTTCTGTGGACATCCGGCAAACTCCTGGACTTTGCGACGATTCACTTGGCGAGTTCCGACGAGCTTCGCTTGGCAAGCTTCTGGACTTCTCGGATCTGTTATCGCAGAACCTCCGACGACCGTCCGAACTTCCGTCGAACTCTCGAACTCCCAACGTGATCATGATCTTGACTCTGGCGCAACTCCTGCTGCTTGTCTAACTTTCATCGTAGTTAATCCTGCACAACAAAACAAAAACTTCGATCAAGACAATTAATCCAAAGCAATTAACCATGTTGTCCAGCATGTCATTGGTCCCTCGACGCTTCGTCCGATTCTTCGGCGCATCGTCCTTTCCTGCAGCCTATTGCCCAATCGGCCAGTTGACTCTGCAACTCTGATATCCTTGGCACAATACCCGCTCTTCTTGGCCCGATGCCCGAGTCCACGGCCAGAAGCCTTCTGTCGATACGTCGACCGATCCACCGGCCCGACGTCCAATCTTCTGACATGTTCCTTCGGCACAACATGATGTTCCTGCTTTAATTGTCTCATCCTGATCGAAGCACCCTGCGTCACTCAAAACGCAGATTAAATCATAAACATATATCAAGTAGTTTCATCATCAAAATATGAGATTCAACAATCTCCCCCTTTTTGATGATGACAACTACTTGATGACGGAGTTAAACTTAACTCCCGGAGTTTAAACAAACTCCCCCTATCAATATGCCATATTGATAGAACCTTGAATTCAAACTGAATTCAAGTCATTGCAATTTTCATCATGAATACTTGCAACACGTTATCATGAACTTATGCATAAACTTATGCATAACATGTCATGTCATCAACATACTTCTCCCCCTTTGTCATCAACAAAAAGGAGAAGTACCACAATCAAGTGTTTGTGATGTAAGTTTAACTTATTGCATGAAAAACATAATATCAAGTTTTATCATCATGCAGTTTTGAAGCCAGAAAATTTAGCAAATGTTACATCATGCTTAGAACATTCATGCTATCAAGTTTTAGATATGCAAGTTTTATAGCATATAAGATAGCACTTTTGGTAATGTTCAAGATAGCAAGTTCTACATCATGCAAGCTAGCAAATTAGAGATGTTCAAGAAGGCAACTCTTGCTTCTTGAAAATTTTGTTCACGTTGCTAGATGCGCAAGTTAGCATTTTTGCCTCTTGAGATAGGCAAGATAGCACATTTGCTTCTTTTGAGATAGCAACTTTTTTTGCTTCTCTTTAGACCTACAAGCTAGCAATTTTTTATGATATACAAGTTTCACAATATATAAGCTAGCAAAAATTTCGAAAAGCAAATGCAAGATAGCTTTCTTGTGTAAGCTTATGATTCTTGCTTCCTATTGCAATGTGCAAATTGCAAGTTTTGCTTCTTGAGATATTCAAGATAGTGATGTTCAAGAAGACAATTTTTCTTCTTGAAATAAGCAAGTTAGCAATCTTTGCTACTTAAGATAGACAAGCTAGCAATCAAGTTTTTGCATCTTCTTGACTTGTACAAGCTAGCTATCTCCCCCTTTGTCATTGTCAAAAAGAAAGGAAGAATACAGTTTTGTAGTTCTTTTTCCTTTTACAATGATTTCAAAATCATAACAAAGGATGAATAATCAAGTCATGAATGTCAAGACAATTTTTCATCATGAATATCATTGCATGCATCGTTATCATAGGTTGAAGTATTACATGCATAATTTCATATTACCATTCATAATTACATTAATGTTTCAATATAGCAATTTTTTTTTTTTTTTTTCAAAGTGTATAACTTAGCACTCATAGCATTTTAAATCATGATTTACATCATATGCAATACATCACATCATAATTAGAAAGCACAAGTATTGCATGCATAATTGCACATTATAAATGTTTCATATCATGATGGTATCAATTTTGTCAAATTATATCCTACCATGCATGATCAAAACTTCTCCCCATTTTATCATTGAAAACAAGAAGAAAGTAGGGGGAAGAGCATAAAAGTTAAATATTTCAATCATTTCAAGGCATTTATATCATAGATCAAGTTATGATTCGTGATTCTTTTTCATCTAAGCATGCCTTAGTCTTTATATGCCAAATTAAGATAAGCATGAAGGTTCAAGACATAAGGCAAAGAAATCTTGTTATTTCTATATTATGAAATATATGATATCAAGGCTCATGATTCATTTGAAAAGATACAGTACAAAGAAAAACTTGTAACATTCTTATCAAGATCACATTTTAAAATATTCCAAGTTTCAAGATATCAATATGACACTTCATTGAATTCTAAGAAATCAAAAGACAAGTTGCATTTCATTTGAAGAACTCCTTTTTGATAGATGTAGGGAGCATAATGAACGATCTTGATTTATAAAGAGCTTCATGTTATAATTATCAAGATCATGATTTTAATAATTATTCTCTTTAGCAAAAACACTATCATTCATATTTCAAGGTGGAATTTATAAGCAGGAATCATTTCATCAAATCCATTTTAGAAAAATATTTTTCATAAGTGTATGAGAAAATCCGATTGTTAGGATACCAATTGTTAAGGGAATCCGAAAATGAAATTAACACTTTCATATATTCGGACATGATTTTTGCTATAGATCTTGAAATTAAATCATGAAGATCAAACAAGCTCATGATCATGGATAACTTAAAATCTCATGCATAAAATTTATAATTATTGTATCATAACCATTTAATATTACATCTTTATGCATTACTTTAAATCAAACGTGATTTCATTCAACAATGTTAATCAAACATGATACACATTATTACTTCTTAACCATGATTTCTCAATCAAAATCATTTTTTTTGTTTATCATAAAATATGCAATATTATCATTTTCGAAATTACAAGCATGATCATAATTTTTGTATTTTTATTTTTAAACATGTAATTTTCAAGAAAATTAATTCTAAACTAAAAAAGAAAATACATCATGAAAGCATCAAGTAATTTCAAAATAAACCAAAGGCATTTTAATTACCTCAACGTCGAAAGGCGTAAAGGCGTAGTTTGCCACCTTGCCTATGTTGATTTTCTCCTCGTCTTCGGAGGAGCTCGATTCATCCCAATTTTTGTTCTTCTTCTTGCGTTCAAAGCAAGTAGTTCCATTCTTTTTGCTTTTTAATTTTTGTTTCATTTGCAGTTTAAGTTCACCATCACTTGAGCTTATGCTCGAGTGGTCTTCAAATGTTCTATGTCCCAAATCCTTCCTGTTCTTTGGAAGGTTGTTTTGTTCATCATTGTCCTCATCACTTGAGTCATCGCTCAAGTGGCATTCATTTGTCCAGAGTTCCAAATCCTTCATGTTCTTTGGAAGGTGATTGTGTTCAACATGTTCATCATGTGCATTGTGCACCATTTCATATGTCATCAATGAACCAATTAGTTCTTCAAGTGGAAATTGGTTCAAGTTTTTCGATTCTTGAATAGCAGTTACTTTTTTGAATCCCAAGTTTTAGAAAGTGAGCTTAAAACTTTGTTAACGAGTTCAAAATCCGAAAAGCTTTTACCAAGCGATTTTAAACCATTGACGACATCCGTAAAAACGGTGTACATGTCAACAACGGTTTAAACGGTTTCATATGAAAAAAACTCGAAATCATGCAGTAAAATATTAACTTTCGAGTCTTTGACTCTACTAGTTCCCTCATGCGTGATTTCAAGAGTGCCGCCAGATATCGAAAGCCGTTTTGCACAAAGAAACCCGATTGAACTCATTTTTTGTCCAAAGCGCAAAAATAAGGCATTCATAGCCTTTTGGCGTTTAAAGAAAAATACTTATTCTCTAAAATCCGACCATACGTTCATCGGTTTAGAGGGAAGTTGAAAACCGTTTTCAACGATATTCCATAAATCCAGATTTAGAGAAATCAAGAAAACTCTCATTCGAGTTTTCCAATAAGTGTAGTCCTATCCGTTAAAGAACGGTGGGACGAAAGACCGAAAAAGCCCTCTTGAAGAGCCATTTCTCTCGGTGTAAATCCAAATGAGAAATACCCCGCTCTGATACCAATTGTTAGGATCGAGAGCACTAAGAGGGGGGGGGGTGAATTAGTGCAGCGAAAACTTTCAGCGATTTAAAAACAAAAGCCGCGATTCGTCCGATAAAAAACGATTTCGATGTAAATGCCGATTCACAGTTTGTAGTTTTTACGCGGTTTGCGTCTAAATGCAGTTTATGCGTCTAAATGCAGATTGCGTCTAAGCGCAGTTTGCATTTAAAAGCGCGTTTTTGCGCCTAAGCGCCAGATTATGTCTAAAACACAGTTTGCGCCTAAACACAGTTTGCGTCTAAAACACAGTTTTATGTCTAAAGCGCGGTTTGCGCCTAAACACAGTTTATGTTTGAGCGCGGTTTTCGTCTAAGCGCAGTTTGCGTTTGAGCGCAGTTTGCGTCTAAGCGCAGTTTGCGTTTGAGCGCAGTTTGCATCTAAACGCAGTTTTACGTCTAAGTGCAGTTTTACATCTAAGTGCAGTTTTACGTCTAAATGCAGTTTTGCGTCTAAACGCAGTTTTACGTCTAAACGTAGTTTTACGTCTAAACGCAGTTTTGCGTCTAAACAAAGTTTTACATCTAAACGCAGTTTTACGTCTAAACGCAGTTTTGCGTCTAAACGTAGTTTTACGTCTAAACGCAGTTTTACGTCTAAATGTAATTTAACGTCTAAACGCAGTTTTGAACTTTGAAAAGCGTTTTATGAATACGCAGAAAGCAATTTACAGTTATAAATGGAATCAAAATGTAAGCGTAAACTGCAGTGTAAAGATCGTACGAAAACACCGATTTACGTCTGAATGTAGATTTGTAAAGATCAGAACTTAGAGACTCGTTCGTAAACACGCAGAGGGCAGTAGCAATGTAGGAGGTTTGCAGTAATGATAAAGTGCTCAAAGTAAAAGCAAACCAGAGATTTAGAGTGGTTCGGTCAGTCTTGACCTACTCCACTTTTGGCTTCCTCCTCCGACGAGGTCACCGACGTCAACTAGCTGCCTTCCTTCAATGGGCGAAGGCTAATTGCCCTTTTACAGTTTCTCTCCTTTTGATGGGCTCAGGAGACAACCCTTACAGATCCTTTCTCTCCTTTCTTTACAACTCAAGACTTGAAGAATAGAAAGAGGAGAACTTTTGGACTTTACACAAATTTGAGCTCTTAGAATCACTGAAAAGATCAAGAATTTGGTGTGGATCTGTATCTCTTCAGTGCTGAATGGGTGGGGTATTTATAGGCCCCAACCCAGTTCAAATTTGGAGCTCAAAATCGATCAAATCCCGAATTCCGGGATCGGCGGTTGCACCTCTTGATCGGAGAGGTTGCACCGCTTGGCGAGCTTCGAGATCGAGCCCAAGCGGTTGCACCTCTCTCGTCGGGCGGTTACACCGCCGAAGTCGGCACGAAGATCGAGCCCCGGCGCCACCACCTCCCGACCGAGGCGGTTGCACCTCTCTCCTGAGCTTCGAAGATCGAGCTCGGGCGGTGCTACCTCTCTGTTAGGGAGGTTGCACCGCCCGGTCTAGCTTCGAAGACTGAGCTCTGGGTGGTTGCACCTCTGGCTGGGGCGGTTGCACCGCCCGTCTCGCTGGGAGACACAGCCCCTGGCGGTTGCACCTCCTGGCCTATCGCGGTTGCACCGCCGGTGTAATCGGGGTCCGAATGGTTATCTCCATTCGCCCAATTTCAATCTTTTCAGGGCCCAATTGTTCCCCAAGATTAAGCTAATGGGATCACCTCCCATTTTCAAGCTTAATCAATGTGCTAACTACGATTAAATCTACGACAACTTCTGCAGCTTTGCTCCGATGCGTCAATCGCTTCTTCCGGCGAGTTTCCGGCGAACTTCCGTCGATCATCCGATGAACCCTCGGTGATTCTTCTGCGGACATCCAGCAAACTCCTGGACTTTGCGACGATCCACTTGGCGAGTTCCGACGAGCTTCGCTTGGCAAGCTTCTGGACTTCTCGGATCTGTTCTCACAGAACCTCCGACGACCGTCCGAACTTCCGTCGAACTCTCGAACTCCCAACGTGATCATGATCTTGACTCCGGCGCAACTCCTGCTGCTTGTCTAACTTTCATCGTAGTTAATCCTGCACAAAAAAACAAAAACTTCGATCGAGACAATTAATCCAAAGCAATTAACCAAGATGTCCAGCATGTCATTGGTCCCTCGACGCTTCGTCCGATTCTTCGACGCATCGTCCTTTCCTGCTGCCTATTGCCCAATCGGCCAATTGACTCTGCAACTCCGATATCCTTGGCACAATACCCGCTCTTCTTGGCCCGATGCCCGAGTCCACGGCCCGAAGCCTTCTATCGATACGTCGACCGATCCACCGGCCCGACGTCCAATCTTCTGACATGTTCCTTCGGCACAACATGATGTTCCTGCTTTAATTGTCTCATCCTGATCGAAGCAACCTGCGTCACTCAAAACGCAGATTAAATCATAAACATATATCAAGTAGTTTCATCATCAAAATACGAGATTCAACACAAACCTTCTTATATGCTTTAGTTCCTTATTACTTTTGCTGCGCATATTTAAGAATACGCTTTCAAGATTAAGCTTGTCAAGTTCCGCTCTTATCATACGAAAGATTTTTTAAAAAACCGAAGTTTTAATCCGCTGCACTAATTCACCCCCCCTCTTAGTGCTGCTCCGATCCTAACAATTGGTATCAGAGCGAGGTTATCTCTCATATTTGGTTTAATACCCTAGAGAGATGGCTTACTCCGGCATGCAAGAGGGTCATTCTATCACTCGTCCACCTATGTTTAATGGGTCGGATTACACGTATTGGAAGACTCGGATGAGGATCTTCCTCATTTCTATGGATTTCGAGCTTTGGACTATTGTTGAAAATGGATTTCAAAAATCTTCTCTTCCGATGAGCGAATGGAATGAATCGGAGAAGAAGGTTTTTGCTTTAAATGCAAAGGCTATGAATGCCTTGTTTTGTGCACTAGACAAAAACGAATTTAATCGTGTTTCAATTTGTGATTCGGCTTTTGATATTTGGAGAACTCTTGAGGTCACTCATGAAGGCACTAGCCGAGTGAAAGAGTCCAAAATCAACATTCTTGTGCACTTACGAACTTTTCCGAATGAAACCAAGTGAGTCCATCGGAGACATGTACACCCGGTTTACGGATGTAATCAATGGACTCAAAGCTCTTGGTAAAGATTTTACTAACTTTGAACTAGTAACTAAAATCTTAAGATCCCACCCTAATAGTTGGGATCCAAAAGTTACGGCCATTCAAGAGGCCAAAGACCTTAAAACATTCCCTCTTGAAGAACTCATTGGGTCTCTAATGACCTACGAAATGACATGTCAAGCTCATGACGAGCTCGAGAACCCCCTTCCAAAGAACAGGAAGGATATGGCACTCAAATCACAAGAAGACCACTTGAAAGGAACATCAAGTGATGAGGACAGTGACAATGACATTGCACTTTTGGCTCAAAAATTCAAAAAATATTTAAGGAAGAACAAATTTAAAAATAATACAAAAAATAAATTTGAACAAAAGAAGGACCAAGTGATTTGCTATGAATGCAAAAAACCGGGACACTATAAGAACGATTGCCCTCAAGCCAAAAAAAGAACACCAAAGAAGAAGGCGCTCAAGGCAACATGGGATGACTCAAGCACATCCGAAGAAGAGGAGTCCAACACCGAGCAAGTTGCTCACTACGCCCTAATGGCCTTCGAAGAAGAGGTAACGGATTTAATTAATGCAGATTTACCTTATCATGATTTATTAAATGCCTTCCATGAGTTATTTGATGAATGTAAGACAATTATTAGAAAATACAAATTGCTAAGAAAGGAGCATGATAGTCTTACTTGTGCTTTTGATAAATTAAAAACTGAATATCATGATTGTCTAGCTCCATGTGTTAAATGCCATGATTTAGACACTCTCCAAAATGAGAACTTAGTACTTAAGGACACCTTGAAGAAATTCGAGGTCGGTAGCAAGTCCTTAAACATGATCCTTACAAATAAGGGTCACGTTCCTAAAAGGAGTGGAATCGGATTTGGGAGAAGTACTCACCAAAATCCAACCACCTTCGTTAAAGGTCCTATCTTACATGTTCAACATCAAAGCAATTGCAACTTTTGTTGCAAATATGGACATATAACTTACCAATGTCCATTCAAGAAAATTAGTCCGAACAAATTGATTTGGGCTCCTAAAGGAACCATGATCAAGTCTATGCAACATGATAAACAAGTTAGATTAGTTTTTGAGGCACCCAAAAGTAAATGGGTACCTAAAAATAATTCCTTCTTGTAGAAACATACACCATCACATGCTAGGAGCAAGAGATGGTATCTTGATAGTGGATGCTCAAGGCATATGACCGGAGATCCATCCCAATTTACCAAGCTCACTAGCATGGACGAAGGCTATGTCACCTTCGGAGACAACAACAAAGGCAAAATCATTGTTAAGGGAACCATAGGTAACAAATCAAGTTTTTCCATTGATGATGTGTTACTAGTTGATGGATTAAAACATAATCTATTGAGCATTAGTCAATTATGCGATAAAGGTTATATCGTTAGATTTGATTCAAATATGTGCATTATTGAAAAACCAAATCATAACATGACTATGATTGCTTTAAAACAAAATAATGTCTATACCATCAATCTTGATGAACTAAGTAATGAAATGTGTTTCTCCGCCATAAATGATGATGCTTGGCTTTGGCATAGGAGATTAGGCCATGCAAGCATGAAAACAATATCTAAAATCTCATCTCAAGAATTAGTACGAGGGATTCCGAATATGAAGTTTATTAAAGATAAGGTATGCGATGCATGTCAACTAGGGAAACAAATAAAAACAAGCTTCAAACCAAAAATTCAAATTAGCACCACTAGACCGTTACAATTGATCCATTTGGACTTATTTGGACCAATTGATACAACTAGTCTAGGTGGAAGCAAATATGCTTTTGTGATTGTGGATGACTACTCGAGATACACTTGGACCTATTTCTTAGCTCACAAAAGTGATTGTTTCAAGTGTTTCTCTAAATTTTGTAAACTCACTCAAAACGAAAAAGGGTTCATGATTTCATCAATTCGGAGTGATCATGGTGGCGAATTTCAAAACCATGACTTTCAAAATTTTTGTGAAGTTAATGGATACAACCATAACTTCTCCACTCCGAGAAATCCCCAACAAAATGGAGTAGTTGAAAGAAAAAATAGAAACCTACAAGAAATGGCAAGAACTATGTTAAATGAACATAGTTTACCTAAGTATTTTTGAGTTGAAGCCGTAAATACGGCTTGCTACATCATGAATAGAGTTCGAATAAGACCTTCCTTATCAAAAACTCCCTATGAATTATGGAATAACAAAAAACCAAATATTTCCTATTTTAAAGTTTTCGGTTGTAAATGCTTTATTTTAAATGAAAGGGATGCCTTAGGAAAATTTGATGCAAAATCCGATGAAGGCATCTTTCTTGGTTACTCTTCCGTTTCGAAAGCCTTTCGGATTTTTAATAAAAGAACCTTAGTAATTGAAGAGTTTATTCATGTAGTTTTTAATGAAGTCTCAAATTTTAAGAAAAATGATTTTGATGATGATCTTGGTTTTGATAATTTGAATTTAAATGAACCCTCTCCTCAAAATAGCAACTTGGATGCACCTTCTTCCGAAATTTCCTTACCTAAGGAATGGAAGTATATAGATGCTCATCCAAAGGAGCTAATTATAGGGGATACATCTAAAGGGGTTCAAACTCGTTCCTCTTTCAAGAATTTCTGTGCTAATGCCGCCTTCCTCTCTCAAATTGAACCTAAGTGCATTGACGAGGCCATAAAAGATGATTTTTAGATTATTGCAATGCAAGAGGAACTGAATCAATTTGAGAGAAACAAGGTGTGGGAGCTTGTTCCTAGACCTAGTGACCATTTAGTCATTGGTACTAAGTGGGTCTTTAGAAACAAGCAAGACGAAAATGGTATCATGGTTAGAAACAAGGCTAGATTAGTGGCCAAAGGTTTCAACCAAGAAGAAGGTATCGATTCCGAAGAAACCTTCGCTCCCATGGCTCGATTAGAAGCCATAAGGATGCTCCTTGCCTATGCTAGTAGTTATAATTTTAAACTATTTCAAATGGATGTCAAAAGTGCCTTCTTGAATGGTTTTATTTCCGAAGAAGTATATATCGAACAACCTCCCGGATTTGAAAATTCTCTTCTTCCTAATCATGTATTCAAATTGACTAAGGCTCTCTATGGCTTGAAACAAGCTCCTAGAGCTTGGTATGAAAGGCTTAGTTCCTTTCTTATTTTAAATAATTTTACCAAAGGCAAGGTTGATACTACATTGTTTATTAAACATTTTGAAAATAATTTTCTTATTGTGCAAATTTATGTTGACGATATTATTTTTGGCTCTTCGGATGAGTCATTATGTGAATCATTTGCCAAATCTATGAGCCATGAATTTGAAATGAGTTTAATGGGGGAATTAACTTTCTTTTTAGGATTACAAATCAAACAACTTAAGGATGGTATATTTATTAACCAATCTAAATACACATTAGAATTGTTAAAACGATTTAACATGGATAATTCAAAAGCAATAAACACCCCTATGAGTACTGCGACTAAGTTAGATATGGATGAAAATAGTGAAAATTTCGATCAAAAAACATATAGGGGAATGATAGGTAGTCTACTCTACCTTACCGCGACTAGACCGGATATTATGTTTAGTGTAGGACTTTGTGCTAGGTTTCAATCAAATCCTAAATTATCTCATCTTAAAAGTGTTAAAAGAATATTTAGGTATCTTAAAGGAACTCCAAATTTAGGATTATGGTATCCAAAATCTGAAAATTTTGATTTAATAGCCTATGCAGATGCTGATTTTGGCGGATGCAGAATAGATAGAAAAAGTACATCCGGAACATGCCAATTTTTAGGACATGCACTTCTTTCTTGGACTTCCAAGAAACAAAATTCAGTTGCACTATCTACGGCAGAAGCCGAATACATTGCTGCAAGTGCATGCTGTGCACAAGTTGTTTGGATGAAAAATACATTAGAAGACTATGGAATTCACTTTAAAAATATTCCCATAAAATGTGATAATACAAGTGCCATATGTCTTACTAAAAATCCAATTGAGCATTCTAGAACTAAGCACATCGATGTTAGGCATCATTTCATACGCGATCATGTCCTTAACAATAATGTTGTTCTAGAATTCATTGACACAAAGCATCAATTAGCAGATATATTCACAAAAGCCTTGAATGAAGACCAATTTGAATTCATTAGAAGGGAATTAGGTATGTTAAATTGTCCCTAAACAATAAACTTGTTTGATTGGATTTTCCGTAAAGTCTTTCATCTTCTTCCCATCTCTCAGTGAATCTAATCATTCTCCTTCAAATTCCATATGACATGTTGTGAAATCTCGAAATCGATTTTGATGACTTGATTATGAATTTCAAGTTACCAATTTGATTTAAATAAGTTTTATCTAAATCATAATCTTGATCTTGCAAAATTGGAATCACAAATAATATCTTTTGGCATTCATGAATTGATACTTACAAATATGAAAGTATTGGCATTCATGATTTGAAACATTGTATACTTAAATTAATCATTCTCTACGTTTCAAAATTCTTTAAATGCCTTATATGATGATTGAAAAGTAATGTTGAGATTTTAATGAATTTAACAATTTGAATGAGTTTGTATTCGAATTATGATCTTGACTTTGTGAAATTACAACTTGAATTTTTTTTTATCCCAATCTCTCTCTTGTACATCTACAATTTCTATTATTTATAGAAAGAAGAGATTAGATAATATGAATGCATGCTGAATTTTCCTCTAAAATGAACTCTGCGTAAGTATTTTTGCATACTTAATTTTCAATGATAAAAGCGTTGTATGACAAAATATGTGCTTCAAGTCTCATTTCCCTTTTTGTTGATGACAAAGGGGGAGAAAAGTGATGACTTATATCATTCTTAATAGCATGACAAAATATGAATTGCAAAATCTTTGAGAAAAGTGATTGATATGAATGACTTATATGCCTTGCAAAATCCTTGAAAATATCACAAGATTGATTGATCATATTGAAAGCATGCCTTACATCTAAATCATAAAATTTTTATTGAAAATCTTTATCTTCTGTCATAGTAAAATTCGTCCCTTTTCATTTAACTTATGATTTTCATAGAAGTTTTGTACTCACTATTGTTTAATGAGGATCACGATAAGCTCTACGGTTAGAACTTATCGGGTTATGCTTGAATCCAATGGGATGGAATTCAAGTGTTTTTTATCTTCTCATAATATGGCATATAGATAGGGGGAGTTATGTTTAACTCTGTCATCAATTGATTGTCATCATCAAAAAGGGGGAGATTGTTGAATCTCGGATTTTGATGATAAAATCAATTGATGGGTTATTTGATCTAATCCATATTATTGAGTTAAGTGTGCAGGATTAACTACGATAAACAGAAAACATAAAGCAAGTATACCAGAGTCGAGTTCGATGAACGTTTAAGAGTCCGAAGAATCGTCGGAGATGCTGCCGGAACCAACCGAGAAGAAATCGGGAACCTATTGGAAGTTCGCTGAAGAGATCGTCGGAGGTTCGCAGAGATCACCGAGAAGTCTCAGCTACTCATTAAAGTCATCACAAGTTCGGGAGCGTGCTTGGACCCCGTCGAAGGAAGTTCGTCGGAAAGCTCGTCGGAACAAGACTTGACGTTCGTGGTTAATAAATTGCTTAGGATGTGTTTTGTTATGTAGTTCACTTGTAATTAGGATTAGGATTAAGAAGATAATCCTATATCCTGGTTAGGGGCCAATCGGGGCCAAAGTCAGATTTGGTTTGGGCTAAAAGTAAGCCAAACCAAGTGAACCGAGGGGGGGGCGGTGGCACCCTTCAAAGACCGAAAGTGCTTTGGCGGTGACACCTCCTTGGCTGGGCGATTACACCGTCAAGCACTGAAGGCTGGCGGTGGCACCGCCAAAGATCGGGAACCCAAAGAGAATTTGAATTTTGGAGCCCAAATTTGAATCCTCTTGAGGCCTATAAATACCCCTCAAATCTCAGTGAGATAACAACTTTTTGAGCAGCAAGAGTTTGAGAGAAAGGTCTTAGAAAAGTGTTAGCTTGTCTTCTTTTCAATTTGCTAGTGTTCACCTCATCTCTTCTCGAAAATCTGTAAGAGAGTGAACCGCTTGTAAAGAGTTGTAAGAGGGGTATTTACCCTTCCATTTCAAGAGACTTGCTAGTGGAAGGTGGGAGCCTCATCGAAGAGGGGCCTCGCAAGTGGAGTAGGTCATTTGACCGAACCACTCTAAAATCGGCGTGATCCTTGGTTTGCATTTCATTATTGCTATTTACATTATTGCAAACCTTCTTATATGCTTTAGTTCCTTATTACTTTTGCTGCGCATATTTAAGAATACGCTTTCAAGATTAAGCTTGTCAAGTTCCGCTCTTATCATATGAAAGATTTTTTAAAAAATCGAAGTTTTAATCCGCTGCACTAATTCAACCCCCCCCTCTTAGTGCTGCTCTGATTCTAACACAAACCAGTTTGAATTCCGAGCTCAAAACTATCAATTCCCGAAATTTCGAGGTCTGGCGGTTGCACCGCCTGACTGGGGCAGTTGCACCGCTTGACAGGGCTCGAAGACTGAGCCTCTGGGCGGTGCCACCGCTTGTCAGGGGCGGTTGCACCGCCTGGCAAAGCTCGAAGACCGAGCTCAGGCGGTGCCACCGCCTGACTGGGGCGGTTGCACCGCCCAGCCAGAGCTCGGAGACTGAGCCCTGGGTGGTTGCACCGCTGTCAGAGGCGGTTGCACCGCCTAGCCAGAACTCGGAGACCAAGCCCTGGGCGGTGCCACCATCGACCTAGGCGGTGCCACCTCTGGGCGAGAGATCTGGGTCCGAATGGGTTGATCCATTCGGCCCAATCTGATTCTTTCAAGGGCCCAATTGCTCCTTGATTAAGTTGATGGGATCACCTCCCAAATCTCACTTAATCATCGTGCTAACTACGACAATTCTTAAAACTTTTACTCCAGGTTGCTCCGGTGCGTCAATCGCTTCTTCCAGCAAGCTTCCGGCGAACTTCCAGCGAGCATCCGACGGTCCTCCGACGATGCTCCTACGAACTTCCGGCAAACTCCTGGACTTGCGATGATCCACTTGGCGAGTTCTGACGAGCTTCTTTTAGCAAGCTCCTAGACTTCTCGGATCTGTTCCCGCAGAATCTCCGACGACCGTCCGGACTTCCGTCAAGCTCTCGAACTCCCACCGTGATCATAGTCCTGGCTCCGGCGCAACTCCTGCTGCAAGTCTTACTTTTATCGTAGTTAATCCTACACACTTATCTCAACATATGGATTAGATAACAAATGACAATTGATGTCATCATCAAAATCCGAGATTCAACAATCTCCCCCTTTTTGATGATAACAATCAATTGATAACGGAGTTAACCTTAACTCCCCCTATCTATGTGCCATAATTGAGATAAGTCATTCTTGAATTCAAAGCCTTTGAATTCAAGAGACATATTGATAAGTTAAAGTCATTTAACCTTATCAATACTCCCATCATGATTCCTATCATGATGTATCTTTCTGTATGATGTCAAGACTCGACATATATTTTCAAATTTCGATTGTGAATTGTTGTAATGATAGCAATTCATCATATGGAAAGATATCAACATGTAAAATTACAATACAAGTTCTTGATATCTTAATATGATGCAAATATGGCAATCATAGTAAACATGGCATAGCATCAATAATCATATGTTTGTTTCTTTTAATATAATATGGCATTTATAGTATCAATTCATATACTTCTCCCCCTTTGTCATCAACAAAAAGGAGAACGATATATGCATTTTTTGAATTTACATGTGATGTCATAAGTGGGTTCATGTCATTTATAGGATACAAACATCTCAAGAAGACCATGACATGGAGAGTATATACATAGAATGAAAACTTCTTCCTTGTTATTATTTTTGCATGAAAGAGGAAGGCCATTTGTGTAGTTCAAATCGATAGCATGCTTTACAAGGATCAATATATCTATGTGAGTAAAGTCGTTGCAAAAAATATCTTTCTTTAAGCAAGAATCATCAATTTTATGTTTCAAAGGCAATATTCTTGTCAAGAATGTGAATCAAAATCTGAAAGAGAGTAATGATATCCAATTGGAACCGAAAATTTAATTTAACACTTTCATGCAAGATTATGAGGGCATTCTCATTATTTATGAAAATTTTTCCAACATGTTATTTTTGTCGTGTAATTCAATCAATAAAGTCCAAATAATAATTTTAACAAATTTATACATTCGGACACATCAACATGCCTAATTCTCTTCTTATGAAATCAAACTATTCTTCACTTAGAGGTTTTGTAAAAATATCAGCTAGTTGATGCTTAGTATCTATGAATTCTATAATTATATCATGATTAGTAACATGATCTCGTATAAAGTGATGTCTAATATCAATATGTTTTGTTCTTGAGTGTTGAATGGGATTCTTTGTTAAGGATATTGCACTCGTGTTATCACATTTAATGGGAATGTTTTTAAGATGGACTTTATAATCTTCTAAGGTGTTTTTCATCCACACAACTTGTGCAAAGCATGCACTAGCTGCAATATATTCAGCTTCAGTTGTTGATAGAGCAACCGAGTTTTGTTTCTTAGATGACCAGGAAACAAAAGAATGTCCCAAAAATTGACATGTCCCTGATGTGCTTTTTCTATCTAGTCTACACCCAGCAAAATCCGCATCAGCATAAGCAATTAATTGAAAATTTTCGGATTTTAGATACCATAATCCTAGATTTGTGGTTCCTTTAAGATATCTAAGTATTCTTTTAACTGCCTTGAGATGAGATATCTTAGGGTTCGATTGAAACCTAGCACAAAGTTTTACACTGAACATAATATCTGGTCTGATTGCAGTTAGATAAAGTAAACTTCCTATCATACCCCTATAAGTTTTTTGATCGAAGCTTTCTCCACTTTCATCAACTTCCAACTTCGTGGAATTGCTCATGAGTGTTAACAGCTTTTGAGCTATTCATATTGAATCTATTTAGCATATCTAGGGCATATTTAGTTTGACTAATAAAGATGTCATTGCCTAGTTGCTTAATTTGTAAGCCTAAGAAAAAGGTTAACTCTCCCATTAAACTCATTTCAAATTTGAGACTCATGGTTTTAGCAAAAGATTCATAAAGAGATTCATTCGTAGAACCGACGATAATGTCATCAACATAGATCTGAACAATGAGAAAATTATTTTCAAAATTTTTGATAAATAATGTAGTATCGACCTTGCCTTTTGTGAAATTATTTTCAATAAGAAAAGTACTTAGTTTGTCATACCAAGCCCTTGGGGCTTGTTTTAAACCATAGAGAGCTTTGGTTAATTTAAATACATGATTAGGGAGGCTATTATTTTCAAATCTGGGAGGCTGTTCAACATAAACTTATTCAGAGATAAAGCCATTTAGAAAAGCGCTTTTAACATCCATTTGAAATAACTTAAAATTATTATTACTAGCATAGGCAAGGAGCATCCTTATGGCTTCTAATCTAGCCACAGGAGCGAAGGTTTCTTCGTAATCGATACCTTCTTCTTGGTTGAAACCTTTGGCCACTAGTCTAGCCTTGTTTCTCACCACGATACCATATTCATCTTGCTTGTTTCTAAAGACCCATTTAGTACCAATAACTAAATGATCATTTGGCCTAGGAACAAGCTTCCACATCTCATTTTCCTCAAATTGATATAACTCACTTCGCTCGCAGTCTACCACTCGCTGCTCGCTCGCTCAACAAATAATGCCCAGTTTTGGCTTATTTTTGGGCCGTTGTGGCCAGTTTTTGGGCAGTTCTTGTGTTCCGCGGCGACCGACGTGAGAGGAGCAAAACGTCAGCCATCACAGCACCCTGGAACCCCCCGGGTGACATAGGGCTGGATGGGGAATTCGTATAGCAGAGACGGTGCTGCCTCTCGCTTTGCTCGCTGTCCGCCACTCGCCACTCGCACGATCAGCCAAAAATAGCTAGTTTTGGACCATTTTCGGGCCGTTTTGGCCAGTTTTTGGGCTGTTCTTGTGTGCCGCGGCGACCGACGTGAGCGAAGCAAAACGTTAGCCATCTCAGCACCCTGGAACCCCCCGGGTGGCATAGGGCTAGATGGGGCATTCGTATGGCAGGGACGGTGCTGCCTCTCTCTTTCCTAGCTATTCGCTGTTCGCCGCTCGCACGCTCAGCCAAAAATGACCAGTTTTAGCCCTTTTTGGGCCGTTTTGGCTAGTTCTTGGGCAGTTCTTCCGTGCCATGGTAACCCACATGAGCAGAGCAAAACGTCAACCATTTCAGCACCCTGGAACCCCCCAGATGGCACAGGGCTGGATTGGGCATTCGTATAGCAGGGACGGTGCTGCCTCGCGCTTCGCTCGCGGTTTGCGGCTCGCCGCTCGCTCGCTCGGGCAAAAATGGCTAGTTTTGGCCAGTTTTTGGGCAGTTCTTGTGTTCCGAAGCGACCGACGTGAACGGAGCAAAATGTCGGCCATCTCAGAACCCTGGAACCCTCTAGGTGGCACAAGGCTGGATGGGGCATTCCTATAGCAGGGACGGTGCTGCCTCTCGCTTCGCTCACTGTCCGCCGCTCCCCGCTCGCTCGCTCAGCAAAAAATGGCCAATTTTGGCCCGTTTTTGGGCAGTTTTTGCCATTTTTTGGGTAGTTCTTTCGTCTAGTGGAGACCGATGTGAGCTGAGCAAAACGTCATCCATCTAAGCACCCTGAAACCCCCTGAGTGGCATATGGATAGATGGGGCATTCGTATAGCAGGGACGGTGCTGCCTCTCGCTTCGCTCGCTGTCCGCTGCTCACCGCTCGCTCGCTCAGCCAAAAATGATAGTTTTGGCCTATTTTTGGGCCGTTTTGGCCAGTTTTTGGGCAGTTCTTGCGTGCCGCGACGTCCGACGTGAGCGGAGCAAAATGTTAGCCATCTCAGCACCGTGGAACCCCCCGGGTGGCAAAGGCTGGATGGGGCATTCGTATAACAGGGATGGTGCTGCCTCTCGCTTCGCTCGTTGTCCGCTGCTCGCCGCTCGCTCGATCAGCCAAAAATGGCCAATTTTGGTCCTTTTTGGGCCGTTTTGGCCAGTTTTTGGGCAGTTCTTGCTTGCCGCGGTGACCGACATGAGTGGGGAAACATCAGCCATCTTAGCACCATGGAACACCCCAGGTGCCACAGGGCTGGATGTGGCATACGTATAGCAGGGATGGTGTTGCCTCTCTCTTCGTTGGCTGTCCGCTGCTCGCCACTCACTCGCTCAGCCTAAAATGGCCAATTTTGGCCCGTTTTTGGGCCGTTTTGGCCAGTTTTTGGGCAGTTCTTGCGTGCCGCGGCGACCGACATGAGCGGAGCAAAACGTCATCCATCTCAGCACCCTGGAACCCCCCGGGTGACACAGGGCTGGATGGGGCATTCGTATAGCAGGGAGGGTGCTGCCTCTCGCTTTGCTCGTTATTCGCCGCTCGTCGCTCGCTCGCACAGCCAAAAATTGCTTGTTTTATCCTGTTTTTTGGCCGTTTTGGCCAGTTTTTGTGCAGTTCTTGCATGCCGCAGCGACCGACGTGAGCGGAGCAAAACGTCGGCCATCTTAGCAACCTGGAACCCGCCGGGTGGCATAGGGCTGGATGGGGCATTCATATAACAGGGAAGTCGCTGTCTCTCGCTTCGCTTGCTGTCCGCTGCTCGCCGCTCGTTCGCTCTGCCAAAAATGGCCAGTTTTGTCCCGTTTTTGTGCCGTTCTGGCCAGTTTTTGGGCAGTTCTTGCATGCCGTGGTGATCGACGTGAGTCGAGTAAGACGTCAGCCATCTTAGCACCCTGGAACCTGCCAGGTGGCATAGGGCTGGATGGGGCATTCATATCACAGGGACGTTGCTGCCTCTCACTTTGCTTGCTGTCTGCTGCTCGCTGCTCGTTCGCTCAGTAAAAAATGGACAGTTTTGGCCCATTTTTGGGTCGTTTTGGCCAGTTTTTGGGCAGTTCTTGCGTGCCGCGGTGACCGACATGAATGGAGCAAAACATCAGTCATCTCAGCACATTGGAACCCCCCGGGTGACACAGGGCTGGATGAGGCATTCGTATACTAGGGACGGTGCTGCCTATCGATTCGCTCGCTATCCGATGCTCGTCGCTAGCTCGCTTAGCGAAAAATGGCAAATTTTGGCCCGATTTTGGGCCGTTTTGGCCAGTTCTTGTGTGTCGCGGCAACTGACGTGAGCGGAACAAAACGTCAGCCATCTAAACACCCTGGAACCCCCTGGGTGGCACAGGGCTGGATGGGGCATTCGTATAGCAGGGACGGTGCTTCCTCTCGCTTCGCTCGCTGTCCGCCGCTCGCCGCTCGCTCGCTCAGCCAAAATTGGCCAGTTTTGGCCCGTTTGTGTGTAGTTTTGGCCAATTTATGGGCAATTCTTGCGTGCCGTGGTGACCGACATGAACGGAGCAAAACGTCAGCCATCTTAGCACCCTGAACCCCCAGGGTGGCACAAGGCTGGATGGGGCATTCGTATAGCAAGGATAATGCTACCTCTCGCTTCGCTCGCTGTCCGCCGCTCGCCGCTCGCTCGCTCAGCAAAAATGGTGAGTTTGGCCAGTTTTGGCTAGTTTTGGGCTGTTCTTTAGTGTCGTGGCGACCGACGTGAGCGAAGCAAAACGTCAGCCATCTCAGCACCCTGGAACCCCCCGGGTAGCATAGGGCTAGATGGGGCATTCGTATGGTAGGGACGGTGCTGCCTCTCTCTTTCCTAGCTGTCTGCCGTTCGCCGCTCGCACGCTCAGCCAAAAATGGCCAGTTTTAGCCCTTTTTGGGCCGTTTTGGCTTGTTCTTGGGCAGTTCTTCCGTGCCATGGTGACCCACATGAGCAGAGCAAAACGTCAACCATTTCAGCACCCTGGAACCCCCCAGATGGCACAGGGCTAGATTGGGCATTCGTATAGCAGGGACGGTGCTGCCTCGCGCTTCGCTCGCGGTCTGCGGCTCGCCGCTCGCTCGCTCGGGCAAAAATGGCTAGTTTTGGCCAGTTTTTGGGCAGTTCTTGTGTTCCGAAGCGACCGACGTGAACGGAGCAAAACGTCGGCCATCTCAGCACCCTGGAACCCTCTAGGTGGCACAAGGCTGGATGGGGCATTCCTATAGCAGGGACGGTGCTGCCTCTCGCTTCGCTCACTGTCCGTCGCTCCCCGCTCGCTCGCTCAGCAAAAAATGGCCAGTTTTGGCCCGTTTTTGGGCAGTTTTTGCCATTTTTTGGGTAGTTCTTTCGTCCAGTGGAGACCGATGTGAGCTGAGCAAAACGTCATCCATCTAAGCACCCTGGAACCCCCCGAGTGGCATATGGATAGATGGGGCATTCGTATAGCAGGGACGGTGCTGCCTCTCGCTTCGCTCGCTGTCCGCTGCTCAACGCTCGCTCGCTCAGCCAAAAATGATAGTTTTGGCCTGTTTTTGGGCCGTTTTGGCTAGTTTTTGGGCAGTTCTTACGTGCCGCGACGTCCGACGTGAGCGGAGCAAAATGTCAGCCATCTCAACACCGTGGAACCCCCCGGGTGGCAAAGGCTGGATGGGGCATTCGTATAACAGGGATGGTGCTGCCTCTCGCTTCGCTCGTTGTCCGCTGCTCGCCGCTCGCTCGCTCAGCCAAAAATGGCCAATTTTGGCCATTTTTGGGCCGTTTTGGCCAATTTTTGGGCAGTTCTTGTTTGCCGCGGTGACCGACGTGAGCCGGGAAAACATCAGCCATCTTAGCACCCTGGAACCCCCCGGGTGCCACAGGGCTGGATGTTGCATTCGTATAGCAGGGATGGTGTTGCCTCTCTCTTCGCTGGCTGTCCGCTACTCGCCACTCACTCGCTCAACCTAAAATGGCCAATTTTGGCTCATTTTTGGGCCGTTTTGGCCAGTTTTTGGGCAGTTCTTGCATGCCGCGGTGACCGACATGAGCGGAGCAAAACGTCATCCATCTCAGCACCCTGGAACCCCCCGGGTGACACAGGGCTGGATGGGGCATTCGTATAGCAGGGAGGGTGCTGCCTCTCGCTTTGCTCGTTATTCGCCGCTCGCCGCTCGCTCGCACAGCCAAAAATTGCTTGTTTTGTCCTGTTTTTTGGCCGTTTTGGCCAGTTTTTGTGCAGTTCTTGCGTGCCGCGGTGACCGACATGAGCGGAGCAAAACGTTGGCCATTTTAGCACCCTGGAACCCGCCGGGTGGCATAGGGCTGGATGGGGCATTCATATAACAGGGAAGTCGCTGTCTCTCGCTTCGCTTGCTGTCCGCTGCTCGCCGCTCGTTCGCTCTGCCAGAAATGGCCAGTTTTGTCCCGTTTTTTGGCCGTTCTGGCCAGTTTTCGGGCAGTTCTTGCATGCCGTGGTGATCGACGTGAGTGGAGTAAGACGTCAGCCATCTTAGCACCCTGGAACCTGCCAGGTGGCATAGGGCTGGATGGGGCATTCATATCACAGGGACGTTGCTGCCTCTCACTTTGCTTGCTGTCTGCTGCTCGCTGCTCGTTCGCTCAGTAAAAAATGGACAGTTTTGGCCCGTTTTTGGCCCGTTTTTGGGTCGTTTTGGCCAGTTTTTGGGCAGTTCTTGCGTGCCGCGGTGACCGACATGAATGGAGCAAAACATCAGTCATCTCAGCACATTGGAACCCCCCGGGTGACACAGGGCTGGATGGGGCATTCGTATACCCGGGACGGTGCTGCCTATCGATTCGCTCGCTATTCGATGCTCGTCGCTAGCTCGCTTAGCGAAAAATGGCAAATTTTGGCCCGTTTTTGGGCCGTTTTGGCCAGTTCTTGTGTGTCGCGGTAACCGACGTGAGCGGAACAAAAAGTCAGCCATCTAAACACCTTGGAACCCCCCGGGTGGCACAGGGCTGGATGGGGCATTCGTATAGTAGGGACGGTGCTTCCTCTCGCTTCGCTCGCTGTCCGCCGCTCGCTCAGCCAAAATTGGCCAGGTTTTGCCCGTTTGTGTGTCGTTTTGGCCAGTTTATGGGCAATTCTTGCGTGCCATGGCGACCGATATGAACGGAGCAAAACGTCAGCCATCTTAGCACCCTGAACCCCCAGGGTGGCACAAGGCTGGATGGGGCATTCGTATAGCAAGGACAATGCTGCCTCTCGCTTCGCTCGCTGTCCGCCGCTCGCTCAGCAAAAATGGTCAGTTTGGCCAGTTTTGGCTAGTTTTGGGCTGTTCTTTAGTGTCGTGGCGACCGACGTGAGCGGAGCAAAACGTCAGCCATCTTAGCACCCTGGAAAACCCCGGGTGGCACAGGGCTGGATGGGGCATTTGTATAGCATCGACGGTGCTGCCTCTCGCTTCGCTCGCTATCCGCCGCTCGCCCCTCGCTCGCTCAGCCAAAAATGGCTAGTTTTGGCCAAATTTTGGGCCGTTTTGGCCAGTTTTGGGCTGTTCTTGCGTGCCGCGGCGACTGACGTGAGCGGAGCAAAACGTCAGCCATCTTAGCACCCTGGAACCCCTCGGGTGGCACAGGGCTAGATGGGGCATTCGTATAGCAGGGACGGTGCAGCCTCTCACTTTGCTCGCTGTCGGGCGCTAGCCGCTCGCTCGATCAACCAAAAATGGCTAGTTTTGGCCAGTTTTGGCCAGTTTTTGGGCAGTTCTTCCGTGCCACGGTGACAGACTTTAGCGGAGCGAAACGTCTACCATATCAGTACCCTGGAACCAACCCCCCTGGTGGCATAGGGCTGGATGGGGCATTCGTATAGCAGGGACGGCACTGCCTCTCATTTCGCTCGTTGTCTGCCGCTCGTCGCTCCCTCGCTCAGCCAATAATGGCCAGTTTTGGCCCATTTTTGGGCCATTATGGCCAGTTTTTGGGCAGTTCTTGTGTTCTGCGGCGACCGACGTGAGCGGAGCAAAACGTCAGCCATCACAGCACCCTGGAACCCCTTGGGTGGCAAAGGGCTAGATGGGGCATTCGTATAGCTGGGACGGTGCTGCCTCTCGCTTTGCTCGCTGTCCGCCACTCGCCGCTCGCCCCCTCAGCTAAAAATAGCTAGTTTTGGACCATTTTCGGGTCGTTTTGGCTAGTTTTTGGGCAGTTCTTGCGTGCCGCGGCGACCGACGTGAGCAGAGCAAAACGTCAACCATCTCAGCACCCTGGAACCCCCCGTGTGGCACAAGGATGGATGGGGCATTCGTATGGCAGGGACGGTGTTGCCTCTCTCTTTCCTCGCTGTCCGTCGCTCGCCGCACGCTCATTCAGCCAAAAATGGCTAGTTTTAGCCCTTTTTGGGTCGTTTGGCCAGTTCTTGGGTAGTTCTTCCGTGCCATGGTGACCGACGTGAGCGGAGCAAAACGTCAGCCATTTCAGCACCCTGGAACCCCCGGGTGGCACTGGGCTAGATTGGGCATTCGTATAGCAGGGACGGTGCTGCCTCTCGCTTCGCTCGCTGTCTGCCGCTTGCCGCTCGCTCGCTCGGCCAAAATTGGCTAGTTTTGGCCAATTTTTGGGCAGTTCTTGTGTTCCGCAACGACCGACGTGAACAGAGCAAAACGTCGGCCATCTAAGCACCCTGGAAACCCCAGGTGGCATAGGGCTGGATGGGGCATTCCTATAGCAGGGACGGTGCTGCCTGTCACGCCCCTCAAAAATATCGACAATATTTAAAATTTTCATCATAACTAACCCAGGATCCAAGCACACATTTAAGGTCACTAAGAAAACATTCAGATCAAAATTTCACCTCTATAGTTTACAAATTCATAACCCTGTGCAATTCATAAACATACCACACATCACTCGATAATTCATACAATCAGAACTCAACTCAACAAAATAATAACCACAACATAAATTCACAAATGGGGAAGTCTATGCAGTCACCAAACCAACGATTTCCATAAGATCATATCATTACACGAATTTAACTTATCATTCCAAAATCCTATACATGAGGGATCCTTTATCTTACACAAAACCACAGGTTTAGAATCATCGTCACATTTCATAAGATGTAGAGTATCTTATACAACAAATACACATATGCTAACAAAGATCTACCCAAAATCTTCTAAACTTTCCACCGCCTCAGCCCAATCTTAACATTTAAGCAAGCAATATACTATCCTGAAAAATTTATCAACAAACGGGGCGAGCATAAAGAGCTCAGCAAGTGACTAACATATCCATATCAAAATAGTACAACTTCCAAAGAGATACAGTTTCAAAATATAAGGCAGAATATACGATTTCTTAGACATAATATCATTAAGAGCAGAAACACAATTGTCCTTTCAATCTTACATATTTGGTTCCTAACAGATTGGGGCATAGAGTAATTGGAGCATATCAGTAACAAAGGAAACATATCGAAGCTTATCAATGGCATATAAAATGTTCCGAAGAATATCAACGGCATATGGAACATTTCGAAGCAAAATCATCAGTGAATGAAGCATTTCAGAGCATATCAAAAACAAATATCGTACAGAAGCTCAAACGTCGTCCTTGACGTTGCAATCATATCATTCTTATCCAGAGCATGAACAGAAACAACTCACCAAAACTCTTGATGTCATATCAAACATATAGAAGGTGTGGTAGGATCTCAGTCAGAATGTGATTCATCCATTTCTGAATGACCACCTGACAAAAGTCTCCCACGTCTGGGAGATCCATCCACCCACGTCTAGGTGAAGTCAGAGGGGCCGGCAGAGCATCGCAGGCTCTAAGCACATACCCTTTACCATTTCTGGCAAGGGTCCAGAATATCCCACAGAGCGGGTAATAAGCGCATACCCTTTACCATTTCTGGCAATGGTCCAAACAATCCCACACACCAGAGTACAAGAGGACAGTTTTAACAATAAGTAACATATATCGGAAGCACACGCGGAACAACAAACGTGCATGTGCCTTTTCGAGACAATACGAAACAAAGAACAAATCTCTCACAAATGTATTCAGATTTGGAATGAAATAAAAACAAGAGTGTACAGGGATTCCAAGCAATCATATTTAGCTCAATTCCAAAAAGAAGGTTAGACGAATTCAAATATCGAAAGGAACGGAGCAGAATATTCGAAATCGACCAAAGCTCGATTTCGGACAGAATTCCAGTGGCACATCAAACAAATACTTCAGAATATCAATTATGCTCCAATACCCATAAGAAATCTATGGTCAAACTATATATCAATCTATATTCTGATGGAACAAATTTCATATGAAGCAGGGTTCCCAACGCGGAGTTACCTTTGATTTGGTAACACAAGGTCAAAAACGTAATCACTGTTTTGCAGAATTTATAGGGTCGGATTCAACAGATAATAGGGTAGGCAATTGAATTCCAAAATTTTCAAACTATATGTCAAAAGAAATATTTTCAAGTCTAGTTTCAAATAAAATCTGTTTGGTACAATTCAGAATTTTCAACAGGGAGTTATAGGCATTTTAGTATCGATAGGTCAGAAATCTTGAACCCTGTTTTACAGCGTCTATAGGCTCAATTGAATTAGATGTTTGGGTAAGTATTCGGTGTCCAAAATCTATAAAATCAGTGTCAACAGGAAGATATAATAGTCTAATTTCAAAAAAAATAGTTCCTGCCCGAATTCCCATTTTGTACTAAAACTTATAGCTGAAACAGTGTATAGGGGTCAGTTTACCGAAAAAAGACTACAGAATCCATGGTTCTATGTCCAAAGAGAGACATAACAGTTTCTAAAATAGAAATCCTTCAATTTGTCTTGAATCAACATAAAAACAGAGACTAAAAATTCTGTAGGATGGGGTTAGAACACTTGCCTTTGAGAATTTTAACCCGAAGTGAAAAGATTAAAGCAAGAACCCTAAAAACCCCAATTTTTTTCTTCTTCTTCTTCTTCTTCTTCTTTCTTTCTTTCTTTCTTTCTTTGATCACCCACGAGCTGCTTTCTCTGCTTCCTTAAGAACTAAGGCAGAGAGGCTTAAATGGTAAAATTTGTCATTTTGTGTGTTTCGCAATTTAGTTCTTGTTTTTATCATATTCACGATTAGGTCCTTAGGGTTTACATATAGGTCCTCAGATTTTTTTTTTTTTGAACAGATCTCCCAAATCTTACAAATAAGTTACCTCTGATTCATACTCTATTTCTTTTGTCAATTTAAAATAAATGCTTACATTATCACCAGAAATTTATAAGAAAATTCGGAAATGAGGGGTGTTACACTCTCCCCCCCTTCAAAGAAAATTTTAGTCCTCTAAATTTATCGTACCTCTATCGATGAAAAGACGGGGGTACACCTTTTTTATTTCCTCCTCTAGCTCCCAAGTTGTCTCCTCTCCAGAATGATGTCTCCAAATTACTTGAACCAGTGGGATGACCCGATTCCTTAGGACTTTTTCTTTCTTATCAACGATCTGAATAGGCTCTTCCACATAAGATAAATCTTTATCAATCTCCACTAGCTCATACTTAATGATGTGAGAAGGGTCATATATATACTTCCTAATCATCGAGACATGAAATATATCATGGACATGACTCAATGCTGGTGGCAAGGCAATCCTGTAAGCGACAGAACCAACCCTCTTAAGAACCTCAAAAGGTCCAATAAATCTGGGACTTAACTTTCCTTTCTTCCCAAACCTTATAATGCCTTTAGAAGGGGAGACTTTCAAGAATACAAAATCTCCGATTTCAAACTCAATATCTCGTCTTCTATTGTCGGCATAACTCTTTTGACGACTCTGAGCAGTTTTTAACCTTTTCCTTATAACTTGAATTTTCTTGGAAGTTTCTTGTACCTTGTCCGGTGCTAACAACTTTCTGTCACCAACTTCTTCCCAACATATAGGTGTTATGCACTTTCGCCCATATAAAGCTTCATAAGGAGCCATCTGAATACTTGAATGGTAACTATTATTGTAAGTGAACTCAACAAGTGAAATATCCTTATCCCATTCACCTTTCCAATCCATAACATAAGATCTAAGCAAATCCTCAAGTGTTTGAATTGTTCTTTCTGACTGACCATCAGTCTGAGGACGATATGCAGTACTAAACTTAACTTTAGTGCCCATAGATTCCTATAATCTTCTCCAGAATCTAGAGAGAAATCTGGAGTCTCTTTTAGAGATGATCTCCTTTGGAATACCATGAAGTCTTACTATTTCATTGACATATAAATTTGTAAGTCTATCAAGCGAATAAGTCATATTAATTGGTAGGAAATGTGCAGATTTTGTTAGCCTATCAATGATAACCCAAATAGCATCATGCTTTTTAGAGGTTCTGGGTAGTCCTGAAACAAAATCCATAGTAATGCATTCCCATTTCCATTCAGGAATATCTAAAGGTTGTAACAACCCTCCAGGTCTTTGGTGTTCTACTTTGATTTGCTGACAAGTCAAACATTTTGAAACATACACTGCAATTTCCTTCTTCATGCCTTCCCACCAATAATGACTTTGGATATCCCTATACATCTTAGTGCTCCCTGGATGCATGGCGTACTTTGAAGTATGACTCTCCTCTAGGATTTGACTCTTGATATCTGGCTCATTTGGCACACATACCCTCTCCCCAAATCTCAATAGGCCATCCTTTGAAACTTGAAATTTTGGCTTCAATCTCCTTTTTACTTCATTTCTCAAGTAGATTAAATGTGGATCTCGTAATTGTCCTTCCTTAATTTGTTGAATAAGATCGGATTGCACTTGAATGGAGGCCATCAATATCATCGAGTCTTGCTCTTTCCTGAAAGCTTTCAAATCAAAATTTTCTTCTAATAACTTCCATTGCTTCACAACCAGACTAGCCATAAAACTTGTAGATTTCCTACTAAGTGCATCGACTACAACATTGGCTTTGCCCGGTGATAACGGATGGCACAATCATAATCCTTCGTAAGTTCTATCCATCTTCGCTACCTCATGTTTAACTCTTTCTGAGTGAAAATGTATTTTAAACTCTTGTGATCGTGAAGATTTCAAACCGTCGACCATACAAATAATGTCTCCAAATCTTTAGAGCAAAAATAATTGCTGCTAATTCCAAATCATGAGTTGGATAATTCAATTCATAACCTTTAAGTTGCCTAGAAGCATAAGCAATTACTCTCCCTTCCTGCATCAAAACACATCCTAGGCCTTTTCTTGAAGCATCGGATAAACTACAAATCCCTCACTACCACTTGGAATAGTGAGAATAGGGGCACTAGTCAATCTTCTTTTTAACTCTTGAAAACTTTGCTCACAATCATCACCCCATACAAATTTTATATTCTTTTTAGTGAGGTTGGTGAGAGGTTGAGCGATTCGAGAAAATCCCTCCACAAATCTCCTGTAATAACCTGCCATGCCCAAAAAGCTTCGAACTTCTGTTACATTTGTTGGTACTTCCCATTCAACTACAGCTTATATTTTCCTTGGATCAACAGATATACCTTTCCCTGAAATCACATGGTCTAAGAAAGCAACTTCATTCAACCAAAATTCACATTTGCTGAACTTTGCATACAACTTCTTTTCTCTTAGTATGGACAACACATCTCTCAAGTGTTCCTCATGCTCCTGGTTACTCTTTGAATACACGAATATGTCATCAATAAATACAATTACACAGATATCCAAGAGCGGTTGAAATATCCTATTCATTAGTTCCATAAAAGCTGCAGGGGCATATGTCAAACCGAAAGGCATCACCAAGAATTCATAATGACCATATCGAGTTCTGAAAGTTGTTTTTGAAATATCCTCCTCCTTGATCTTCAACTGATAGTAACGACCTCCTCGTGTCAATCTTAGAGAATACTTGTGCACCCCTGCAGTTGATCAAACAAATCATCAATTCTAGGTATGGGATACTTATTTTTGATGGTCACCCCATTCAACTGCCTATAATCAATACAAAGCCTCAATGTTCCATCCTTCTTCTTCACTAATAGTACCGGAGCACCCCATGGGGATACACTGGGTCGTATGAAACCCTTATCTAATAATTCTTGTATTTGGTTCTTTAATTCCTCTAGCTCAGTGGTGCCATTCTGTAGGGAGGCTTAGATATTGGGGTTGTCTTGGAGACCGGATCAATAGCAAATTCACCCTCTCTATCTAGAGGTAAACCCAGCAAGTCATCAGGGAATATATCGTGGAATTCTTTGACCACTACAATTTCGTCTAGGTGGGTTTCCTGATTTGAATGCTCCTTTACACACACCATATAACAAAAACAACCTTTTCTGCATAAGGCGATAAACTTGAAGTGTCGATATCAAGGAAGGAGGCAAATCATGCCTAATGCCCTCAAAAAAAAATATATAGGTGATCCGGTATGCAAAAAAGTAATTATTTTTTTTAAACAATCAATACTAGCATGATGAGAAGATAACCAATCCATGCCAAGTATAATATCAAAGCCCTGGATCTCTAGGAGAATCAAATCAGCAAGGAGTTCGTGGTCTCCAATAGAGATCAAACAAGATGGGTAGACCACGTTTGTTGCCAATGAATCTCCAACAGTAGTTGTTACATATAACATATAATCCAGGGGTTTAGGTAGAATATCCAAGTGACAAGCAAAGTATTGTGAATCAAACGATAAGTTGGAGCCGGGATCAAACAAAACTTTTGCATTTCTTTTAGAAACATGAAGAATACCTTCCACCACTGATTTAGAAGCTTTAGAATCTTGTTCAGTGATAGCGTACTATCTAGCATGGGCTGAGGGTCTAGGAGACAGTGGCTCTTTCTTCTTCCTCAAAGGGCAATCTTTTATTTGATGATCCAACTTTCCACAACCAAAACATGCCCCAATCACCCGAAAACACCGACTTGTTTCATGATTTAATCCGCAATTTGCACATGACTGAGTCCTCCACAATGGTTTCCTTTTCTCAAATCCAGATGTCTTAAACCTCTTGTTACTAGCTTCATATTCATTTTCTCTCCTGCTTTTGCCAGTAAATTTGTCCCTTTTGTTCTTGCCAATGATTTCTTGAATTTCCTCCATGTCTCTTTCAATTTTCAAAGCTCTTTCTACCATATCAGCATAGGTTTGTAATTTTAGAGCTGACATTCGGCTTCTTATTGCTGGTCGTAATCCCCTTTCAAACCTTCTTGCTCTTCTAGATTCATCATCGGTCATATGTGTGGCAAACCTGGAGAGCTCAGTGAATTTAGATTCATACTTTGTAACCGTCATACTTCCCTGGATAAGATTCAAGAACTCCAATTCTTTTTGCTCTCTCATACAATCTGGAAAATATTTATCATTAAACTTTTCTTGGAATAACTTCCATGTCATTGGCTTATGTTTGATTTCAGACATCCTCTTAATCATTCTCCACCAGTGTTCAGCTTCTCCTTCCAGCATAAAGGTGGCAAGAAAAACCTTTCGATCATCAGGGTAATTTAAAGCATCAAATATTTTTTCTATCTGCATCATCCATCGTTCTGCCACCATTGGATCAGACTCACCACTAAAACTGGGAGGGCTAAGCTTCTTAAACTATCCAATTCCCAACCCCATTTGGTTTGATGTCTCTGTTCCATCATTACTCCCTTGTTGGGCAGGTTGTTGTAGTTGTTGCATCACTTGTGCCATAGTCTCCAAAGTCCGCATGATACCACTCAATTGATCAGCAGTAGACGCAATAGGAGAACCAGATGATCTCGTCATCCTCGCTTCCTAAAACATCAAAGGAACATTTTCTTTGATCAATCTCTAATTGATAGTCAATAAACCTCAAAAAAAAAAAATGATATTCTTAGTGATTCTCAAATCATGCTCTGGAACGTCCGTGCCATGGTGACCGACGTGAGCGGAGCAAAACGTCAGCCATTTCAGCACCTTGGAACCCCCGGGTGGCACTGGGCTGGATTGGGCATCCGTATAGCAGGGACGGTGCTACCTCTCGCTTCGCTCGCTGTCTGCCGCTTGCCGCTCGCTCGCTCGGCCAAAATTGGCTAGTTTTGGCCAATTTTTGGGCAGTTCTTGTGTTCCGCAACGACCGACGTGAACGGAGCAAAACGTCGGCCATCTAAGCACCCTGGAAACCCCAGGTGGCATAGGGCTGGATGGGGCATTCCTATAGCAGGGACGGTGCTGCCTGTCACGCCCCTCAAAAATATCGACAATATTTAAAATTTTCATCATAACTAACCCAGGATCCAAGCACACATTTGAGGTCACTAAGAAAACATTCAGATCAAAATTTCACCTCTATAGTTTACAAATTCATAACCCTGTGCAATTCATAAACATACCACACATCACTCGATAATTCATACAATCAGAACTCAACTCAACAAAATAATAACCACAACATAAATTCACAAATGGGGAAGTCTATGCAGTCACCAAACCAACGATTTCCATAAGATCATATCATTACACGAATTTAACCTATCATTCCAAAATCCTATACATGAGGGATCCTTTATCTTATACAAAATCCACAGGTTTAGAATCATCGTCACATTTCATAAGATGCAGAGTATCTTATACAACAAATACACATATGCTAACAAAGATCTGCCCAAAATCTTCTAAACTTTCCACCGCCTCAGCCCAATCTTAACATTTAAGCAAGCAATATGCTATCCTGAAAAATTTATCAACAAACGGGGTGAGCATAAAGAGCTCAGCAAGTGACTAACATATCCATATCAAAATAGTACAACTTCCAAAGAGATACAGTTCCAAAATACAAGGCAGAATATACGATTTCGTAGACATAATATCATTAAGAGCAGAAACACAATTGTCCTTTCAATCTTACATATTTGGTTCCTAACAGATTGGGGCATAGAGTAATTGGAGCATATCAGTAACAAAGGAAACATATCGGAGCTTATCAATGGCATATAAAATGTTCCGAAGCATATCAACGGCATATGAAACATTTCAAAGCAAAATCATCAGTGAATGAAGCATTTCAGAGCATATCAAATACAAATATCATACAGAAGCTCAAACGTCGTCCTTGATGTTGCAATCATATCATTCTTATCTAGAGCATGAACTGAAACAACTCACCAAAACTCTGGATGTCATATCAAACATATAGAAGGTGTGGTAGGATCTCAGTCAGAATGTGATTCATCCATTTCTGAATGACCACCTGACAAAAGTCTCCCATGTCTGGGAGATCCATCCACCCACGTCTAGGTGAAGTCAGAGGGGCCGGCAGAGCATCGCAGGCTCTAAGCACATACCCTTTACCATTTCTGGCAAGGGTCCAGAATATCCCACAGAGCGGGACCCCACAGAGCGGGTAATAAGCGCATACCCTTTACCATTTCTGGCAAAGGTCCAGACAATCCCACACACCAGAGTACAAGAGGGCAGTTTTAACAATAAGTAGCATATATCGGAAGCACACGCGGAACAACAAACGTGCATGTGCCTTTTCGAGACAATACGAAACAAAGAACAAATCTCTCACAAATGTATTCAGATTTGGAATGAAATAAAAACAAGAGTGTACAGGGATTCCAAGCAATCATATTTAGCTCAATTCCAAAAAGAAGGTTAGACGAATTCAAATATCGAATGGAACGGAGCAGAATATGCGAAATCGACCAAAGCTCGATTTCGGACAGAATTCCAGTGGCACATCAAACAAATACTTCAGAATATCAATTATGCTCCAATACCCATAAGAAAACTATGGTCAAACTATATATCAATCTATATTCTGATGGAATAAATTTCATATGAAGCAGGGTTCCCAACGCGGAGTTACCTTTGATTTGGTAACACAAGGTCAAAAACGCAATCACTGTTTTGTAGAATTTACAGGGTCGGATTCAACAGATAATAGGGTAGGCAATTGAATTCCAAAATTTTCAAAATATATGTCAAAAGAAAGATTTTCAAGTCTAGTTTCAAATAAAATCTGTTTGGTACAATTCAGAATTTTCAACTGGGAGTTATAGGCATTTTAGTATCGACAGGTCAGAAATCTTGAACCCTGTTTTACAGCGTCTATAGGATCAATTGAATCAGATGTTTGGGTAAGTATTCGGTGTCCAAAATCTACAAAATCAGTGTCAACAGGAAGATATAAGAGTCTAATTTCAAACAAAATCGTTCCTGCCCGAATTCCCATTTTTTACTAAAACTTATAGCTGAAACAGTGTATAGGGGTCAGTTTACCGAAAAAAGACTTCAGAATCCATGGTTCTATGTCCAAAGAGAGACATAACAGTTTCTAAAATAGAAATCCTTCAATTTGTCTTGAATCAACATAAAAACAGAGACTAAAAATTCTGTAGGATGGGGTTAGAACACTTGCCTTTGAGAATTTTGACCCGAAGTGAAAAGATTAAAGCAAGAACCCTAAAAACCCCAATTTTTTTCTTCTTCTTCCTCTTCTTCTTCTTCTTCTTCTTCTTTATTTCTCTCTTTCTTTCTTTGATCACCCATGAGCTGCCTTCTCTTCTTCCTTAAGAACGAAGGCAGAGAGGCTTAAACGGTGAAATTTGTCATTTTGTGTGTTTCGCAATTTAGTCCTTGTTTTTATCATATTCATGATTAGGTCCTTAGGGTTTACATATAGGATCTCAGATTTTTTTTTTTTTGAACAGATCTCCCAAATCTAACAAATAAGTTAGCTCTGATTCATACTCTATTTCTTTTATCAATTTAAAATAAATGCTTACATTATCACCAGAAATTTATACGAAAATTCGGAAATGAGGGGTGTTACACTGCCTCTCGCTTCGCTCGCTGTCCGCCGCTCCCCGCTTGCTCGCTCAGCCAAAAATGGCCAGTTTTGGCCCGATTTTGGGTAGTTTTTACCATTTTTTGGTAGTTCTTCTGTCCAGTGGAGACCGACGTGAGCGGGGTAAAACGTCAGCCATCTCAGCACCCTGGAACCCCCAGAGTGGCACATGGATGGATGGGGCATTCGTATAGCAGGGACGGTGTTGCCTCTCGCTTCACTCGCTGTCCGCTGCTCGCCGCTCGCTCGCTCAGCCAAAAATGATAGTTTTGGCCTATTTTTGGGCCGTTTTGGCATGGTTTTGGGCATATCTTGCATGCCGCGGCGTCCGACGTGAGCGGAGCAAAATGTCAGACATCTCAGCACCCTGGAACCCCCCGGGTGGCACAGGCTGGATGGGGCATTCGTATAGTAGGGATGGTGCTGCCTCTCGCTTCGCTCGCTGTCCGCTGCTCGCCGCTCGCTTGCTCAGCCAAAAATGGCCAGTTTTGACCCTTTTTGGGCCGTTTTGGCCAGTTTTTGGGTTGTTCTTGCGTGCCGCGGCGACCGACGTGAGCAGAGCAAAACGTCAGCCATCTCAGCACCCTGGAACCCCCCAAGTGGCACAGGGCTGGATTGGGCATTCGTTTAGCAGGGACGGTGCTGCCTCTCGCTTCGCTAGCTGTCCGCCGCTCGCCGCTCGCTCGTCAGCCAAAATTGGCCTATTTTGGCCCATTTTTCTGCCATTTTGGCAAGTTTATGTGCAGTTCTTGCGTGCCGCGGTGACCGACGTGAGCGGGGCAAAACGTCAGCCATCTTAGCACCCTAGAACCCCCCGGGTGGCACAGGGCTGGATGTGGCATTCGTGTAGCAGGGACGATGCTGCCTCTCGCTTCGCTGGCTGTCCGCTGCTCGCCACTCGCTCGCTCAGCCTAAAATGGCTAGTTTTGGCCCGTTTTGGCTAGTTTTTGGGCAGTTCTTGCATGCCGCGACGATTGACGTGAGCGGAGCAAAATGTCATCCATCTCAGTACCCTGGAACCCCCCGGGTGGCACAGGGCTGGATGGGGCATTCGTATAGCAGGGACGGTGCTGCCTCTCGCTTCGCTCGTTGTTCCCCGATCGCCGCTCGCTCGCTCAGCCAAAAATGGCTTGTTTTGTGCCGTTTTTGGGCCATTTTGGCCAGTTTTTGTGCAGTTCTTGCGTGCCGCAGCGACCGTCGTGAGTGGAGCAAAACGTCAGCCATCTTAGCACCCTGGATGTTGATTTTGGACTCTTTCACTCGGCTAGTGCCTTCATGAGTGACCACAAGAGTTCTCCAAATATCAAAAGCCGAATCACAAATTGAAACACGATTAAATTCATTTTTGTCTAGTGCACAAAACAAGGCATTCATAGCCTTTGCATTTAAAGCAAAAACCTTCTTCTCCGATTCATTCCATTCGCTCATCAGAAGAGAAGATTTTTGAAATCCGCTTTCAACAATAGTCCAAAGCTCGAAATCCATAGAAATGAGGAAGATCCTCATCCGAGTCTTCGAATACGTGTAATCCGACCCATTAAACATAGGTGGACGTGTGATAGAGTGTCCCTCATGCATGACAGAGTAAGCCATCTCTCTTGGGTATTAAACCAAATATGAGACTGAGCCTTGCTCTGATACTAATTGTTAGGATCGGAGCGGCACTAAGAGGGGGGGGTGAATTAGTGCAGTGGATTAAAACGTTGGTTTCGACAAATCTTTCGTACGATAAAATTCAGAATCGGATTGCTTAACTTGAAAGCGTATTCGCAAAGTTGTGCTGCAAAGGTAATGATGAAGTAAAACAAGTAAGAAGGTTTGCAGTAATGTAAATAGCAGTAATGAAATGCAAACCTGAGATTACGCCGTTTTTGAAGTGGTTCGGTCAAGTGACCTACATCCACTTGCGAGTCCCCTCTTTGATGAGGCTCCCACCTTCCACTAGCAAATCTCTTGAAAGGGAAGGGTGAATACCCCTCTTACAACTCTTTTAAAAGCGGTTCACTCTCTTACAGATTTTCAGCAAGAAAGAAGGAGGTGAACACTAGCAAATTGAAAACAAGACTAGCTAAGACTTTTCATAGGCCTTTCTCTCAAACAATTGCTGCTCAAAAGTTGTAATCTCAGTTGAGATTTGAGGGGTATTTATAGGCCTTAAGAGGATTCAAATTTGGGCTCCAAAATTTGAATTCTCTTGGAGTTCCCGATGCGGGCGGTGCCACCGCCTGTCAGTGGCGGTGCAACCACGCTTTAGTGCTGGTATGATCACACTCGTTTTGTGTGTGTCGTCCCTCGCCTTTGTGCACGTCACGGATGGCCCAAAACCATCGCCTCAGAGGTCGATGGGAGAGGTTTTGGTCACTCGGGGCACAAAAAGGAGTGCAACACGAGGACTTCCCAGGGGGTCACCCATCCTAGTACTACTCTCGCCCAAGCACGCTTAACTTCGGAGTTCTGATGGGATCCAGTGCTTTAGTACTGTTATGATCACACTCGTTTTGTGTGTGTCGTCCCTCGCCTTTGTGCACGGCACGGATGGCCCAAAACCATCGCCTCGTAGGTCGACGGGAGAGGTTTTGGTCGCTCGGGGCACAAAAAGGAGTGCAACACGAGGACTTCCCAGGGGTCAACCATCCTAGTACTACTCTCGCCCAAGCACGCTTAACTTCGGAGTTCTGTGGGATCCGGTACTTTAGTGCTGGTATGATCGCACTTGTTTTTTGTGCGTCGTCCCTCGCCTTTGTGCACGTCACAGACGGCGTAGCGACGAGCGGGGACCCTCGCACGCCCCGAAACACTCGAACGATCTCGGAATCTCCATTCTCGGATCTATCCGATGCCCACGAGGCCGACTGCGCATCGGACACGACAAGCGTGCACCGAAACCCTCTGAACTTTCTCGAACGAACTCGGAATCGCTATTGTGACCCCATTCCGGAAAGCTCTCTCGGAGCCCCATGAGACTGACTACGTAGCGGTCACGGCAAATTTCGAGGCCCAAAACCAACGCCTCGGAGGTTGACAGGAGAGGTTTTGGTCACTCGGGGCACAAAAAGGAGTGCAACACGAGGACTTCCCAGGGGGTCACCCATCCTAGTACTACTCTCGCCCAAGCACTCTTGACTTCGAAGTTCTAATGGGATCCGGTGCTTTAGTGCTGGTATGATCGCACTTGTTTTGTGTCCGTCGTCCCTCGCCTTTGTGCACGTCACGGACAGCGTACCGACGACCGGGGACCCTCGCGCGCCCCGAAACCCTCGAACGATCTCGGAATCGCCATTCTCGGGTCTCTCCGAAGCCCACGAGGCCGACCGCGCACAAGACACGACAAGCGTGCGCCGAAACCCTATGAACTTTCTCGAACGAACTCGGAATCGCTATTGCGACCCAATTCCGGAAAGCTCTCTCGGAGCCCCACGAGACTGACTGTGTAGTGGTCACGGCAAATTTCGAGGCCCAAAACCATCGCCTCGGAGGTCAATGGGAGAGGTTTTGGTTGCTCGGGGCACAAAAAGGAGTGCAAAACGAGGACTTCCTAGGGGGTCACGCATCCTAGTACTACTCTCGCCCAAGCACGCTTAACTTCGGAGTTCTGATGGGATCCGGTGCTTTAGTACTGGTATGATCGCACTGAATTTGTGTGTGTCGTCCCTCGCCTTTGTGCACGTCACAAACGGCGTACCGACGACCGGGGACCGTCGCGCACCCCGAAACCCTCGAACGATCTCGGAATCGCCATTCTCGAATCTATCCGATGCCCACAAGGCCGACCGCGCACCGGACACGACAAGCGTGCCCCGAAACCCTCTGAACTTTCTCGAACGAACTCGGAATTGCTATTGCGACCCCATTCCGGAAAGCTCTCTTGGAGCCCCATGAGACAGACTGCGTAGCAGTCATGGCAAATTTCGAGGCCCAAAACCATCGCTTCGGAGGTTGACGGGAATGGTTTTGGTCACTCGGGGCACAAAAAGGAGTGCAACACGAGGACTTCCCAGGGGTTTCCTATCCTAGTACTACTCTCGCCCAAGCACGCTTGACTTCGAAGTTCTGATGGGATCCGGTGCATTAGTGCTGGTATGATCGCAATCGTTTTGTGTGCGTCGTCCCTCGCCTATGTGCACGTCACGGACGGTGTACCGACGACCGGGGACCCTCGCGCGTCCCGAAACCCTCGAACGATCTCGGAATCGCCATTCTCGGATCTCTCCGATGCCCACGAGGCTGACCACGCACAGGACACGACAAGCGTGCGCCGAAACCCTCTGAACTTTCTCGAACAAACCCGGAATCGCTATTGCGACCCCATTCAGGAAAGCTCTTTCGGAGCCCCACGAGGCTAATGCGTAGTGGTCACGGCAAATTTCGAGGCCCAAAACCATCGCCTCGGTGGTCGACGGGAGAGGTTTTGGTCACTCGGGGCACAAAAAGGAGTGCAACACGACGACTTCCTAGGGGGTCACCCATCCTAGTACTACTCTCGCACAAGCACGATTAACTTCGGAGTTCTGATGGGATCTAGTGCTTTAGTGCTGGTATGATTGCACTCGTTTTGTGTGCGTCGTCCCTCGCCTTTGTGCACGTCACGGACGGCGTACCGACGACCGGGGACCCTCGCGCGCCCCAAAACCCTCGAACGATCTCGGAATCGCCATTCTCGGATCTCTCCGATGCCCATAAGGCCGACCACGCACAGGACACGACAAGCGTGCGCCGAAACCCTCTGAACTTTCTCGAACGAACCCGTAATCGCTATTGCGACCCCATTCCGGAAAGCTCTCTTGGAGCCCCATGAGACTGACGGCGTAGCGGTCACGGCAAATTTCGAGGCCCAAAACCATCGCCTCGGAGGTTGACGGGAGAGGTTTTGGTCACTCGGGGCACAAAAAGGAGTGCAACACGAGGACTTCCCAGGGGGTCACCCATCCTAGTACTACTCTTGCCCAAGCACTGTTGACTTCGAAGTTCTGATGGGATCCGGTGCTATAGTGCTGGTATGATCGCACTCGATTTGTGTGCGTCGTCCCTCGCCTTTGTGCACGTCAGGGACGGCGTACCAACGACTGGGGACCCTCGCGCGCCACGAAACCCTCGAACGATCTCGACCATTCTCGGATCTCTCTGATGCCCACGAGGCTGACCGCGCATAGGACACGACAAGCGTGCGCCGAAACCCTGTGAACTTTCTCGAACGAACTCGGAATCGCTAATGCGACCCCATTCCGGAAAGCTCTCTCGGAGCCCTACGAGACTGACCGCTTATTGGTCACGGAAAATTTCGAGGCCCAAAACCATCGCCTCGGAGGTCGACGGGAGATGTTTTTGTCGCTCGGGGCACAAAAAGGAGTGCAACACGAGAACTTCCCAGGGGGTCACCCATCCTAGTATACTCTCGCCCAAGCAAGCTTAACTTCGGAGTTTTGATGGGATCCGGTGCTTTTGTGCTGGTATGATCGCACTCGTTTCGTGTGCGTCGTCCCTCGCCTTTGTGCACATCACGGACGACGTACCGATGACCGGGGACCCTCGCGCGCCCCGAAACCCTCGAACGATCTCAGAATCGCCATTCTCGGATCTATACGATGCCCATGAGGCTGACCGCGCACCGGACACGACAAGCGTGCGCCGAAACCCTCTTGACTTTCTCGAACGAACTCGGAATCAATATTGCGACCCCATTCCGAAAAGCTCTCTCGTAGCCCCATGAGACTAACTACGTAGCGGTCACGGCAAATTTCGAGGCCCAAAACCATTGCCTCGGAGGTTGACGGGAGAGGTTTTGGTCACTAGGGGCACAAAAAGGAGTGCAACACGAGGACTTCCCAGGGAGTCACCCATCCTAGTACTACTCTCGCCCAAGCACGCTTGACTTCAAAGTTCTGATGGGATCCGGTGCTTTAGTGCTGGTATGATCGCACTCGTTTTGTGTGCGTCGTCCCACGCCATTGTGCATGTCACGGACGGCGTACCGACGACCGGGGACCCTCCCGCGCCCCGAAACCCTCGAACGATCTCGAAATCGCCATTCTCGGATTTCTCCGATGCCCACAAGGCCAACCGCGCACAGGACACGACATGCGTGCTCCGAAACCCTCTGAACTTTCTCGAACGAACTCGGAATCGCTATTGCTACCCCATTACGGAAAGCTCTCTCGGGTCCCCACGAGACTGACTGCGTATTGGTCACAGCAAATTTCAAGGCCCAAAACCATCGCCTCGGATGTTGACGGGAGAGGTTTTGGTCGCTCGGGGCACAAAAAGGAGTGCAACACGAGGACTTCCCAGGGGGTCACCCATCCTAGTACTACTCTAGCCCAAGCACGCTTAACTTCGGAGTTCTGATGGGATCCGGTGCTTTAGTGCTGGTATGATCGCACTCGTTTTGTATGCGTCGTCCCTCGGCTTTGTGCACGCCACGGACGGCGTACCGACAACCGGGGACTCTCGCTAGCCCCGAAACCGTCGAATGATCTCGGAATCGCCATTCTCGGATCTATCCGATGCCCACGAGGCCGACCGTGCACCGAACACAACAAGCGTGTGCCGAAACCCTCTGAACTTTCTCGAACGAACTCGGAATCGCTATTGCGACCCCATTCCGGAAAGCTCTCTTGGAGCCCCATGTGTCTGACTGCATAGCGGTCACGGCAAATTTCGAGGCCCAAAACCATCGCCTCGGAGGTTGAAGGGAGAGGTTTTGGTCACTCGGGGCACAAAAAGGAGTCCAAGACGAGGACTTCCCAGGGGTTCACCCATCCTTGTACTACTCTTGCCCAAGCACGCTTGACTTCGAAGTTCTGATGGGATCCGGTGCTTTAGTGCTGGTATGATCGCACTCGTTTTGTGTCCATCGTCCCTCACCTTTGTGCACGTCACGGACGGCGTATCGACGACCGGGGAACCTCCCGCGCCTCGAACGATCTCGGAATCACCATTCTTGGATCTCTCCAATGCCCACGAGGCCGACCGCGCATAGGACACGACAAGCGTGCGCCGAAACCCTCTGAACTTTCTCGAATGAACTCGGAATCGCTATTGCGACCCCATTCTGGAAAGCTCTCTCGGAGCCCCATGAGACTGACTTCGTAGCGGTCACGGTAAATTTTGAGGCCCAAAACCATCGCCTCGGAGGTCGACGGGAGAGGTTTTGGTCGCTCGGGGCTCAAAAAGGAGTGCAAAATGAGGACTTCCCAAGGGGTCACCCGTCCTAGTACTCTTCTCGCCCAAAAACGCATAACTTCGGAGTTCTGATGGGATCCGGTGCTTTAGTTCTGGTATGATCGCACTCGTTTTGTGTGCGTCGTCCCTCGCCTTTGTGCACCTCACGAATGGGGTATCGACGACCGGGGACCCTTGCGCGCCCAGAAACCCTCGAAAGATCTCGGAATCGCCATTCTCGGATCTCTCCGATGCCCACGAGGCCGACCGTGCACCTGACACGACAAGCGTGCGCCGAAACCCTCTGAACTTTCTCAAACGAACTCGGAATCGCTATTGCGACCCCATTCCGTAAAACTCTCTCGGAGCCCAATGAGAATGACTGAGTAACGGTCACGGCAAATTTGAGGCCAAAAACCATCGCCTCGGTGGTTGACGGGAGAGGTTTTGGTCTCTCGGTGCACAAAAGGGAGGGCAACACGAGGACTTCCCAGCGGGTCACCCATCCTAGTACAACTCTCGCCCAAGCACGCTTGACTTCGAAGTTCTGATGGGATATGGTGCTTTAGTGCTGGTATGATCGCACTCGTTTTGTGTGCGTCGACCCTCGCCTTTGTGCACGTCACGGACGGCGTAACGACGACCGGGGACCCTCCCACGCCCCGAAACCCTCGAACGATCTCGGAATCGCCATTCTCGGATCTGGTCGATGCCCACGAGGCCGACCGCGCACAGGACACGACAAGCATGCGCCGAAAGCCTCTGAACTTTCTCGAACGAACTCGGAATCGCTATTGCAACCCCTTTCCAGAAAGCTCTCTCGGAGCCCCACGAGACTGACTGCGTAGTGGTCATGGCAAATTTCGAGGCCCAAAACCATCGCCTCTGAGGTCGACGAGAGAGGTTTTGGTCGCTCGGGGCACAAAAAGGAGTGCAACACGAGGACTTCCCAGGGGGTCACCCATCCTAGTACTACTCTCGCCCAAGCACGCTTGACTTCGAAGTTCTGATGGGATCCGGTGCTTTAGTGCTGGTATGATCGCACTCGTTTTGTGTGCGTCGTCCCACGCCTTTTTGCACGTCACGGACAGCGTACAGACAACCGGGGACCCTCCCGCGCCCCGAAACCCTCGAACGATCTCGGAATCGCCATTCTCGGATTTCTCTGATGCCCACGAGGCCGACCGCTCACAGGACACGACAAGCGTGCGCCGAAACGCTCTGAACTTTCTCGAACAAACTCGTAATCGCTATTGCGACCCCATTCAGGAAAGCTCTCTCGGATCCCCACGAGACTGACTACGTATTGGTCACGGAAAGTTTCGATGCCCAAAACCATCGCCTCGGAGGTCGACGGGAGAGGTTTTGGTCACTCGGGGCACAAAAAGGAGTGCAACACAAGGACTTCCCAGGGGGTCACCCATCCTAGTACTACTCTCGCCCAAGCACGCTTAACTTCGGAGTTCTGATGGGATCCTGTGCTTTAGTGCTGGTATGATCGCACTTTCGTTTTTTGTCGTCCGTCCCTCAACTTTGTGCACGCCACCGGACGGCGCACCGACATTTTTGGGGACTCTCGCTGCTCCGAAACCCTCGAACGATCTCGGAATCGCCATTCTCGGATCTATCCGATTCCCACGAGGCCAACCGCGCACCGGACACGACAAGCATGCGCCGAAACGCTCTGAACTTTCTCGAACGAACTCGGAATCGCTATTGCGACCCCATTCCGTAAAGCTCTCTTGGAGCCCCATGAGACTGACAGCGTAGCGGTCACGGCAAATTTCGAGGCCCAAAACCATCGCCTCGGAGGTTGAAGGGAGAGGTTTTGGTCACTCGGGGCACAAAAAGGAGTCCAACACAAGGACTTCCCAGGGGGTCACCCATCCTTATACTACTCTCGCCCAAGCACGCTTGACGTCGAAGTTCTGATGGGATCCGGTGCTTTAGAGCTGGTATGATCGTACTCGTTTTGTGTCCGTCGTCCCTCGGCTTTGTGCACGTCACGGACGGCGTACCGATGACCGGGGACCCTCTCGCGCCTCGAATGATCTCGAAATCGCCATTCTCGGATCGCTCCGATGCCCACGAGGCCGACCACGCACAGGACACGACAAGCATGCGCCGAAACCCTCTGAACTTTCTCGAATGAACTCGGAATCGCTATTGCGACCCGATTCCGGAAAGCTCTCTCGGAGCCCCTTAAGACTGACTGCGTAGCGGTCATGGTAAATTTTGAGGCCCAAAACCATAGCCTCGGAGGTTGAAGGGAGAGGTTTTGGTCACTCGGGGCACAAAAAGGAGTGCAACATGAGGACTTCCCAGGGGGTCACCCATGCTAGTACTACTCTCGCCCAAGCACGCTTGACTTCGAAGTTCTGATGGGATCCGGTGCTTTAGTGCTGGTATGATCGCACTCGTTTTGTGTGCGTCGTCCCTCGCCTTTGTGCACGTCACGGACAGCGTACAGACAACCGGGGACCCTCCCGCGCCCCGAAACCCTCGAACGATCTCGGAATCGCCATTCTCGGATTTCTCTGATGCCCCCGAGGCCGACCGCTCACAGGACACGACAAGCATGCGCCGAAACGCTCAGAACTTTCTCGAACAAACTCGTAATCGCTATTGCGACCCCATTCAGGAAAGCTCTCTCGGATCCCCACGAGACTGACTACGTATTGGTCATGGCAAATTTCGAGGCCCAAAACCATCGCCTCGGAGGTCGACGGGAGAGGTTTTGGTCACTCAGGGCACAAAAAGGAGTGCAACACGAGGACTTCCCAGGGGGTCACCCATCCTAGTACTACTCTCGCCCAAGCACGCTTAACTTCGGAGTTCTGATGGGATCCTATGCTTTAGTGCTAGTATGATCGCACTCGTTTTGTGTGCGTTGTCCCTCAGCTTTGTGCACGCCACGGACGGCGTACCGACAATTGGGGACTCTCGCGCGCCCCGAAACCCTCGAACGATCTCGGAATCGCCATTCTCGGATCTATCCGATGCCCATGAGGCCAACCGCGCACCGGACACGACAAGCATGCGCCGAAACCCTCTGAACTTTCTCGAACGAACTCGGAATCGCTATTGCGACCCCATTCCGGAAAGCTCTCTTGGAGCCCCATGAGATTGACAGCGTAGCGGTCACGGCAAATTTCGAGGCCCAAAACCATCGCCTCAGAGGTTGAAGGGAGAGGTTTTGGTCACTAGGGGCACAAAAAGGAGTCCAACACAAGGACTTCCCAGGGGGTCACCCATCCTTATACTACTCTCGCCCAAGCACGCTTGACGTCGAAGTTCTGATGGGATTCGGTGCTTTAGTACTGGTATGATCGCACTCGTTTTGTGTCCGTCGTCCCTCGCCTTTGGGCACGTCACGGACGGCGTACCGATGACCGGGGACCCTCTCGCGCCTCGAATGATCTCGGAATCGCCATTCTCGGATCGCTCCGATGCCCACGAGGCCGACCACGCACAGGACACGACAAGCGTGCGCCGAAACCCTCTGAACTTTCTCGAATGAACTCGGAATCGCTATTGCGACCCGATTCGGAAAGCTCTCTAGGAGCCCCTTGAGACTGACTGCGTAGCGGTCATGGTAAATTTTGAGGCCCAAAACCATAGCCTCGGAGGTTGAAGGGAGAGGTTTTGGTCACTCGGTGCACAAAAAGGAGTGCAACACGAGGACTTCCAAGGGGTCACCCATCCTAGTACTACTCTCGCCCAAGCACGCTTAACTTCGGAGTTCTGATGGGATCTGATGCTTTAGTGCTGGTATGATCGCACTCGTTTTGTGTGCGTCGTCCCTCGGTTTTGTGCACGCCACGGACGGCGTACCGACAACTGGGGACTCTCGCGCGCCCCGAAACCATCGAATGATCTCGGAATCGCCATTCTCGGATCTATCCGATGCCCACGAGGCCGACCGTGCACCAGACACAACATGCGTGCGCCGAAACCCTCTGAACTTTCTCGAACGAACTCGGAATCGCTATTGCGACCCCATTCCGGAAAGCTCTCTTGGAGCCCCATGTGACTGATTGCGTAGCGGTCACAGCAAATTTCGAGGCCCAAAACCATCACCTCGGAGGTTGAAGGGAGAGGTTTTGGTCACTCGGGGCACAAAAAGGAGTCCAACACGAGGACTTCCCAGGGGTTCACCCATCCTTGTACTACTCTCGCCCAAGCACGCTTGACTTCGAAGTTCTGATGGGATCCGGTGCTTTAGTGCTGGTATGATCGCACTCGTTTTGTGTCTATCGTCCGTCACCTTTGTGCACATCACGGACGGCGTATCGACGACCGGGGAACCTCCCGCGCCTCAAACGATCTCGGAATCACCATTCTCGGATCTCTCCAATGCCCATGAGGCCGACCGCGCATCGGACACGACAAGCGTGCACCGAAACCCTCTGAACTTTCTCGAATGAACTCGGAATCGCTATTGCGACCCCATTCTGGAAAGCTCTCTCGGAGCCCCATGAGACTGACTGTGTAGTGGTCACGGTAAGTTTTGAGGCCCAAAACCATCGCCTCGGAGGTCGACGGGAGAGGTTTTCGTCGCTCGGGGCTCAAAAAGGAGTGCAAAATGATGACTTCCCAAGGGGTCACCCGTCCTAGTACTCTTCTCACCCAAACACGCATAACTTCGGAGTTATGATGGGATCCGGTGCATTAGTTCTGGTATGATCGCACTCGTTTTGTGTGCGTCGTCCCTCGCCTTTGTGCACCTCACGAATGGGGTATCGACGACCGGGGACCCTTGCGCACCCAGAAACCCTCGAAAGATCTCGGAATCGCCATTCTCGGATCTCTCCGATGCCCACGAGGCCGACCGTGCACCTGACACGACTAGCGTGCGCCGAAACCCTCTAAACTTTCTCGAACGAACTCGGAATCGCTATTGCGACCCCATTCCAGAAAACTCTCTCGGAGCCCAATGAGAATGACTGAGTAACGGTCACGGCAAATTTGAGGCCAAAAACCATCGCCTCGGAGGTTGACGGGAGAGGTTTTGGTCTCTCGGGGAACAAAAGGGAGGGCAACACGAGGACTTCCCAGCGGGTCACCCATCCTAGTACAACTCTCTCCCAAGCACGCTTGACTTTGAAGTTCTGATGGGATATGGTGCTTTATTGCTGGTATGATCGCACTCGTTTTGTGTGCGTCGTCCCTCGGCTTTGTGCACGCCACGGACGGTGTACCGACAACCGGGTACTCCCGCGTGCCCCGAAACCGTCGAATGATATCGGAATCGCCATTCTCGGATCTATCCGATGCCCACGAGGCCGACCGTGCACCGGACACGACAACCGTGCGCCGAAACCCTCTGAACTTTCTCGAACGAACTCGGAATCGCTATTGCGACCCCATTCCGGAAAGCTCTCTTGGATCCCCATGTGACTGACTGCGTAGCGGTCACGGCAAATTTCGAGGCCCAAAACCATCGCCTCGGAGGTTGAAGGGAGAGGTTTTGATCACTCGGGGCACAAAAAGGAGTCCAACACGAGGACTTCCCAGGGGTTCACCCATCCTTGTACTACTCTCGCCCAAGCACGCTTGACTTCGAAGTTCTAATGGGATCCGGTGCTTTAGTGCTGGTATGATCTCACTCGTTTTGTGTCTATCGTCCCTTACCTTTGTGCACGTCACGGACGGCGTATCGACGACCGGGGAACCTCCCGCGCCTCGAATGATATCGGAATCGCCATTCTCGGATCTCTCCATTGCCCACGAGGCCGACCGCGCATCGGACACGACAAGCGTGCGCCGAAACCCTCTGAACTTTCTCGAATGAACTCGGAATCGCTATTGCGACCCCATTCTGGAAAGCTCTCTCGGAGCCCCATCAGACTGACTGCGTAGCGGTCACGATAAATTTTGAGGCCCAAAACCATCGCCTCGGAGGTCGACGGGAGAGGTTTTGGTCGCTCGGGGCTCAAAAAGGAGTGCAAAATGAGGACTTCCCAAGGGGTGACCTATCCTAGTACTCTTCTCGCCCAAACACGCATAACTTCGGAGTTCTGATGGGATCCGGTGCATTAGTTTTGGTATGATCGCACTCGTTTTGTGTGCGTCGTTCCTCGCCTTTGTGCACCTCACGAATGGGGTATCGACGACCAGGGACCCTTGCGCGCCTAGAAACCCTCGAAAGGTCTCGGAATCGCCATTCTCGGATCTCTCCGATGCCCACGAGGCCGACCGTGCACTTGACACGACTAGCGTGCGCCGAAACCCTCTGAACTTTCTCAAACGAACTCGGAATCGCTATTGCGACCCCATTCCGGAAAACTCTCTCGGAGCCCAATGAGAATGACTGAGTAACGGTCACGGCAAATTTGAGGCCAAAAACCATCGCCTCGGAGGTTGACGGGAGAGGTTTTGGTCTCTCGGGGCACAAAAGGGAGGGCAACACGAGGACTTCCCAGCGGGTCGCCCATCCTAGTACAACTCTCGCCCAAGCACGCTTGACTTTGAAGTTCTGATGCGATATGGTGCTTTAGTGCTGGTATGATCGCACTCGTTTTGTGTGCGTCGTCCCTCGCCTTTGTGCACGTCACGGACGGCGTAACGACGACCGGGGACCCTCCCGCTCCCCGAAACCCTCGAACGATCTCGGAATTGCCATTCTCGGATCTGTTCGATGCCCACGAGGCCGACCGCACACAGGACACGACAAGCGTGCGCCGAAAGCCTCTGAACTTTCTCGAACGAACTCGGAATCGCTATTGCGAACCCATTCCGGAAAGCTCTCTCGGAGCCCCACGAGACTGACTGTGTAGTGGTCATGGCAAATTTCGAGGCCCAAAACCATCGCCTCGGAGGTCGACGGGAGAGGTTTTGGTCGCTCGGGGCACAAAAAGGAGTGCAACACGAGGACTTCCAAGGGGGTCACCCATCCTAGTACTACTCTCGCCCAAGCACGCTTGACTTCGAAGTTCTGATGGGATCCGGTGCTTTAGTGCTTGTATGATCGCGACTTCGCTTTGTGTGCGCCGTCCCCTCGCCTTTGTGCACGCCACGGATAGCGCATGACAACCGGGGACCCTCCCGCCCTTCGAAACCCTCAAACGATCTCGGAATCGCCATTCTCGGATTTCTCTGATGCCCACGAGGCCGACCGCTCACAGGACACGACAAGCGTGCGCCGAAACGCTCTGAACTTTCTCGAACAAACTCGGAATCGCTATTGCGACCCCATTCAGGAAAGCTCTCTCGGATCCCCACGAGACTGACTACGTATTGGTCACGGCAAATTTCGAGGCCCAAAACCATCGCCTCGGAGGTCGACGGGAGAGGTTTTGGTCGCTCGGGGCACAAAAAGGTGTGCAACACGAGGACTTCCCAAGGGGTCACCCATCCTAGTACTACTCTCGCCCAAGCACGCTTAACTTCGGAATTCTGATGGGATCCTGTGCTTTAGTGCTGGTATGATCGCACTCGTTTTGTGTGCGTCGTCCCTCAGCTTTGTGCACGCCACGGACGGCGTACCGACAATTGGGGACTCTCGCGCGCCCCGAAACCCTCGAACGATCTCGGAATCGCCATTCTCGGATTTATCCGATGCCCACGAGGCCAACCGCGCACCGGACACGACAAGCATGCGCCGAAACCCTCTGAACTTTCGCGAACGAACTCGGAATCGCTATTGCGACCCCATTCCGGAAAGCTCTCTTGGAGCTCCATGAGACTGACAGCGTAGCGGTCACGGCAAATTTCGTGGCCCAAAACCATCGCCTCGGAGGTTGAAGGGAGAGGTTTTGGTCACTCGGGGCACAAAAAGGAGTCCAACACAAGGACTTCCCAGGGGTTCACCCATCCTTGTACTACTCTCGCCCAAGCACGCTTGACGTCGAAGTTCTGATGGGATCCGGTGCTTTAGTGCTAGTATGATCGCACTCGTTTTGTGTCCGTCGTCCCTCGCCTTTGTGCACGTCACGGACGGCGTACCGATGACCGGGGACCCTCTCGCGCCTTGAACGATCTCAGAATCGCCATTCTCGGATCGCTCCGATGCCCACGTGGCCGACCACGCACAGGACACGACAAGCGTGCGCCGAAACCCTCTGAACATTCTCGAATGAACTCGGAATCGCTATTGCGACCCCATTACGGAAAGCTCTCTCGGAGCCCCATGAGACTGACTGCGTAGCGGTCATGGTAAATTTGAGGCCCAAAACCATATCCTCGGAGGTTGAAGGGAGAGTTTTTGGTCACTCGGGGCACAAAAAGGTGTGCAACATGAGGACTTCCCTGGGGGTCACCCATCCTAGTACTACTCTCGCCCTAGCACTCTTGACTTCGAAGTTCTGATGGGATCCGGTGCTTTAGTGCTGGTATGATCGCACTCGTTTTGTGTCCGTCGTCCCCCGTCTTTGTGCACGTCACGGACGGCGTACCGACGACTGGGGACCCTCGCTCGCCCCGAAACACTCGAACGATCTCGGAATCGCCATTCTCGGATCTCTCCGATGCCCACGAGGCCGACCGCGCACAGGACACGACAAGCGTGTGCCGAAACCCTATGAACTTTCTCGAACGAACTCGGAATCGCTATTGCGACCCCATTCCGGAAAGCTCTCTCGGAGCCCCATGAGACTGACTGCGTAGCGGTCACGGTAAATTTTGAGGCCCAAAACCATCGCCTTGGAAGTCGACGGGAGAGGTTTTGGTCGCTCGGGGCACAAAAAGGAGTGCAACTTTAGGACTTCCCAGGGGATCACCCATCCAAGTACTCTTCTCGCCCAAGCACTTATAACTTCGGAGTTCTAATGGGATCCGGTGCTTTAGTTCTGGTATGAATGCACTCGTTTTGTGTGCGTCATCCCTCCCCTTTGTACACGTCACGGATGGGGTATCGACGACCGGGGACCCTTGCGCGCCCAGAAACCCTTGAAAGATCTCGGAATCGCCATTCTCAGAACTCTCCGATGCCCACGAGGCCGACCGTGCACCTGACACGACAAGCGTGCGCCGAAACCCTCTGAACTTTCTCGAACGAACTCGGAATCGCTATTGCGACCCCATTCCGGAAAGCCCTCTCGGAGCCCCATGAGAATGACTGCGTAGTGGTCACGGCAAATTTTGATGCCCAAAACCATCGCCTCGGAGGTTGACGGGAGAGGTTTTGGTCACTCGGGGCATAAAAGGGAGTGCAACACGAGGACTTCCCAGGGGGTCACCCATCCTAGTACAACTCTCGCCCAAGCACGCTTGACTTCGAAGTTCTGATGGGATCTGGTGCTTTAGTGCTGGTATGAACGCACTCGTGTTGTGTGCGTCGTCCCTCGCCTTTGTGCACGTCACGGACGGCGTACCGACGACCGGGGACCCTCCAGCGCCCCGAAACCCTCAAACGATCTCGGAATCGCCATCTCGGATCTGTCCGATGCCCTCGAGGCCGACCGCGCACAGGACACGACAAGCGTGCGCCGAAAGCCTCTGAACTTTCTCGAACGAACTCGGAATCGCTATTGCGACCCCATTCCGGAAAGCTCTCTCGGAGCCCCACGAGACTGACTACGTAGTGGTCACGGCAAATTTCGAGGCCCAAAACCATCGCCTCGGAGGTCGATGGGAGAGGTTTTGGTCGCTCGGGGGGTCACCCATCCTAGTACTACTCTCGCCCAAGCACGCTTGACTTCAAAGTTCTGATGGGATTCGGTGCTTTAGTGCTGGTATGATCGCACTCGTTTTGTGTGCTTCGTCCCTCGCCTTTATGCACGTCACGGAAGGCATACCGACGACCGTGGACCCTCCCGCGCCGCAAAACACTCGAACGATCTCGGAATAGCCATTCTCGGATCTCTCCGATGCCCACCAGGCCGACCGCGCACCAGACACGACAAGCGTGCGCCGAAACCCTCTGAACTTTCTCGAACGAACTCGGAATCGCTATTGCGACCCCATTCCGGAAAGCTCTCTCGGAGCCCCATGAGACTCACTGCGTACCGGTCACGGCAAATTTCGAGGCCCAAAACCATCACCTCGGAGGTCGACGGGAGATGTTTTGGTCGCTCGGAGCACAAAAAGGAGTGCAACACGAGGACTTCCCAGGGTGTCACCCGTCCTAGTACTACTCTCGACCAAGCACGCTTAACTTCGGAGTTCTGATGGGATCCGGTGCTTTAGTGCTGGTATGATCGCACTCATTTTGTGCGTCGTCCCTCTCCTTTGTGCATGTCACGGACGGCGTACTGACGACCGGGGACCCTCGCGCGCCTCGAAACCCTCGAACGATCTCGGAATCACCATTCTCGGATCTATCCGATGCCCACGAGGCCGACCGCGCACCGGACATGACAAGCGTGTGCCGAAACCCTCTGAACTTTCTCGAACGAACTCGGAATCGCTATTGTGACCCCATTCCGGAAAGCTCTCTTGGAGCCCCATGAGACTAACTGCGTAGCGGTCATGGCAAATTTCGAGCCCCAAAACCATCGCCTCGGAGGTTGACGGGAAAGGTTTTGGTCACTCGGGGCACAAAAAGGAGTGCAACACGAGGACTTCCCAGGGGGTCACCCATCCTAGTACTACTCGAGCCCAAGCACGCTTGACTTCGAAGTTCTGATGGGATCCGGTGCTTCAGTGCTGGTATGATCGCACTCGTTTTGTGTGCGTCGTCCCTCACCTTTGTGCAAGTCACGGACGGCGTACCGACGACCGGGGACCCTCGCGCGCCCCGAAACCTTCGAATGATCTTGGAATCGCCATTCTTGGATCTCTTTGATGCCCACGAGACCGACCGCACACAGGACACGACAAGAGTGCGTCGAAACCCTCTGAACTTTCTCGAACGAACTCGGAATCGCTATTGCGGCAAATTTCGAGGCCCAAAACCATTGCCTCGGAGGTCGACGGGAGAGGTTTTGGTCGCTCGGGGCACAAAAAGGAGTGCAACACGAGGACTTCCCAGGGGGTCACCCATCCTAGTACTACACTAGTACCAAGCACGCTTAACTTTGGAGTTCTGATGGGTTCTGGTGCTTTATTGCTGGTATGATCGCACTCATTTTGTGTGTGTCGTCCCTCGCCTTTGTGCACGTCACGCACGGCGTACCGACGACCGGGGACCCTCGCGCGCCTCGAAACCCTCGAACGATCTTGGAATCGCGATTCTCGGATCTCTCCGATGACCACGAGGCCGACCGCGCACAGGACACGACAAGCGTGCGCCGAAACCCTGTGAACTTTCTCAAACGAACTCAGAATCGCTATTGCGACCCCATTCCGGAAAGCTCTCTCGGAGCCCCACGAGACTGACTGCGTAGTGGTCACGGCAAATTTCGAGGCCCAAAACCATCGCCTCGGAGGTCGATGGGAGAGGTTTTGGTTGCTCGGGGCACAAAAAGCAGTGCAACACGAGGACTTCCCACGGGGTCACCCATCCTAGTACTACTCTCGCCCAAGCACGCTTAACTTCGGAGTTCTGATGTGATCCGGTGCTTTAGTACTGGTATGATCGCACTCATTTTGTGTGCGTCGTCCCTCGCTTTTGTGCACGTCACCGATGGCGTACCGTCGACCGGGGACCCTCGCGCACCCCAAAACCCTCGAACGATCTCGGAATCGCCATTCTTGAATCTATCCGATGCCCACGAGGCCGATCGCGCACCGAACACGACAAGCGTACCCCGAAACCCTCTGAACTTTCTCGAAAGAACTCGGAATCGCTATTGCGACCCCATTCCGAAAAGCTCTCTCGGAGCCCCATGAGACAGACTGCGTAGCGGTCATGGCAAATTTCATGGCCCAAAACCATCACCTCGGAGGTTGACGGGAAAGGTTTTGGTCACTCGGGGCACAAAAAGGAGTGCAACATGAGGACTTCCCAGGGGGTCACCCATCCTAGTACTACTCTCGCCCAAGCACGCTTGACTTCGAAGTTCTGATGGGATCCGGTGCTTTCGTGCTGGTATGATCGCAATCGTTTTGTGTGCGTCGTCCCTCGCCTTTGTGCACGTCACGGACGGTGTACCGAAGATCGGGGACCCTCGCGCGCCCTGAAACCCTCGAACGATCTCGGAATCGCCATTCTCGGATCTCTCCGATGCCCACGAGGCTAAACGCGCACAGGACACGACAAGCGTGCGCCGAAACCCTCTGAACTTTCTCGAACGAACTTGAAATCGCTATTGCGATCCCATTCCGGAAAGCTCTCTCGGAGCCCCACGAGGCTAATGCGTAGTGGTCAAGGCAAATTTCGAGGCCCAAAACCATCGCCTTGGAGGTCGACGGGAGAGGTTTTGGTCACTCGGGGCACAAAAAGGAGTGCAACACGAGGACTTCCCAGGGGGTCACCCATCCTAGTACTACTCTCGCCCAAGAACTCTTGACTTCGAAGTTTTATGGGATCCGGTGCTATAGTGCTGGTATGATCGCGACTTCGTTTTGTGTGTCGTCGCCCCTCGCCTTTGTGCATCGCCACGGACGGCGGCATCGACGACCGGGGGACCTCGCGCCTTTAAAACCCTCGAAGATCTCATAATCGATCATTCTCGAATTGCCAATCTCGGATCTCTCCGATGCCCACGAGGCCAACCGCACATCGGACGCGACAAGCGTTTTGGTCACTCGGGACACAAAAAGGAGTGCAACACGAGGACCTCCTAGGGGGTCACCCATCCTAGTTCTATTCTCGCCCAAGCACGATTAACTTCCGAGTTCTGATGGGATCCGGTGCTTTAGTACTGGTATGATCGCACTCATTTTGTGTGCATTGTCCCTCGCCTTTATGCACATCACGGATGGCGTATCGACGATCGGGGACCCATGCGCGCCCCGAAACCCTCGAACGATCTCGGAATTGCCAATCTCGGATCTCTCCGATGCCCACGAGGCCAACCGCACATCGGACGCGACAAGCGTGTGCCGAAACCCTCTGAACTTACTCGAACGAACTCGAAATCGCTATTGCGACCCCATTCCGGAAAGCTCTCTCGGAGCCCCATGAGACTGAATGCGTAGCGGTCACGGCAAATTTCGAGGCCCAAAACCATCGCCTCGGAGGTTGACGGGAGAGGTTTTGGTCACTCGGGGCACAAAAAGGAGTGCAACACGAGGACTTCCCAGGGGGTCACCCATCCTAGTACTACTCTCGCCCAAGAACTCTTGACTTCGAAGTTTTATGGGATCCGGTGCTATAGTGCTGGTATGATCGCACTCGTTTTGTGTGCGTCGTCCCTCGCCTTTGTGCACGTCACGGACGGCGTACCGACGACCGGGGACCCTCGCGCGCCCCGAAACCCTCAAACGATCTCGTAATCGCCATTCTCAGATCTATCAGATGCCCACGAGGCTGACCGCGCACCGGACACGACAAGCGTGCACCGAAACCCTCTGAACTTTCTCGAACGAACTTGGAATCGCTATTGCGACCCCATTCGGTAAAGCTCTCTCGGTGCCCCATGAGACTGACTGCCTAGCGGTCACGGCAAATTTCGAGGCCCGAAACCATCGCCTCGGAGGTTGACGGGAGAGGTTTTGGTCTCTCGGGGCACAAAAAGGAGTGCAACATGAGGACATCCCAGGGGTTCACCCATCCTTGTACTACTCTCGCCCAAGCACGCTTGACGTCGAAGTTCTGATGGGATCCGGTGCTTTAGTGCTGGTATGATATCACTCGTTTTGTGTGCGTCGTCCCTCGCCTTTGTGCATGTCACGGACGGCGTACCGACGACCGGGGACCCTCGCGCTCCCCGAAACCATCGAACGATCTCGGAATCGCCATTCTCGGATCTATCCGATGCCCACGAGGCTGACCGCGCACCGGACACGACAAGCGCGCCGCAAAACCCTCTGAACGTTCTCGAACGAACTCGGAATTGCTATTGCGACCCCATTCCGGAAAACTCTCTCGGAGCCCCATGAGACTGACTGCGTAGCGGTCACACAAATTTCGAGGCCCGAAACCATCGCCTCGGAGGTTGACGGGAGATGTTTTGGTCACTCGGGGCACAAAAAGGAGTGCAACACAAGGACTTCCTAGGGGTGACCCATCCTAGTACTACTCTCGCCCAAGCACGCTTGACTTCGAAGTTCTGATGGGATCCGGGGCTTTAGTGCTGGTATGATCGCACTCGTTTTGTGTCCGTCGTCCCTCGCCTTTGTGCATGTCACGGACGGCGTACCGACGACCGGGGACCCTCGTGCGCCTCGAAACCCTAGAAAGATCTCGGAATCGCCATTCTCGGATCTCTCCGATGCCCACGAGGCCGACCGTGCATAGGAAATGACAAGCGTGCGCCGAAACCCTCTGAATTTTCTCGAACGAACTCGGAATCACTATTGCGACCCCATTCCGGAAAGCTCTCTCGGAGACCCATGAGAATGACTGCGTAGTGGTCACGGTAAATTTCGAGGCCCAAAACCATCGCCTCGGAGGTCGACGGGAGAGGTTTTGGTCGCGGGGCAAAAAAAGGAGTGCAACATGAGGACTTCCCAGGGGGTCACCCATCCTAGTACTACTCACGCCCATGCACGCTTAACTTCGGTGTTCTGATTGGATCCGGTGCTTTAGTGCTGGTATGATCGCTCTCGTTTTGTGTGCGTCGTCCCTCGCCTTTGTTCACATCACGGACGGCGTATCGACGACCGGGGACCCTTGCGCGCCCCGAAACTCTCGAACGATCTTGGAATCCGCATTCTCGGATCTCTTCGATGCCCACGAGGCCGACCGCGCACAGGACATGACAAGCGTGCCCCAAAACCCTCTGAACTTTTTCGAACGAACTCGGAATCGCTATTGCGACCCCATTCCGGAAAGCTCTCTCGAGCCCCATGAGACTGACTGTGTAGCGGTCACGGCAAATTTCGAGGCCCAAAACCATCGCCTCGGAGGTCGACGGGAGAGGTTTTGGTCGCTCGGGGCACAAAAAGGAGTGCAACACGAGGACTTCCCAGGGGGTCACCCATCCTAGTACTGTTGAATCTCGGATTTTGTTGTTGAAGTCAATTGTCATTTGTTGTCTAATCTATGTGTTGAGATAAGTGTGCAGGATTAACTACGATGAAAGTTAGATCAGCAGCAGGAGTTGCGCCGGAGTCAAGATCATGATCACGTTGGGAGTTCGAGAGTTCAACGGAAGTTCGGACGGTCGTCGGAGGTTCTGCGAGAACAGATCCGAGAAGTCCAGAAGCTTGCCAAGCGAAGCTCATCGGAACTCGCCATGTGGATCGTCGCAAAGTCCAAGAGTTTGCCGGAAGTCCGCAGAACAATCACCGAGGGTTCATCAGATGATCGACGGAAGTTCGCCGGAAACTCGCCGGAATAAGCGATTGACGCATCGGAGCAAAGCTGCAGAAATTGTCTTAGATTTAATCGTAGTTAGCACGTTGATTAAGTTGGAAAATGGGAGGTGATCCCATTAGCTTAATCTTGGGGCAATTGGGCCCCTGAAAAGATTGAAATCGGGCCGAATGGAGCTAACCATTCGGACCCTGATTGCACCAGGCGGTGCAACCACCTTGGCCAGGAGGTGCAATCGCCTGGGCTGTCTCCCAGCGAGACTGGGCGGTGCAACCGCCCCAACCAGGAGGCGCAACCACCCAGAGCTCTGTCTTCGAGCTAGACTGGGCGGTGCAACCTCCCTGACAGAGAGGTAGCACCGCCTGAGCTCGGTCTTCGAGCTCAGGCAGAGAGAGGTGCAACCGCCTCGGGCCAGAGGTGGCACCGCCGGGGCTCAGCCTCGAGCCAAACTCAGGCGGTGCAACTGCCCCTGACAGAGAGGTGCAACCCCCTGGGCTCAGTCGCCGAACTCTGCCAGGCGGTGCAACCTCTCCAGTCAGGAGGTGCAACCGCCTGATCTCCGGAATTCCGGGATTTGATCGTTTTGAGCTCCAAATTTGAACTAGGTTGGGGACTATAAATACCCCACCCATTCAGCACTGAAAAGACATAGATTTACACCGAATTCTTGATCTTTTCTGTGATTCTAAGAGCTCAAATTTGTGTAAAGTCCAAAAGTTCTCCTCTTTCTGTTCTTCAAGTCTTGAGTTGTAAAGAGAGGAGAGAAAGGATCTGTAAGGGTTGTCTCCCCGAGCCCGTCAAAAGGAGTGAAACAGTAAAGGGCAGTTGGCCTTCACCCATTGAAGGAAGGCAGCTAGTTGACGCCGGTGACCTCGTCCGGAGGAGGAAGCCAAAAGTGGAGTAGGTCAAGACTGACCAACCACTCTAAATCTCTGGTTTGCTTTAATTTGAGCACTTTATCATTACTGCAAACCTCCTACATTGCTACTGCCCTCTCATGCCGTTCTTAACGAAGTCTCTAAGTTTTGATCTTTTCGAATCTGCATTCAGACGTAAATCGGTGTTTTCGTGACGATCTTTACACTGCAGTTTACGCCACGTTTTGATTCCATTTATAACTGTAAATTGCTTTCTGCGTATTCATAAAACGCTTTTCAAAGTTCAAAACTGTGTTTAGACGAAAATTACGCTTTGACGTAAAAACTGCGTTTTAGACGTAAACTGCGCGTTTAGACGCAAAACTGCGTTTAGACGTAAAATTGCGTTTAGACGTAAAACTGCGTTTAGACGCAAAACTGCGTTTAGACGTAAAACTGCGTTTAGACGCAAAACTGCATTTAGACGTAAAACTACGTTTAGACGCAAAACTGCGTTTAGACGTAAAACTGCACTTAGACGTAAAACTGCACTTAGACGTAAAACTGTGTTTAGACGCAAACTGCGCTCAAACGCAAACTGCGCTTAAACGCAAACTGTGTTTAGACGCAAACTATGTTTAGACGCAAACTGTGTTTAGACGCAAACTGTGTTTAGACGCAAACTGCGCTTAGACGCAAACTGTGTTTAGACGCAAACTGTGTTTAGACGCAAACTGCGCTTAGACGCAAACTGTGTTTAGACACAAACTGCGCTTAGACGCAAACTGCGCTTAAATACAAACTGCGCTTAGACGCAATCTGCATTTAGACGCAAACTGCATTTAGACGCAAACTGCGTAAACTACACTTAGATACAAACTGTGAATCGGCTTTTACATCGAAATCGTTTTTATCGGACGAACGTAGCTTTCGTTTTTTAATCGCTGAAAGATTTCCGCTGCACTAATTCACCCCCCCTCTTAGTGCTCTCGATCCTAACAATTGATGTCAGAGCTAGGTGAAATCTCTAACGGATTAAAACCCAAAAGAGATGGCATACGCCGGAAACCAAGAGGGGCATTCTATTACACGTCCACCCATGTTCAGTGGAACGGACTACACCTATTGGAAGACCCGAATGAGGTTCTTTCTTATTTCTATGGATTTTGAACTGTGGAACCTCGTTGAAAACGGATTTTCAAAGACTTCTTTTCCAATGATCGATTGGAATGAATTGGAAAAGAAGGCTTTCGCTCTTAATGCAAAGGCTATGAATGCCTTATTTTGCGCACTTAATAAAAACGAGTTTAATCGTGTTTCAACTTGTGAAACTGCATTTGATATTTGGCACACACTTGAAGTGACCCACGAGGGCACAAGTAGAGTGAAAGAGTCAAAAATCAATCTATTGTTGCATTCTTTTGAACTTTTCCGAATGAAACCGAGTGAAACCATTGGCGACATGTTTACCCGTTTCACGGATGTCGTCAACGGTCTAAAAGGACTCGGAAAAAGTTTTTCGGATTTTGAACTCGTAAATAAGATACTAAGATCCCTTCCTAAAAGTTGGGATCCTAAAGTCACTGCTATTCAAGAGGCAAAAGATCTGCACAACTTCCCTCTTGAAGAACTAATCGGGTCATTAATGACCTATGAGATGACTTGCAAAGCTCATGAAGAGCAAGAAGACATCCTTCCAAAGAACAGGAAGGATATGGCACTTAAAACTTCTGAATGCCACTTGAGAGAAAACTCAAGTGATGAGGACTATGATGATGACTTGGCACTTTTAACAAGAAAGTTTAAGAAATTCTTCAAAAGAAACAAGTTTAAGAATGATGCGAAAAATAAACTTGAACCCAAGAAGGACCAAGTGATCTGCTATGAATGTAAAAAGCCGGGACACTACAAGAGTGATTGTCCCCAGGTCAAAAGAAGAACATCAAAGAAGAAGGCTCTTCAAGCAACATGGGATGACTCGAGCGCATCTGAAGAAGAGTAGTCCAACACCGAGCAAGTTGCTCATTATGCCTTAATGGCCATCGGAGAGGAGGTAACGAACTTATTAGATGCTGATTTATCTTTCGATGAATTATTAAATGCCTTCCATGACTTATTTGATGAATGCAAGACTATCAATAGAAAATACAAATTGCTAAAAAAGGAGCATGATAGTCTTACTTGTGATTTTAATAAGTTAAAAATTGAATATTATGATAGTTTAAATTCATGTATCAAATGTCATGATCTAGAAACTTTTCAAAAAGAAAACTTGCTACTTAAGGACACCTTGAAGAAATTCGAGGTTGGTAGCAAGTCATTAAACATGATCCTTACAAACAAAGGTCATGTTCCCAAAAGAAGTGGGATTGGATTTGTGAAGAGTCCTCACCAAATCCAACTACCTTCGTAAAAGGCCCCATCTTACATGTTAGACATCATAGCGAATGCAACTTTTGTTGCAAGTTCGGACACAGGACGCATTATTGTCCATTCAGGAAATTTAGTCCAAACAAATTGATTTGGGTTCCTAAAGGAACCATGACAAATTATATGCAACATGATAGAAAATCTAGATCTATTAGTGAGGCACCCAAAAGCAAATGGGTACCTAAAAATCATCCCTTCCTACAAAAACATTAAAACCTTTGGCTAGAGCAAGAATTAATGTTCTGCTCCTTGATTCTCGATAGTCATGACCCAAATGCAATTTGGATACAACAACGAGTGGAAATTATGAAATCACAAATTCAATTTGGATACAACCTAATGTGACTTTTCAAAATCACAAACATATGTACGACATTGGGAGTATGCACGTTAAAAGGTCTATCTTGATCGTACAAGCGTTTTTTGCCTTGAAATAAAAACGCACACGTAATCATGTAAGTAACGTTAATTGCTCTGAATGAAAACTCTCCTCAAGACAAAACCTCCCTGATCAAATCACAATAAAGTGTTCACTGCCTACAGGCGGTGGCACCTCTCCAGCCAGCGGTGGCACCTCTCCAGCCAGCGGTGGCACCTCCAGCCATCACGGGTTGCCAGCGGTTGCACCGCTCCAGCCAGAGGTGCAACCGCCCGCAACTCTGCCTTTTTAACCCACGCTAGGGCCGGCGGTGAAACCGACCCCAACTCACCTCCCTTTCATTCTCTACTCCTCCAAGCCTCCTCCATCCTCATTTCACCCCGTTTAGCTTCCCAAATACCTCTCATTTCGGAGCAAAACATCAAGAATCGCTCCCTGTTTTGAAGATTTCACTAAGGTATTCTCTAAGAACCTCTTAAACTCTGTTTTGTTCTTCATTTACTCTTGTTCACCTTTATCCCTCTAAACAGCAGTAGTTATGGGATCTAGAAGATCCTCAAGGGACAAGGGAAAGAGGAGATTAGTAGAAGAGTTTGATCTTACCCTTTTTTATTCAAAAAACCATGCTGAAAAATTTCTCTCTTTCGAACTAAGAAGCATCAATAAGGGAAAATACGTAGATCTGAATGAACTAAGAGATGTAGAGACTATCCAATGGTTTGCAAACCTAAATCTACTTCCAATCTTGCAGATCAACGAACCCATCTATCCTAGGCTAGTTAGATTGTTTTACAATAACATACAAATAGATGATGAAGAAAGGATGTCCACCTATCTTTTAGGACAACACATCTCAATCAATGATAGATTCATTTGTGATATGATAGGCATTCCCATGAAAAGCATAGGACTTTACTTTAGAGGATCATGGGATGATGAAACTATTGGAACATCCTATGTTGAAGCCTTAGGAACAATCTTTGCCGATCCTAACATAACATTTGTTCCTAAAAGTTGTGAGCATCTACTGCCTTTAAACACTAAGATACTTCATCATATCATGACTAGTATAATTCTTCCTAAACAATACCATCATGATGAAGTGAGTCAATTAGAATTAGGAACTATGTACTTAATCATGAAAGGATATGACATTTGTCTTGGCTATCTTATCCAACAAAACATGTTAGAATTATCTAAGAAAGATATGATGCTCCCATATGGTGGTATAATTACTAGAATAATGAAAGCTTACGACATTCAAATACCACCAGAAGAAGTAATGAAAGTAGATAGATTCAGCATAATAAACAAAAATCTACTTCACCGACTAAGATGTCACTATAGAAACGGTAACTGGGTTAGAATGCCTAGAAGAACTGATCCCCCTCAACCTGAACATGAACCTGAACCCGAGCCAGAACCACCAGTCTTTAGGAGAACCCAATCTCCTCCGATCTGTCCCTTTGAGGAAACACATCCGGTTGAGCAAACTCAGACATCATCCATCGAAGATATTGGGATTCGGATGGACCGATTCGAACAAAGACAAGAACGGCTTGAACTTCGACAAGATCAAATCCTAACTGAGCTGCAGCAAATCTATCGACAATTTGACTCTTTATTTAGGCACTTCAACCTTCCATCTCAAGAATGAGCTTGTATGAACACAATCATCCGTTGTTGTTATAAACTCCTCATGGACTTTGTCTTTGATATGGCATGTTGTAAACTCCTTATGTTACTCATCATGAAGGACTTTGTTTTTGATATGGTTACCTGATATGTTGTAAACTCCATATGTTACCCTTTACCTTGATCTGTAAGCATATGCAAATTTACAAACATCTCTTGTTGTTTATCTCGGATTTTGCACTGAAACTAAAATGTTTTAAAAACCTTATGCCTTGAAAAATATAAAGCGACATACCAATATAGTTGATAAGTCAGCAATATGACATTGATATGGTTGCTATTACTGATGTTAATATGGTTGCTATCACTGATACTATGATTAGGCCATACTTGTATCACCAAGAAATATATGATTGCTATCATTGCTATATGCCCTGTATCAAGATATCAAACAAAAATTTGCATCGTACGAGCTGATATCTTACCATGTGATGCAATGCTACACTTGCTAAAATATTCGAAATGTGTACATCATGAAATGATATTAGACATCACTTTATACGAGATCATGTTACGAATCATGATGTAATCATAGAATTCATTGATACGAAACATCAACTAGCTAATATCTTTACAAAACCCCTAAGTGAAGAACAATTTGATTTCATAAGAAGAGAATTAGGAATGTTGATGTGTCCGAATACTTAAACTAGTTAAAATTATTTTTCGGACGTTATTACTATTACATGCCTTGGCATCACTTGATCAAATAACATGTTGGAAATTATGTAACAAATGTTTTTTAAACAAAATCAGTAGCTTACTCATATCCGAATGCATATAAGAAGTTCATTTTTCGGTTTGAATGCTAAAAATGGGATTTTCCTGTACACTCTTATGAAGACTTTTTGAAAAATGACTTTCCTCCTTCAAGCAACGAACTATAACAAGGAAAAGAGATATTCAAAGTATTATATGTGTCATGCCTTCCTTTATGTGCGTGATAATCTGCTGGAATCACATCTACCATGCTTTTTGATAATGCTATCATGCTTTTTGTTGATGACAAAGGGGGAGAAACATATGAATTGATAAACAACTGCCATAATCATGTCTATGTCATAGTTGCAAATACTTGAGTTATGCTATAAACAATGTTATGGTTATGCCATCCTTGCATCACCAAGAGATATATGAACATGTGCTATAGTTTGCATTATGTCTTGAGTTGATATCCTATGTTGTGAAGTAAATGCAAACTTGCTAGAAAATCTCAAATGTGTGCATCATATAATAGTCCTTCACAGCTTTATATGATTACATGATGAATAGCTACAAACACAATCATACAAACTTGATGATGTATGTCAAGCCATGACATCATTCTTGAAGAGATACATCATGATGGGTATCATGATGGGAGTATTGATAAGTTTAACTGATCTAACTTATCAATACGTCACTTGAATTCTTAGGTCTTGAATTCAAGGTTGACTTATCTCAACTATGGCATATAGATAGGGGGAGTTAAGGATAACTCCATTATCAATTGATTGTCATCATCAAAAAGGGGGAGATTGTTGAATCTCGGATTTTGATGATGAAGTCAATTGTCATTTGTTGTCTAATCTATGTGTTGAGATAAGTGTGCAGGATTAACTACGATGAAAGTTAGACAAGCAGCAGGAGTTGCGCCGGAGTTAAGATCATGATCACGTTAGGAGTTTGAGAGTTCGACGGAAGTTCGAACGGTCATCGGAGGTTCTACGAGAACAGATCCGAGAAGTCCAGAAGCTTGCCAAGCGAAGCTCGTCGGAACTCGCCAAGTGGATTGTCGCAAAGTCCAGGAGTTTGCCAGAAGTCCGCAGAAGAATCACCGAGGGTTCATCGGAGGATCGACGGAAGTTCGCCGGAAACTCGCCGGAAGAAGCGATTGACGCATCGGAGCAAAGCTGCAGAAATTGTCTTAGATTTAATCGTAGTTAGCACGTTGATTAAGTTGGAAAATGGGAGGTGATCCCATTAGCTTAATCTTGGGGCAATTGGGCCCCTGAAAAGATTGAAATTGGGCCGAATGGAGCTAACCATTCGGACCCTGATTACACCAGGAGGTGCAACCCGGGCGAGGTGCAACCGCCTGGGCTATGTCTCCAGCGAGGGCGGTGCAACCGCCCCAGGCCAGGAGGTGCAACCGCCTAGAGCTATGTCTCCCAGCTAGATCGGGCGGTGCAACCTCCCCGCCAGAGGTGCAACCGCCCGAGCTCGATCTTCGAGCTCGATCGGGCGGCAGCACCTCCTGAGCCCCGCGAGGTAGCACCGCATGAGTCGAGGTGGCACCGCCTGGGCTCGGTCTCGAAAGCCAGACTCAGGTGGTGCAACCGCCCCTAACAGAGAGGTGCAACCGCCTGGCTCGATCTCCGAAGCTCTGCCCAAAGCGGTGCAACCTCTCCAAATGAGGTGCAACCTTTGATCCCGAATTCGGGATTTGATAGTTTTGAGCTCCAAATTTGAACTGGGTTGGGGCCTATAAATACCCCACCCATTCAGCACTGAAAAGACACAGATCTACACTGAATTCTTGATCTTTTCTGTGATTCTAAGAGCTCAAATTTGTGTAAAGTCCAAAAGTTCTCCTCTTTCTGTTCTTCAAGTCTTGAGTTGTAAAGAGAGGAGAGAAAGGATCTGTAAGGGTTGTCTCCTGAGCCCGTCAAAAGGAGTGAAACTGTAAAAGGGCAGTTGGCCTTCGCCCATTGAAGGAAGGCAGCTATTTGACATCAGTGACCTCGTCGGAGGAGGAAGCCAAAAGTGGAGTAGGTCAAGACTGACCGAACCACTCTAAATCTCTGGTTTGCTTTTACTTTGAGCACTTTATCATTACTGCAAACCTCCTACATTACTACTGCCCTCTGCGCGTTTACGAACGAGTCTCTAAGTTCTGATCTTTTTGAATCTGCATTCAGACGTAAATCGGTGTTTTCGTACGATCTTTACACTGCAGTTTACGCTTACGTTTTGATTCCATTTATAACTGCAAATTTCTTTCTGCGTATTCATAAAACGCTTCTCAAAGTTCAAAACTGCGTTTAGATGTAAAATTACGCTTTGACGTAAAAACTGCGTTTAGACGTAAACTGCGTTTAGACGTAAACTGCGTTTAGACGCAAAACTGCGTTTAGACGTAAAACTGCGTTTAGACGCAAAACTGCGTTTAGACGCAAAACTGCGTTTAGATGTAAAACTGCGTTTAGACGTAAAACTGTGTTTAGACGCAAAACTGCGTTTAGACGTAAAATTGCACTTAGACGTAAAACTACACATAGACGTAAAACTGCGTTTAGACGCAAACTGCGCTCAAACGCAAACTGCGCTTAAACGCAAACTGTGTTTAGACGCAAACTGTGTTTAGACGCAAAATGTGTTTAGACGCAAACTGTGTTTAGACGCAAACTGCGCTTAGACGCAAACTGTGTTTAGACGCAAACTGCGCTTAGATGCAAACTGCGCTTAAATACAAACTGCGCTTAGACGCAATCTGCATTTAGACGCAAACTGCATTTAGACGCAAACTGTGTAAACTACACTTAGATACAAACTGTGAATCGGCTTTTACATCGAAATCGTTTTTCTCGGACGAACGCAGCTTTCGTTCTTTAATCGCTGAAAGATTTCCGCTGCACTAATTCACCCCCCCCCCCTCTTAGTGCTCTCGATTCTAACAAGTACTACTCTCGCCCAAGCACGTTTGACTTCGAAGCTCTGATGGGAACCGATGCTTTAGTGCTGGTATGATCGCACTCGTTTTGTGTGCGTCGTCCCTCGCCTTTGTGCACATCACGGACGGCGTAACGACGACTGGGGACCCTCGCGCGCCCTGAAACCCTCGAACGATCTCGGAATCGCCATTCTCGGATCTCTCCGATGCCCATGAGGCTGACCGCGCACAGGACACGATAAGCGTGCGCCGAAACCCTTTGAACTTTCTCGAACGAACTAGGAATCGCTATTGCGACCAAATTCCGAAAAGCTCTCTCGGAGCCCCATGAGACTGACTGCGTAGCGGTCACGGCAAATTTCGAGGCCCAAAACCATCACCTCGGAGGTTGACGGGAGAGGTTTTGGTCACTCGGGGCACAAAAAGGAGTGCAATACGAGGGCTTCGATATTGGGGTTGTATTGGAGACCCGAAACCCTCGAACGATCTCGGAATCGCCATTCTCGGATCTATCCGATGCCCACGAGGCCGACCGCGCATCGGACATGACAAGCGTGCGCTGAAAACCTTCTCGACTTTCCGATGCCCACGAAGGAACTCGAATCGCTATTTTCTCGAACTTCCGGAATCCCATTCGAAAAAGCTTCTCTCTCGAGCCCCATGAGACTGACTGCGTGGCGGTCACGGGGCAATTTCGAGGCCCAAAACCATCGCCGGAGGTTGACGGAGACGCTTTTTGGTCACCGGGGCACAAAAAGGAGTGCAACACGAGGACTTCCCGGGGGTCACCCATCCTAGTACTACTCTCGCCAAGCACGCTTTGACTTTGAAGTTCTGATGGGATCCGTGTGCTTTAGTGCTGGTATGATCGCACTTTCGTTTTGTGTCGCCGTCCCTCACCTTTGTGCAAGTCAAGGATGGCATACCGACGACGGGGGGACCCTCGCTGGCCCCGAAACCCTCGAACGATCTCGAATCGCCATTCTCGGATCTCTCCGATGCCCACGAGACCGATCACAAGACAGACACGACGAAGCGTTCAAAACCCTCTGAACTTTCTCGAACGAACTCGAATCGCTATTATTGCACCCCTATTCCGAAAAGCTCTCTGAGCCCCATGAGACTGACTGCGTATCGGTCACGACAAATTTCGAGGCCCAAAACCATCGCCGAGGTCGACGGAGAGGTTTTGGTCGCCGGGGCACAAAAAAGGAGTGCAACACGAGGACTTCCCAGGGGTCACCCATCCTAGTACTACTCTCGCCCAAGCACGCTTTGACTTCGAAGTTCGATGGTATCCGGTGCTTTAGTGCTGGTATGATCGCACTTCGTTTTGTGTGCCTCGCCCCTCGCCTTTTTGTGCACATCACGGACGGCGAACGACGACCGGGGACCCTCGCGCACCTCAAAACCCTTTGAACGATCTCGAATCGCCATTCTCGGATCTCTCCGATGCCCATGAGGCTGACCGCGCACGGACACGACAACCTGAACTTTCTCGAAATTTAACTCGAATCGCTATTGCGACCACAGTCCGGAAAGCTCTCTCGGAGCACCATGAGACTGACTGCGTAGCGGTCACGACAAATTTCGAGGCCCAAAACCATCGCCTCGGAGGTTGACGTGAGGGGTTTTGGTCACTCGGGGCACAAAAAGGAGTGCAACACGAGGACTTCCCAAGGGGTCACCCATCCTAGTACTACTCTCGCCCAAGTATGCTTGACTTCGAAGTTCTGATGGGATCCGGTGCTATAGTGCTGGTATGATCGCACTCGTTTTGTGTGCGTCGTCCCTTGCCTTTGTGCACGTCACGGATGGCCCAAAACCATCGCCTCGGAGGTCGACGGGAGAGGTTTTGGTCGCTCGGGGCATAAAAAGGAGTGCAACACGAGGACTTCCCAAGGGGTCACCCATCCTTGTACTACTCTCGCCCAAGCACGCTTAACTTCGGAGTTCTGATAGGACCCGGTGCTTTAGTGCTGGTATGATCGCACTCGTTTTGTGTGCATCGTCCCTCGCCTTTGTGCACGTCACAGATGGCGTATCGATGACCGGGGACCCTTTCGCGCCGCGAAAACCTAGAAAGGTCTCGGAATCGCCATTCTCGGATCTCTCCGATGCCCACGAGGCCGACCGCGCACCGGACACGACAAGCGTGCGCCGAAACCCTCTGAACTTTCTCGCATGAACTCGGAATCGCTATTGCTTCCCCATTACGGATAGCTCTCTCGGAGCCCCACGAGACTAACTGCGTAGCAGTCACGGCAAATTTCGAGGCCCAAAACCAGAGTCTCGGAGGTCGACGGGAGAGGTTTTGGTCGCTCGGGGCACAAAATGGAGTGCAACACGAGGACTTCCCAAGGGGTCACCCATCCTAGTACTACTCTCGCCCAAGCACGCTTAACTTATGAGTTCTGATGGGATCCGGTGCTTTAGTGCTGGTATGATCGCATTCGTTTTGTGTGCGTCGTCCCTCGCCTTTGTGCACGTCACGGATGGCCCAAAACCATCGCCTCGGAGGTCGACGGGAGAGGTTTTGGTTGCTCGGGGCGCAAAAAGGAGTGCAACACGAGGACTTCCCAGGGGGTCACCAATCCTAGTACTACTCTCGCCCAAGCACGTTTAACTTCGGAGTTCTGATGGGATCCGGTGCTTTAGTGCTGGTATGATCGTACTCATTTTGTGTGCGTAGTCCCTCGCCTTTGTGCACGTCACGGATGGCGTACCGATGACCGAGGACCTTTGCGCGCCGCGAAACCCTCGAACGATCACGAAATCGCCATTCTCGGATCTCTCCGATGCCCACGAGGCCGACCGCGCACCGGACACGACAAGCGTGCGCCGAAACCCTCTGAACTTTCTCGAACGAACTCGTAATCGCTATTGCGACCCCATTCCGGAAAGCTCTCTCGGAGCCCCACGAGACTGACTGCATAGCAGTCATGGCAAATTTCGAGGCCCAAAACCATCGTCTCGGAGGTCGACGGGAGAGGTTTTGGTCGCTCGGGGCACAAAAAGGAGTGCAACACGAGGACTCCCAGGGGGTCACCAATCCTAGAACTACTCTCGCCCAAGCACGCATAACTTCGGAGTTCTGATGGGATACGGTGCTTTAGTGCTGGTATGATCGCACTCGTTTTGTGTGTGTCGTCCCTCGCCTTAGTGCACGTCACGGATGGCGTACCGACGACCGGGGACCCTCGCGCGCTGCGAAACCCACGAACGATCTTGGAATCGCCATTCTCGGATCTCTCCGATGCCCACGAGGCCGACCGCGCACCGGACACGACAAGCATGCGCCGAAACCCTCTGAACTTTCTCGAATGAACTCGGAATCGCTATTGCGACCCCATTCCGGAAAGCTCTCTCGGAGCCCAATGAGGCTGACTATGTTGCGGTCATGGCAAATTTCGAGGCCCAAAACCATCGCCTCGGAGGTTGGCGGGAGAGGTTTTGGTCCCTCAGGGCACAAAGAGGAGTGCAACACGAGGACTTCCCAGGGGGTCACCCATCCTAGTACTACTCTCGCCCAAGCACGCTTGACTTCGAAGTTCTGATGGGATCCAGTGCTTTAGTGCTGGTATGATCGTACTCGTTCTGTGAGCGTCGTCCCTCGCCTTTGTGCACGTCACGGACGGCGTAACGACGACCGGGGACCCTAACGCGCCCCGAATCCCTCGAACGATCTCGGAATCGCCATTCACGGATCTCTCCGATGCCAACAAGGCTCACCGCGCAGCGGACACGACAAGCGTGCGCCGAAACCCTCTGAAGTTTCTCGAACGAACTCAGAATCGCTATTGCAACCCCATTCCGGAAAGCTCTCTCGGAGACCCATGAGAATGACTGCGTAGTGGTCACGATAAATTTCGAGGCCCAAAACCATCGCCTCGGAGGTCGACGGGAGAGGTTTTGGTCACTCGGGGCACAAAAAGGAGTGCAACACGAGGACTTCTCAGGGGGTCACCCATCCTAGTACTACTCTCGCCCAAGCACGCTTAACTTCGTAGTTCTGATGGGATCCGGTGCTTTAGTTCTGGTATGATCGCACTCGTTTTGTGTGCGTCGTCCCTCGCCTTTGTGCACGTCACGGACGGCGTACCGACGACCGGGGACCCTCGCGTGCCCCGAAACCCTCAAACGATCTCGGAATCGCCATTCTCGGATCTATTCGATGCCCACGAGGCCGACCACGCACCGGACACGACAAGCGTGCTCCGAAACCCTCTGAACTTTCTCGAACGAACTCGGAATCGCTATTGCGACCCCATTCCGGAATGTTCTCTCGGAGCCCCACGAGACTGACTGCGTAGCGATCTCGGCAAATTTCGAGGCCCAAAACCATCGCCTCGGAGGTCGATGGGAGAGGTTTTGGTTGCTCAGGGCACAAAAAGTAGTGCAACACGAGGACTTCCCAGGGGGTCACACATCCTAGTACTACTCTTGCACAAGCACGCTTAACTTCGGAGTTCTGATAGGACCCGATGCTTTAGTGATGGTATGATCGCACTCATTTTGTGTTCGTCGTCCCTCACCTTTTTACACCTCAAGGATGGTGTATCAACGACCGGGGACCCTTGCGCGGCCCGAAACCCTGGAAAGATCTCGGAATCTCCATTCTCGGATCTCTCCAATGCCCACGAGGCCGACCGCGCATCTTACACGACAACTGTGCGCCGAAACCCTCTGAACTTTCTCGAACGAACTAGGAATCGCTATTGCGACCCCATTCCAGAAAGCTCTCTCGGAGCCCCACAAGACTGACTGCATAGCGATCTTGGCAAATTTCGAGGCCCAAAACCATCGCCTCGAAGGTCGACGGGAGAGGTTTTGGTCTGTCGGGGCACAAAAAGGAGTGCAACACGAGGACTTCCCAGGGGGTCACACATCCTAGTACTACTCTTGCCCAAGCACGCTTAACTTCGGAGTTCTGATAGGACCCAATGCTTTAGTGCTGGTATGAACGCACTCATTTTGTGTGCGTCGTCCCTCGCCTTTGTGCCCGTCACGGATGGCGTATCGACAATCGGGGACCCTTGCGCGCCCCGAAACCCTGGAAAGATCTCGGAAACGCCATTCTCGGATCTCTCCGATGACCACGAGGCCGACCGCGCACCGGACACGACAAGCGTGCGCCGAAACCCTCTGAACTTTCTCGAATGAACTTGGAATCGCGATTGCGACCCCATTCCGGAATGTTCTCTCGGAGCCCCACGACACTGACTGCGTAGCGATCTCGACAAATTTCGTGGCCCAAAACCATCGCCTCGGAGGTCGACGGGAGAGGTTTTGGTCGCTCGGGGCACAAAAAGGAGTGCAACACGTGGACTTCTCAGGGGGTCACACATCCTAGTACTTCTCTCGCCCAAGCACGCTTAATTTTGGAGTTCTGATAGGACCCGATGCTTTAGAGCTGGTATGATCGCACTCGTTTTGTGTGTGTCGTCCCTCGCCTTTGTGCACGTCACGGATGGCGTATTGACGACCGGGGACCCTTGCGCGCCCTGAAACCCTGGAAAGATCTCGAAATCGCCATTCTCGGATCTCTTCGATGCCCACGAGGCCGACCGCGCATCGGACACGACAAACGTGTGCCGAAAACCTCTGAACTTTCTCGAACGAACTCGGAATCGATATTGCGTCCCAATTCCGGAAAGCTCTCTCGGAGCCCCACGAGACTGACTGCGTAGCGTTCACGGCAAATTTCGAGGCCCAAAACCATCGCCTCAGAGGTCGACAAGAGAGGTTTTGGTCGCTCGGGGCACAAAAAGGAATGCAACACGAGGACTTCCCAGGGGGTCACACATCCTAGTACTACTCTTGCCCAAGCACGCTTAACTTCGAATTTCTGATAGGATCCGGTGCTTTAGTGCTGGTATGATCGCACTCGTTTTGTGTGCGTCGTCCCTCGCCTTTGTGCACGTCACGGATGGCGTATCGACGACCGGGGACCCTTGTGCGCCCCGAAACCCTCGAACGATCTCGGAATCGTCATTCTCGGATCTCTCCGATGCCCACGAGGCCGACCGCGCACCGGACACGACAAGCGTGCGCCCAAACCCTTTGAACATTCTCGAACGAACTCGGAATCGTAATTGCGACCCCATTCTGGAATGTTCTCTCGGAGCTCCACGAGACTGACTACGTAGCGGTCACGGCAAATTTCGAGGACCAAAACCATCGCCTCGGAGGTCGACGGGAGAGGTTTTGGTCGCTCGGGGCACAAAAAGGAGTGCAACACGAGGACTTCCCAGGGGGTCACCCATCCTAGTACTACTCTCGCCCAAGCACGCTTAACTTCGGAGTTCTGATGGGATCCGGTGCTTTTGTGCTGGTATTATCGCACTCGTTTTGTGTGCGTCGTCCCTCGCATTTGTGCCCATCACGGATGGCGTATCGACGACCGGGGACCCTTGCGCACCCCGAAACCCACGAACGATCTCGGAATCGCCATTATCGGATCTCTCCGATGCCCACGAGGCCGACCGCACATCGGACACGACAAGCGTGCGCCGAAACCCTCTGAACTTTCTCGAACGAACTCGGAATCGCTATTGTGACCCCATTCCGGAAAGCTCTCTTGGAGCCCCACGAGACTGACTGCGTAGTGGTCACGGCAAATTTCGAGGCCCAAAACCATCGCCTCGGAGGTCGACGGGAGAGCTTTTGGTTGCTCGGGGCACAAAAAGGAGTGCAACACGAGGTCTTCCCAAGGGGTCACCCATCATAGTACGACTCTCGCCCAAGTACGCTTAACTTCTGAGTTCTGATGGGATCCGGTGCTCTAGTGCTGGTATGATCGCACTCGTTTTGTGTGCGTCGTCCCTCGCCTTTGTGCACGTCACGGACGGCGTACCGACGACCGGGGACCCGATGCTTTAGTGCTGGTATGATCGCACTCGTTTTGTGTGCGTCGTCCTTCGCCCTTGTGCATGTCACAGATGGCATATCGACAATCGGGGACCCTTGCGCACCCCGAAACCCTAGAATGATCTCGGAATCGCCATTCTCGGATCTCTCCAATGCCCACTAGGCCGATCGCGCATCGGACACGACAAGCGTGCGCCGAAACCCTCTGAACTTTCTCGAACGAACTCGGAATCGCTATTGCGACCCCATTCCGGAAAGCTCTCTCGGAGCCCCACGAGACTGACTGCGTATCGATCTTGGCAAATTTCGAGGTCCAAAACCATCGCCTCAGAGGTCGACGGGAGAGGTTTTGGTCACTCGGGGCACAAAAAGGAGTGCAACACGAAGACTTCCCAGGGGGTCACACATCCTAGTACTACTCTTGCCCAAGCATGCTTAACTTCGGAGTTTTGATAGAACCCGATGCTTTCGTGCTGGTATGATCGCACTCGTTTTGTGTGTGTCGTCCCTCGCCTTTGTGCACGTCACGGATGGCGTATCGTCGATTGGGGACCCTTGTGCACCCCGAAACCCTGGAAAGATCTCGGAATTGCCATTCTCGGATCTCTCCGATGACCACGAGGCCGACCGCGCACCAGACACGACAAGCGTGCGCCGAAACCCTCTGAACGTTCTCGAACGAACTTAGAATCGCGATTGCGACCCCATTCCAGAATGTTCTCTCGGAGCCCCACGATACTGACTGTGTAGCGATCTCGGCAAATTTCGAGGCCCAAAACCATCGCCTCGGAGGTCGACAGGAGAGGTTTTGGTCGCTCGGTGCACAAAAAGGAGTGCAACACGAGGACTTCTCTGGGGGTCACACATCCTAGTACTACTCTTGCCCAAGCACGCTTAACTTCGGAGTTCTGATAGGACCCAATGCTTTAGAGCTAGTATGATCGCACTCGTTTTGTGTGCATCGTCCCTTGCCTTTGTGCACGTCACGGATGGCGTATCGACGACCGGGGACCCTTGCGCACCCCGAAACCTTGGAAAGATCTTGGAATCGCCATTCTCGGATCTCTCCGATGCCCACGAGGCCGACCGTGCATCGGACACGACAAGCGTGCACCGAAACCCTCTGAACATTCTCGAACGAACTCGGAATTGGTATTGCGACCCCATTCCGGAAAGCTCTCTCGGAGCCCCACGGGACTGACTGAGTAGTGGTCACAGCAAACTTCGAGGCCCAAAACCATCGCCTCAGAGGTCGACAAGAGAGGTTTTGGTCGCTCGGGGCACCAAAAGGAGTGCAACACGAGGACTTCCCAAGGGGTCACCCATCGTAGTACTACTCTCGCCCAAGCACGCTTAACTTATGATTTCTGATGGGATCCGGTGCTTTAGGGCTGGTATGATCGCACTCTTTTTGTGTGCGTCGTCCCTCGTCTTTGTGCACGTCACGAATGGCGTATCGACGATCGGGGACCATAGTGCGCCCCGAAACCCTCGAACGATCTCCGAATCGTCATTCTCGGATCTCTCCGATGCCCACGAGGCTGACCGCGCATCGGACACGACAAGCGTGCGCTGAAACCCTCTGAACTTTCTCGAACGAACTCGGAATTGATATTGTGACCCCATTCCGGAAATCTCTCACGGAGCCCCACGAGACTGACTGCGTAGCGATCTCGGCAAATTTCGAGGCCCAAAACCATCGCCTCGGAGGTCGACGGGAGAGGTTTTGGTCGCTCGGGGCACAAAAAGGAGTTCAACACGAGGACTTCCCAGTGGGTCACACATCCTAGTACTACTCTTGCCCAAGCACGCTTAACTTCGGAGTTCTGATAGGACCCAATGCTTTAGTGCTGGTATGATCGCACTCGTTTTGTGTGCGTCGTCCTTCGCCCTTGTGCATGTCACAGATGGCATATCGACAATCGGGGACCCTTGCGCGCCCCGAAACCCTGGAATGATCTCGGAATCGCCATTCTCGGATCTCTCCGATGAGCACGAGGCCGACCGCGCACCGGACACGACAAGCGTGCGCCAAAACCCTATGAACTTTCTCTAACGAACTCGGAATCGCGATTGCGACCCCATTCCGGAATGTTCTCTCGGAGACCCACGAGACTGACAGCGTAGCGGTCACGGCAAAGTTCAAGGCCCAAAACCATCGCCTCGGAGGTCAACAAGAGAGGTTTTGGTCGCTCGGGGCACAAAAAGGAGTGCAACACGAGGACTTCCCAAGGGTTCACCCGCATTAGTACTACTCTCGCCCAAGTACGCTTAACTTCTGAGTTCTGATGGGATCCGGTGCTTTAGTGCTGGTATGATCGCACTCGTTTTGTGTGCGTAGTCCCTCGCCTTTGTGCACGTCACGGATGGCCCAAACCTCTCGCCTCGGAGGTCGACGGGAGTGGTTTTGGTCGCTCGGGGCACAAAAAGCAGTGCAACACGAGGACTTCCCAAGGGGTCACCCATCCTAGTACTACTCTCGCCCAAGCACACTTAAGTTCGGAGTTCTGATGGGATCCGGTGCTTTTGTGCTGGTATGATCGCACTCGTTTTGTGTGCGTCGTCCCTCGCCTTTGTGCCAGTCACGGATGGCATATCGACGACCGGGGACCCTTGCGCACCCCGAAACTCATGAACGATCTCGGAATCGCCATTCTCGGATCTCTCCGATGCCCATGAGGCCGACCGCGCATCGGACATGACAAACGTGCGCCAAAACCCTCTGAACTTTCTCGAACGAACTCGGAATCGCTATTGCAACCCCATTCCGGAAAGCTCTCTCGGAGCCCCACGAGACTGACTGCGTAGCGATTTTGGCAAATTTCGAGGCCCAAAACCATCGCCTCGAAGGTTGACAAGAGAGGTTTTGGTCACTCGGGGCACAAAAAGGAGTGCAACACGAGGACTTCCAAGGGGGTCACACATCCTAGTACTACTCTTGCCCAAGCACGCTAAACTTCGGAGTTCTGATAGGACCCGATGCTTTAGTGCTGGTATGATCGCACTCGTTTTGTGTGCGTCGTCCCTCGCCTTTGTGCACGTCACGGATGGCGTATCGACGATTGGGGACCCTTGCGCGCCCCGAAACCCTGGGAAGATCTCGGAATCGCCATTCTCGGATCTCTCTGATGCCCACGAGGCCGACCGCGCACCAGACACGACAAGCGTGCTCCGAAACCCTCTGAACTATCTCGAACGAACTCGGAATCGCGATTGCGACCCCATTCCGGAATGTTCTCTCAGAGCCCCACGAGACTGACTGTGTAGCGATCTCGGCAAATTTCGAGGCCCAAAACCATCGCGTCGGATATCGACCAGAGAGGTTTTGGTCACTCGGGGCACAGAAAGGAGTGCAACACGAGGACTTCCCAGGGGGTCACACATCCTTGTACTACTCTTGCCCAAGCACGCTTAACTTTGGAGTTCTGATAGGACCCGATGCTTTAGAGCTGGTATGATCGCACTCGTTTTGTGTGCGTCGTCCCTCGCCTTTGTGCACGTCACGGATGGCGTATCGACGACCGGGGACCATTGCGTGCCCCGAAACCCTGGAAAGATCTCGGAATCGCCATTCTCGGATCTCTCCGATGCCCACAAGGCCGACCGCGCATCGGACATGACAAGCGTGCGCCCAAACCCTCTGAACTTTCTCGAACGAACTCGGAATCGCTATTGCGACCCCATTACGGAAAGCTCTCTCGGAACCCCACGAGACTGACTGCGTAGCGGTCACGGCAAATTTCGAGGCCCAAAACCATCGCCTCAGAGGTCGACAGGAGATGTTTTGGATGCTCGGGGCACAAAAAGGAGTGCAACACGAGGACTTCCCAAGGGGTCACCTATTGTAGTACTAATCTCGCCCAAGCACGCTTAACTTCTGAGTTCTGATGGGATCCGGTGCTTTAGTGCTGGTATGATTGCACTCGTTTTGTGTGCATCGTCCCTCGCCTTTGTGCACGTCACAGATGGCGTATCGACGACCGGAGACCCATGTGCGCCCCGAAACCCTCGAACGATCTCGGAATCGTCATTCTCGGATCTCTCCGATGCCCACGATGCCGACCGCGCATCGGACACGACAAGCGTGCGCCGAAACCCTCTGAACTTTCTCGAACGATCTCGGAATTGATTTTGCGACCCCATTCCGGAAAGCTCTCTCGGTGCCCCACGAGACTGACTGAGTAGCGATCTCGGCAAATTTCGAGGCCCAAAACCATCGCCTCGGAGGTCGACGGGAGAGGTTTTGGTCGCTCGGGGCACAAAATGGAGTGCAACACAAGGACTTCCCAGGGGGTCACACATCCTAGTACTACTCTTGCCCAAGCACGCTTAACTTCGGAGTTCTAATAGGACCCGATGCTTTAGTGAAGGTATGATCGCATTCGTTTTGTGTGGGTCATCCCTCGCCCTTGTGCACGTCACGGATGCAATATCGACGACCGGGGACCCTTGCGCGCCCCGAAACCCTGGAAAGATCTCGGAATTGCCATTCTCGGATCTCTCCGATGCCCACGAGGCCGACCGCGCATCGGACATGACAAGCGTGCGCCCAAACCCTCTGAACTTTCTCGAACGAACTCGGAATCGCGATTGCGACCCCATTCCGGAATGTTCTCTCGGAGCCACAAGAGACTGACTACGTAGCGGTCACGGCAAATTTCGAGGCCGAAAACCATCGCCTCGGAGGTCGACGGGAGAGGTTTTGGTCACTCTGGGCACAAAAAGGAGTGCAACACGAGGACTTCCCAGGGGGTCACCCATCCTAGTACTACTCTCACCAAAGCACGCTTAACTTCGGAGTTCTGATGGGATCCGGTGCTTTTGTGCTGGTATGATCGCACTCATTTTGTGTGCGTCGTCCCTCGCCTTTGTGCCCGTCACGGATGGCGTATCGACGACCGGGGACCCTTGCTCACCCCGAAACCAACGAACGATCTCGGAATCGCCATTCTCGGATCTCTCCGATGCCCACGAGGGCCGACCGCGCGATCGGACACAACAAGCGCATCGCCGAACCCTCTGAACTTTCTCGAACGAACTCGAATCGCTATTGCTACCCCATTCTGGAAAGCTCTCTGAGCCCCACGAGACTGACTTCAGAATAGGTCACGGCAAGTTTCGAGGCCCAAAACCATCGCCGGATGTCGACGGAGAGGTTTTGGTCGCCGGGGCATAAAAGGAGTGCAACACGAGGACTTCCCAAGGGGTCACCCATCATAGTACTACTACTCTCGCCTTAAGCACGCTTTAACTTCTGAGTTCTAATGGGATCCGTGTGCTTTAGTGCCGGTATGATCGCACTCGTTTTTTGTGTGTCGTCCCTCGCCTTTGTGCACGTCACGGATGGCCCAAAATTATTGCCTCGGAGGTCGACGGGAGAGGTTTTGGTCGCTCGGGGAACAAAAAGGAGTGCAACACGAGGACTTCCCTGGGGGTCACCCATCCTAGTACTACTCTCACCCAAGCACGCTTAACTTCGGAGTTCTGATGGGATCCAGTGCTTTAGTGCTGGTATGATCGCACTCGTTTTGTGTGCGTCGTCCCTCGCCTTTGTGCACGTCACGGATGGCGTATCGACGACCGGGGACCCTTGAACGCCCCGAAACCCTCGAACGATCTCGGAATCGCCATTCTCGGATCTCTCTTATGCCCACGATGCCGACCGCGCTTCGGACCCGACAAGCGTGCGCCGAAACCCTCTGAACTTTCTCAAATGAACTCGGAATCGCTATTGCGACCCCATTCCGGAAAGCTCTCTCGGAGCCCCACGAGACTTACTGCGTAGCGATCTTGACAAATTTCGAGGCCAAAAACCATCGCCTCGGAGGTCGACGGGAGAGGTTTTGGTCGCTCGGGGCACAAAAAGGAGTGCAACACGAGGACGTCCCAGGGGGTCACGCATCCTAGTGCTACTCTCGCCCAAGCACGCTTAACTTTGGAGTTCTGATGGGATCTAGTGCTTTAGTGCTGGTATGATAGCACTAGTTTTGTATGCGTCGTCCCTCGCCTTTGTGCACGTCACAGATGGCGTATCGACGATCGGGGACGCTAGCGCTTCCCGAATCCCACGAACGATCTCGGAATCGCCATTCTCGGATCTCTCCGATGCCCACGAGGCCGACCGCGCATCGGACACGACAAGCGTGCGCCGAAACCCTACGAACTTTCTCGAACGAACTCGGAATCGCTATTGCGACCACATTCCGGAAAGCTCTCTCAGAGCCCCACGAGACTGACGGTGTAGTGATCTTGGCAAATTTCGAGGCCCAAAACCATCGCCTCGGAGGTCGACGGGAGAGGTTTTGGTCACTCGGGGCACAAAAAGGAGTGCAACATGAGGACTTCCCAAGGGGTCACACATCCTAGTACCACTCTTGCCCAAGCACGCTTAACTTCGGAGTTCTGATAGGACCCGATGCTTTAGTGCTGGTATGATCGCACTCGTTTTGTGTGCGTCGTCCCTCGCCTTTGCGCACGTCACGGATGGCGTATCGACGACCGGGGACCCTTGTGCGCCCCGAAACCCTTGAACGATCTCGGAATCGCGATTCGCTGATCTCTCCGATACCCACGAGGTCGACCTCGCATCGGACACAACAAGCGTGCGCCGAAACCCTCTGAACTTTCTCGAATGAACTCGGAATCGCTATTGCGACCCCATTCCGGAAAGCTCTCTCGGAGCCCCACGAGACTGATTGCGTAGCGATCTCGACAAATTTCGAGGCCCAAAACCTGTTGAATCTCGGATTTTGATGATAAAATCAATTGATGGGTTATTTGATCTAATCCATATTATTGAGTTAAGTGTGCAGGATTAACTACGATAAACAGAAAATACAAAGCAAGAATACCGGAGTCGAGTTCGATGAACCTTTAAGAGTTCGATGAATCGTCGGAGATGCTGCCGGAACCAACCGAGAAGAAATCGGGAACCTGTTGGAAGTTCGCCGAAGTGATCGTCGGAGGTTCGCAGAGATCACCGAGAAGTCTCAGCTACTCTTTAAAGTCATCACAAGTTTGGGAGCGTGCTTGGACCCCGTCGAAGGAAGTTCGTCCGAAGTTTCGTCGAACAAACCTTGATGTTCATGGGTTAATAAATTGCTTAAGATGTGTTTTGTTATGTAGTTCACTTGTAATTAGGATTAGGATTAAGAAGATAAGCCTATATCCTGGTTAGGGGCCAACTGGGGCCAAAGTCAGATTTGGTTTGGGCTAAAAGAAAGCCAAACCAAGTGAACGAGAGCCAAGGCGGTGGCACACCGGGGTGGCTGGCAGTGACACCTCCTGGTGGGCGGTGGCACCAGCTTCAAGACTAACGGCCCGGTGGCACCGCCAAAGATCGGGAACCCAAAGAGGATTTGAATTTTGGAGCCCAAATTTTGGAGCCCAAATTTGAATCCTCTTGAGGCCTATAAATACCCCTCAAATCTCAGCTGAGATAACAACCTTTTGAGCAGCAAGAGTTTGAGAGAAAGATCTTAGAAAAGTGTTAGCTTGCTTTCTTTTCAATTTGCTAGTTTTCACCTCATCTCTTCTCAAAAATCTGTAAGAGAGTGAACCGCTTGTAAAGAGTTGTAAGAGGGGTATTTACCCTTCCTTTTCAAGAAGCTTGCTAGTGGAAGGTGGGAGCCTCATCGAAGAGGGGCCTCGCAAGTGGAGTAGGTCATTTGACCGAACCACTCTAAAATCGGCGTGATCTGTGGTTTGTGTTTCATTATTGTTATTTATATTATTGCAAGTCTTCTTATATGCTCTAGTTCCTTATTACTTTTGCTGCGCGTATTTAAGAATACGCTTTCAAGATTAAACTTGTCAAGTTCCGCTCTCTTCATACGAAAGATTTTTTTAAAACCCAAGTTTTTATCCGCTGCACTAATTCACCCCCCCTCTTAGTGTTGCTCCGATCCTAACAATTGGTATCAGAGTGAGGTTATCTCTCATATTTGGTTTAATACCCAAGAGAGATGGCTTACTCCGGCATGCAAGAGGGCCATTCTATCACTCATCCACCTATGTTTAATGGGTCGGATTACACGTATTGGAAGACTCGGATGAGGATCTTCCTTATTTCCATGGATTTCGAGCTTTGGACTATTGTTGAAAACGGATTTCAAAAATCTTCTCTTCCGATGAGCGAATGGAATGAATCGGAGAAGAAGGTTTTTGCTTTAAATGCAAAGGCTATGAATGCCTTGTTTTGTGCACTAGACAAAAACGAATTTAATCGTGTTTCAATTTGTGATTCGGCTTTTGTTATTTGGAGAACTCTTGAAGTCACTCATGAAGGCACTAGCCGAGTGAAAGAGTCCAAAATCAACATTCTTGTGCACTCTTACGAACTTTTCCGAATGAAACCAAGTGAGTCCATCGGAGACATGTACACCCGGTTTACGGATGTCATCAATGGACTCAAAGCTCTTGGTAAAGATTTTACTAACTTTGAACTAGTAACTAAAATCTTAAGATCCCTCCCTAAAAGTTGGGATCCAAAAGTTACGGCCATTCAAGAGGCCAAAGACCTTAAAACATTCCATCTTGAAGAACTCATTGGGTCTCTAATGACCTACGAAATGACATGTCAAGCTCATGATGAGCTCGAGAACCCCCTTCCAAAGAACAGGAAGGATATGGCACTCAAATCACAAGAAGACCACTTGAAAGGAACATCAAGTGATGAGGACAGTGACAATGACATTGCACTTTTGACTCAAAAATTCAAAAAATATTTAAGGAAGAACAAATTTAAAAATAATACAAAAAAATAAATTTGAACAAAAGAAGGACCAAGTGATTTGCTATGAATGCAAAAAAAAACGGGACACTACAAGAACGATAGCCCTCAAGCCAAAAAAAAGAGAACACCAAAGAAGAAGGCTCAAAGGCAACATGGGATGACTCAAGCACATCCGAAGAAGAGGAGTCCAACACCGAGCAAGTTGCTCACTACGCCCTAATGGCCTTCGAAGAAGAGGTAACGGATTTAATTAATGCAGATTTACCTTATCATGATTTATTAAATGCCTTCCATGAGTTATTTGATGAATGTAAGACAATTAGTAGAAAATACAAATTGCTAAGAAAGGAGCATGATAGTCTTACGTGTGCTTTTGATAAATTAAAAACTGAATATCATGATTGTCTAGCTCCATGTGTTAAATGCCATGATTTAGAAACTCTCCAAAATGAGAACTTAGTACTTAAGGACACCTTGAAGAAATTGAGGTCGGTAGCAAGTCCTTAAACATGATCCTTACAAATAAGGGTCACGTTCCTAAAAGGAGTGGAATCGGATTTGTGAGAAGTACTCACCAAAATCCAACCACCTTCATTAAAGGTCCTATCTTACATGTTCAACATCAAAGCAATTGCAACTTTTGTTGCAAATATGGACATATAACTTACCAATGTCCATTCAAGAAAATTAGTCCGAACAAATTGATTTGGGTTCCTAAAGGAACCATGATCAAGTCTATGCAACATGATAAACAAGTTAGATTAGTTTTTGAGGCACCCAAAAGTAAATGGGTACCTAAAAATAATTCCTTCTTGTAGAAACATACACCATCACATGCTAGGAGCAAGAGATGGTATCTTGATAGTGGATGCTCAAGGCATATGACCGGAGATCCATCCCAATTCACCAAGCTCACTAGCATGGATGAAGGCTATGTCACCTTCGAGACAACAACAACAAAGGCAAAATCATTGGCAAGGGAACCATAGGTAACAAATCAAGTTTTTCCATTGATGATGTGTTACTAGTTGATGAATTAAAACATAATCTATTGAGCATTAGTCAATTATGCGATAAAAAGGTTATATCGTTAGATTTGAATCAAATATGTGCATTATTGAAAAACCAAATCATAACATGACTATGATTGCTTTAAAACAAAAAATAATGTCTATACCATCAATCTTGATGAACTAAGTAATGAAATGTGTTTCTCCATATAAATGATGATGCTTGGCTTTGGCATAGGAGATTAGGCCATGTAAGCATGAAAACAATATCTAAAATCTCATCTCAAGAATTAGTACGAGGGATTCCGAATATAAAGTTTATTAAAGATAAAGTATGCGATGCATGTCAACTAGGGAAACAAATAAAAACAAGCTTCAAACCAAAAAATCAAATTAGCACCACTAGACCGTTACAATTGATCCATTTAGACTTATTTGGACCAATTGATACAACAAGTCTAGGTGGAAGCAAATATGCTTTTGTGATTGTGGATGACTACTCAAGATACACTTGGACCTATTTCTTAGCTCACAAAAGTGATTGTTTCAAGTGTTTCTCTAAATTTTGTAAACTCACTCAAAACGAAAAAGGGTTCATGATTTCATCAATTCGGAGTGATCATGGTGGCGAATTTCAAAACCATGACTTCCAAAATTTTTGTGAAGTTAATGGATACAATCATAACTTCTCCACTCCGAGAAATCCCCAACAAAATGGAGTAGTTGAAAGAAAAAATAGAAACCTACAAGAAATGGCAAGAACTATGCTAAACGAACATAGTTTACCTAAGTATTTTTGGGCCGAAGCCGTAAATACGGCTTGCTACATCATGAATAGAGTCCTAATAAGACCTTCCTTATCAAAAACTCCCTATGAATTATGGAATAACAAAAAACCAAATATTTCCTATTTTAAAGTTTTCGGTTGTAAATGCTTTATTTTAAATGAAAGGGATGCCTTAGGAAAATTTGATGCAAAATCCGATGAAGGCATCTTTCTTGGTTACTCCTCCGTTTCAAAAGCTTTTCGGGTTTTTAATAAAAGAACCTTAGTAATTGAAGAGTCTATTCATGTAGTTTTTAATGAAGTCTCAAATTTTAAGAAAAATGATTTTGATGATGATCTTGGTTTTGATAATTTGAATTTAAATGAACCCCCTCCTCAAAATAGCAACTTGGATGCACCTTCTTCCGAAATTTCCTTACCTAAGGAATGGAAGTATATAGATGCTCATTCAAAGGAGCTAATTATAGGGGATACATCTAAAGGGGTTCAAACTCGTTCCTCTTTCAAGAATTTTTTATGCTTAATGCCGCCTTCCTCTCAAATTGAACCTAAGTGCATTGATGAGGCCATAAAAGATGATTTTTGGATTATTGCAATGCAAGAGGAACTGAATCAATTTGAGAGAAACAAGGTGGGGAGCTTGTTCCTAGACCTAGTGACCATTTAGTCCTTGGTACTAAGTGGGTCTTTAGAAACAAGCAAGACGAAAATGGTATCGTGGTTAGAAACAAGGCTAGATTAGTGGCCAAAGGTTTCAACCAAGAAGAAGGTATCGATTCTTAAGAAACCTTCAGCTCCCGTGGCTCGATTAGAAGCCATAAGGATGCTCCTTGCCTATGCTAGTAGTTATAATTTTAAACTATTTCAAATGGATGTCAAAAGTACCTTCTTGAATGGTTTTATTTCCTAAGAAGTATATGTCGAACAACCTCCGGTTTGAAAATTCTCTTCTTCCTAATCATGTATTCAAATTGACTAAGGCTCTCTATGGCTTGAAACAAGCTCCTAGAGCTTGGTATGAAAGGCTTAGTTCCTTTCTTATTTTAAATAATTTTACCAAAGGCAAGGTTGATACTACATTGTTTATTAAACATTTTGAAAATAATTTTCTTATTGTACAAATTTATGTTGATGATATTATTTTTGGCTCTTCGGATGAATCACTATGTGAATCATTTGCCAAATCTATGAGTCATGAATTTGAAATGAGTTTAATGGGGGAATTAACTTTCTTTTTAGGATTACAAATCAAACAACTTAAGGATGGTATATTTCTCAACCAATCTAAATATACATTAGAATTGTTAAAACAATTTAACATGGATAATTCAAAAGCAATAAACACCCCTATGAGTACTTCGACTAAGTTAGATATGGATGAAAATAGTGAAAACTTCGATCAAAAGACATACAGGGGAATGATAGGTAGTCTACTCTACCTTACCGCTACTAGACCAGATATCATGTTTAGTGTAGGACTTTGTGCTAGGTTTCAATCAAATCCTAAACTATCTCATCTTAAAAGTATTAAAAGAATATTTAGGTATCTTAAAGGAACTCCAAATTTAGGTTTATGGTATCCAAAATCTGAAAAATTTGATTTAATGGCTTACGCGGATGCCGATTTTGGCGGATGTAGGATAGATAGAAAGAGTACATCCGGAACATGCCAATTTTTAGGACATGCACTTGTTTCTTGGACTTCCAAGAAACAAAATTCAGTAACACTATCTCTGGGCGAAGCCGCAAATACATTGCTTTGAAGTGCATCTTTGTGCACAAGTTGTTTGGATGAAAAATACATTGGAAGACTATGGAATTCACTTTAAAAATATTCCCATAAAATGTGATAATACTAGTGCCATATGTCTTACTAAAAATCCAATTCAGCATTCTAGAACTAAGCACATCGACGTTAGGCATCATTTCATACGCGATCATGTTCTTAACAATAATGTTGTTCTAGAATTCATCGACACGAAGCATCAATTAGCAGACATATTCACAAAAGCCTTGAATGAAGACCAATTTGAATTCATTAGAAGAGAATTAGGCATGTTAAATTGTCCCTAAAATGAGCTTAACGAAAAATGACTCGTCCTTTTCCTTTCTTTTGTAGATTTGATTTCTTCTTTCTTCTTCACTTCAAAATGATCCATTAAAGTATAACTTATTATCTTGAGGGAAGTAAACAAAAAGGGGGAGAGGAAGAAAAATTTTTTTTTCTTTCCTCCACGGGATGCCAGCGGTGGCACCGCCAGATCTGGCGGTTGCACCGCCTGAGCGCTCGGGCGCCAGGCGGTGACACCGCTCGGTTTGGCGGTGGCACCGACTGAGCGACCCTTATTAACCCGAGGGGTTAGGGCGGGCGGTGACACCGCCCCCAACCCGAAGAAAGCTCTCCAAACCCTCTCCCATTTCCTCTAACCCTCATTCTGCCTCTTAGAAGCACTGGAGAAGTTTTCTTGGTGGTCCAAGCCTTCCATCTCTCAGCATATCTCCATAAGGTAACACTTGAAATCCTTCTTTTTGATATCTCATTCCCTCTTTTCCTTTCTCTTTCCTTTGCTTATTTTTCACAATTTCATCATCATCTTGTCTAGATAATGGCTCCTAAGAATCAAAAGGAAAAAGGATTGAAGGAGATTCATTTGACCATGATCTTTTTAGATCAAAAGAGGTAGCCCTTAGTTTTCCAAAATTTGAAAGACGCGGTATCCATAAGGGAAAATATGTTGACTTGGATGAACTAGAAGACTTAGATCCCATTAGGTATTTTGCACACCTAAAAGCTCTACCACTACTGCAACTAGATGAACCAATCTATCTGCGATTAGTTCGATTGTTCTATGCCAACCTATATGAGGACAATAATAGCCTAAGCACTTACCTTCTAGGAACACCCATTAGAATATTTGACAACACCATTTGTGAGCTAATTGGCATAACTGAAAAAGATAGAGGATGCTATTTTAAAGGTAAATGGGACGTCAACTCAATAGGAGCAACCTATACCGAAGCCGTAGAAACAATCTTTGCAAATCCAAACCTTGATTTCCTACCCAAGAGCTGTGAACACTTACTGCCTTTCAACGCTAAAATTCTTCATCACATTATCACAAGCATCATATTCCCCAAACAATTTCATCTTGACGAAATAAGTCAAATTGAGATGAGTACCATGTATTGGATTATGACCGGTCAGGATAATTGTTTTGGGTACTCAATTCGGCAACACATGCAGGATATTATGGCTAAAGATACTATGCTGCCATATGGGAGGTTAATCACTAGATTTCTTCATGCCTATGACATTTGCATCCCACCCGATGAAGAATCTATTCAAAATAATAAATATAACATAATAAATAAAAACCTGCTGAAAAGACTTAGGTGCACCTTTAGCAATGGCATATGGGTTAGGCAGCCTAGAAGGACGGATCTAATTCCTCCACAAATAGAACACCCCGAAACACCAATTCTTATGGGAAATGAATCTCCTCCTCCTAGTCCTTTTGGCGCAGCAGCACCTTCAGCTCCTATTTCCTCCTCTAAAAATCGCATTATGGCAGAACTGTCTCAGATCAAATCACAGCAAGAACATATTCAAAATCAACAAGTTGAAATTTTGAAGACACTACGACAACTGAATGAAAAAATGGATATCATGTATCAGCATTGTGGATTACCTCCTAAGGATTAAAATTGATGTATCTTTTAATTCTGTTCTGTTTGCTTTTAACAACAAGTTCAAAGTTTGTCATCGATTAAACGATAACTGATCCTTCCTTTTAGATAACTACTGGTATCTTTTAAGTATGTTTTGATCTGCATGATTTCTTTTGGATAAACTATTTCTGGCAAATTTCAATGATAAACCTTGTTAAATGCTATTTTTTCGATGGCTTGTCTCTTTTTGTTGATGACAAAGGGGGAGAAGTGATGACCTACACCATAATGATAGCATAACTTATATGGATTACAAAAACTTGTGTGATATGATTGACTTATATGCCCTGCAAAATCCTTGAAAATATCACAAGATTAATTGATCATATTGAAAGCATGCCATACATCTAAATCATAAAATATATATTGAAAATCTTTATCTTCTGTCGTGGTAAAATTTGTCCCTTATCATTTAACTTATGATTTTCATAGAAGTTTTGTAATTCACTATTGTTTAAAGAGGATCACGATAAGCTCTACGGTTAGAACTTATCGGGTTATGCTTGAATCCAATGGGATGGAATTCAAGTGGTTTTATCTTCTCAAAATATGGCATATAGATAGGGGGAGTTATGTTTAACTTCGTCATCAATTGATTGTCATCATCAAAAAGGGGGAGATTGTTGAATCTCGGATTTTGATGATAAAATCAATTGATGGGTTATTTGATCTAATCCATATTATTGAGTTAAGTGTGCAGGATTAACTACGATAAACAGAAAACACAAAGCAAGAATACGGAGTCGAGTTCGATGAACCTTTAAGAGTTCGATGATGAATCGCCGAGATGTTCTGCGGAACCAACCGAGAAGAAATCGGGAACCTGTTTGAAGTTCACGAAGAGATCGTCGGAGGTTCGCAGAGATCACCGAGAAGTCTCAGCTACTCTTTAAAGTCATCACAAGTTTGGGAGCGTGCTTGGACCCCGTCGAAGGAAGTTCATCGAAAAGCTTCGTCGGAACAAAACTTGACGTTCATGCGGTTAATAAATTGCTTAAGATGTGTTTTGTTATGTAGTTCACTTGTAATTAGGATTAGGATTAAGAAGATAAGCCTATATCCTGGTTAGGGGCCAACCAAAAGCCAAAGTCAGATTTGGTTTGGGCTAAAAAAAGCCAAACCAAGTGAACAGGAGAGAGGCGGTGGCACCGGGCCCGGTGGCAAGCGATGACACCTCTGAGCTGGCGGTGGCACCGCCCAAAGACTAACGGCTGGGCGGTGGCACCAAAGATCGGGAACCCAAAGAGGATTTGAATTTTGGAGCCCAAATTTTGGAGCCCAAATTTGAATCCTCTTGAGGCCTATAAATACCCCTCAAATCTCAGTGAGATTACAACCTTTTTTGAGCAACAAGAGTTTGAGAGAAAGATCTTAGAAAAGTGTTAGCTTGCTTTCTTTTCAATTTGCTAGTGTTCACCTCATCTCTTCTCGAAAATCTGTAAGAGAGTGAACCGCTTGTAAAGAGTTGTAAGAGGGGTATTTACCCTTCCTTTTCAAGAAGCTTGCTAGTGGAAGGTGGGAGCCTCATCGAAGAGGGGCCTCGCAAGTGGAGTAGGTCATTTGACCGAACCACTCAAAAATCGGCGTGATCTGTGGTTTGCGTTTCATTATTGTTATTTATATTATTGCAAGTCTTCTTATATGCTCTAGTTCCTTATTACTTTTGCTGCGCATATTTAAGAATACGCTTTCAAGATTAAACTTGTCAACTTTCGCTCTCTTCATACGAAAGATTTTTTTAAAACCCAAGTTTTTATCCGCTGCACTAATTCACCCCCCCTCTTAGTGCTGCTCCGATCCTAACAAAACCATCGACTCGGAGGTGGACGAGAGAGGTTTTGGTAGCTCGGGGCACAAAAAGGAGTGCAACACGAGGACTTCCCAAGGGTTCACCCATCCTAGTACTACTCTTGCCCAAGCACGCTTAACTTCGGAGTTCTGATGGGATCCGGTGCTTTAGTGCTGGTATGATCGCACTCGTTTTGTGTGCGTCGTCCCTCGCCTTTGTGCACGTCACGGATGGCGTATCGACGACCGGGGACCCTTGCGCGCCCCGAAACCCTCGAACGATCTCGGAATCGCCATTCTCGGATCTCTCCGATGCCCACGAGGCCGACCGCGCATCGGACACGACAAGCGTGCGCCGAAACCCTCTGAACTTTCTCGAATGAACTCGGAATCGCTATTGCGACCCCATTCTGGAAAGCTCTATCGGAGCCCCACGAGATTGACTGTGTAGCGATCTTGGCAAATTTCGAGGCCCAAAACCATCGCCTCGGATATCAACGGGAGAGGTTTTGGTCTCTCGGGGCACAAAAAGGAGTGCAACACGAGGACTTCCCAGGGGGTCACACATCCAAGTACTACTCTTGCCCAAGCACGCTTAACTTAGGAGTTCTGATGGGATCCGGTGCTTTAGTGCTAGTATGATCGCACTCGTTTTGTGTGCGTCGTCCCTCGCCCTTGTGCACGTCACGGATGGCATATCGACGATCGGGGACCCTTGCGCGCCCCGAAAACCTCGAACGATCTCGGAATCGCCATTCTCGGATCTCTCCGATGCCCACGAGGCCGACCGCGCATCGGACACGACAAGCGTGCCCCGAAACCCTCTGAACTTTCTCGAACGAACTCGGAATCGCTATTGCGACCCCATTCCGGAAAGCTCTCTCGGAACCCCACGAGACTGACTGCATAGCGGTCAGAGCAAATTTCAATGCCCAAAACCATCGCCTCGGAGGTCGAAGGGAGAGGTTTTGGTCGCTCGGGGCACAAAAAGGAGTGCAACACGAGGACGTCCCAAGGGGTCACCCATCATAGTACTACTCTCTCCCAAGTACGCTTAACTTTTGTGTTCTGATGGGATCCGGTACTTTAGTGCTGGTATGATCGCACTCGTTTTGTGTGCGTCATCCCTCGCCTTTGTGCACGTCACGGATGGCCCAAAACTATCGCCTCGGAGGTCGACGGGAGAGGTTTTGGTCGCTCGGGGCACAAAAAGGTGTGCAACACGAGGACTTCCCAAGGGGTCACCCATCCTGGTACTACTCTCGCCCAAGCACGCTTAACTTCGGTGTTTTGATGGGATCCGATGCTTTAGTGTTGGTATGATCTCACTCGTTTTATGTGCGTCGTCCCTCGCCTTTGTGCACGTCACGGATGGCGTATCAACGGCCGGGGACCCTTGCACACCCCGAAACCCTGGAAAGATCTCGGAATCGCCATTCTCGGATCTCTCCGATGCCCACGAGGCCGACCGCGCACCGGACACGACAAGCGTGCGCCCGAAACCCTCTGAACTTTCGAACGAACTTCGGAATCGCGATTGCGACCCCATTCGGAATGTTCTCTCGAGCCCCACGGACCGACTGCGTGGCGGTTACGGCAAATTCGAGGCCCAAAACCATCGCCTTCGGAGGTCGACGGGAGAGGTTTTGGTCGCTTCGGGGCACAAAAGGGGGTGCAACACGAGGACTTCCTAGGGGTCACCCATCCTAGTACTACTCTCGCCCAAGCACGCCGTGAAGGTCACGGCAAATTCGAGGCCCAAAACCATCGCCTCCTGAGGTCGACGGGAGAGGTTTTGGTCGCCGGGGCACAAAAAGGAGTGCAACACGAGGACTTCCTCCGGGGGTCACCCATCTTAGTACTACTCTCGCCCAAGCACGCTTAACTTTGGAGTTCGATGGGATCGGTGCTTTAGTGCTTTGGTATGATCGCACTTGTTTTGTGTCGTCCGTCCCTCGCCTTTGTGCGGCGTCACGGATGGCGTGTCGACGACCGGGGACCCTTTGCCCAAAACCCACGATCGATCTCGAATCGCCATTCTCGGATCTCTCCGATGCCCACGAGGCCGATTGCGCGCTCGAACCACGACAAGCGTCTTGGCCAAACCGTCTGGGATTCTCGAACGAACTCGGAATCGCTATTGCGACCCCATTCCGGAAAGCTCTCTCGGAGCCCCACAAGACTGACTGCGTAGCGATCTCAGCAAATTTTGAGGCCCAAACCATCGCCTCGGAGGTCGACGGGAGAGGTTTTGGTCGCTCAGGGCACAAAAAGGAGTGCAACACGAGGACTTACCAAGGGTTCACCCATCCTAGTACTACTATGGCCCAAGCATGCTAAACTTGGGAGTTCTGATGGGATCCGGTGTGATGGAAATCTTCAACTTAGCAACCATATACCCCGATAGCTAAAGAGCTATGATACATATGGAATGCAAATTGACCCCCTCCAACGATTTGAAACAAGATGAATCGTTCAAGATTGAAGTTAGGAAAACTATTCTAATCACATAATCAATGAAAATTTGATGAAGTAATTAGAATAGTACTTTGATTCCCTTAAAACGCCACAAACTAAGAAGCTTGATAAGTTGAAAGGAAAAACAAAGATTTTTCTTGGGTTTTGAACGCCATAAACAGAAATGCTTGATTTGATAAGTCCAAAGTTAATGCAAGAACTTAAAAACAAAACACTCACCGGTGTTGTAAGTCGAATATACTTCTCCAAAATGTGCCCTTACAAAGAGAGTTAGCCTTGTTTATATAGTACAAAGGCAAAGTATAAAGGGAATGAATATATTAAATGACATTTATATTCCTAATGCATGAATGTAGATTACTCATGAATCTACATTGAATTGTTTTGAATAATTATTCATGAATAAGCCCACAAATCCTGATGTGGTCCAATATGGCTGAATGACCTTTATTCTTCAAAGATGGCTAAAAATTCATCCTTCTCTCAAGGTTGGAATTTCTCTTCATGATGTTGACTTATTTGAATCAGGTTGATTATTTTAGGCACTTCTTGTATCATAGAACCTTGACCAAGTTTTGACTAGCTTGCTCCTTCCAAATGCCTTCTAATAAACAAGTTAAGGCTTCTTTCATCCCTTTAGTTTTCGCTCTTGTCATTGGTCCTTGATGAATAGTTAAAGGGTCTTTGGCAGAATTATAATCAACTTGCTCATTTATATCATTCCCCCTTTCCTTGAAAGGATTCGTCCTCGAATCAGTGTCTTCATCACCTGCATCAAACAAAGATAAATCAGAAACATTGAATGTTGCACTAACATTACCATACTCACCCGGTAGTTCCAACTTGTATGTATTGTCATTGATTTTTTGAGAGACTCGAAATGGACCATCTCCTCTTGGCATTAGTTTATACTTCCTTTGGTTAGGAAATCTTTCCTTCCTCAAGTGTACCCAAACCCAATCACCAGGTTCAAATACTACTTGCTTTCGGCCTTTGTTGTGTTGTTTCTCATATTGTAGAGTTTTCTTTTGAATTTGTATCTGGACCCTTTCATGCAATGCTTTGACAAAATCAGCTTTTTGCTTACCATCCAAATTGGCCTTTTCCAAAGGTAAAGGTAGCAAATCCATAGGAGTTAATGGATTGAACCCATTTTACAACTTCAAATGGGGAATGGTTTGTTGTAGCATGTATACTTCTGTTATAAGCAAACTCCACATGTGGCAAACATTCCTCCCAATTTTTTTAATTTCTTTTGAATTATGGCTCTCAAAAGTGTTGATAAAGTTCGATTTACCACCTCTGTTTGTCCATCTGTTTGTGGGTGACAAGTGGTTGAATACAATAGCCTTGTACCCAACTTGCTCCAAAGTGTTTTCCAAAAGTGGCTAAGGAACTTCACATCTCTATCACTCACAATTGTCTTTGGAATGCCATGTAATCTTACAATTTCTTTGAAAAACAGCCCAAACATGTGTTGCATCATCTGTTTTGTGGCAAGGAATAAAATGTGCCATCTTGCTAAACCTGTCAACAACAAAAAAAATAGAATCTCTCCCTCCTTTTGACCTTGGTAAACCCAAGACAAAGTCCATGGATATATCAACCCAAGGCTCACTAGTTATAGGAAGAGGAGTATACAATCCATGAGGCATTACTTTAGATTTAGCTTGTTTGCAAGTAATGCATTTCTTACATAATCTCTCAACATCTCTTTTCATGTGTGGCCAAAAGAAATGATCACTTAATATATCTAAAGTTTTTCTAATCCCGAAATGCCCCATTAAACCTCCACTATGTGCCTCTCTCACAAGTAATTCTCTTATTGAACATTGAGGAATACACAACTTATTTTCTTTGAAAAGAAAATCATCATGCTTGAAGAACTTATCAAAACCCCCTTTCTCACATGCCCCAAAAATATTAGCAAAATCATGATCAGAATTATATAAATTTTTAATATACTCAAAACCCAATAATTTTGCATCAAGTTGAGAAATTAGAGCATACCTTCTAGAAAGAGTATCGGCAACCATATTTTCCTTACCTTGTTTATACTTGATGATGTATGGAAAGGATTCAATAAACTCCACCCATTTTGCATGCCTACGGTTTGGTTTTCCTTGTCCTTTGAGATATTTCAAGGACTCATGATTGGTGTGTATAATGAATTCCTTATACCAAAGATAGTGCTGCCATGTCTCTAACACTCTTACTAAAGCGTAAAACTCCTTGTCATATGTTGGGTAGTGAAGACTTGCTCCACTTAGCTTCTCACTAAAGAATGCAATGGGTCTGCCTTCTTGCATTAAAACTCCTCTAATTCCTATTCCACTCGCATCACACTCAATCTCAAAAGTTTTAGCAAAGTTCGGTAAAGCAAGCAAAGGTGCTAAACAGAGTTTGTCTTTAAGCAAATTAAAAGCATCATCTTGTTTTTCACCCCATCTAAATCCCATATTTTTTTTTATGCATTCAGTTATTGGTGCAGCAATTGTAGAAAAATCCTTAATGAATCTTCTATAAAAGCTAGCAAGACCATGAAAACTTCTAACATCACTAACACTAGTAGGTTTTGGCCACTCCCTAATAACTTTCACTTTTTCTTGATCAACATGTATTCCTTTATCATTAACAACATATCCAAGAAAAGTAATTTTATTAGTTAAAAAAGTACATTTCTTTATATTAGCATATAACTTTTCTTTTCTAAGCACGTCAAAAATAGCTTTTAAATGTGTTACGTGCTCATCTAAACTTTTGCTATACACAAGTATATTATCAAAATAAACCACTACAAATTTTCCAATATAAGCACGTAAAATATGATTCATTAATCTCATGAAAGTACTAGGTGCATTAGTTAGGCCAAAAGGCATAACCAACCATTCATATAAACCATGTTTAGTTTTGAAAGCGGTTTTCCATTCATCACCTTCATGCATTCTTATTTGATGATATCCAGATTTTAAATCAATTTTTGAAAACACACAAGAACCATGCAATTCATCCAACATATCATCTAGCCTAGGAATAGGATGTCTATACTTTATCGTGATTTTGTTGATGGCTCGGCAATCAATACACATTCTCCATGATCCATCTTTTTTAGGCACCAACAGAACAGGAACTGCACATGGACTCATGCTTTCTCGCACATACCCTTTTTTCATAAGCTCACTTACTTGTTTTTGGATTTCCTTGGTCTCTTCAGGGTTGCATCTATATGCTGGCTTATTTGGTATGCTTGCACCTGGAATGAAATCAATTTGATGCTCAATTCCTCTAATTGGTGGCAAACCATTAGGAACTTCTTCGAGAAAGAGATCCTCATTTTCCTGCAAAAGATCAACAATAACACTAGGCAAACTTTTGTCAATTTTGTTAGAAGTAATCAGAACATCCTTGTACATAAGTACAAGTAAGGGCTGCCTCATGGTTAAGGCTTTCTTCACATCACTCATTTTGGCATAAACACCCATTTTTCTTTCACTCAAACTTTCTTTGTTTTCTCTCCCCTTGTATTTCCCAATACTCTCATTTTTATTTTTTTTGATAAGTATACTCTCATTTTTATTACTCAACTCATCATTTTCTTTTTTCTCCCTTTCTTTTTCCCTCCCCAAATTTTTGGTTAATGAAGACTCAAGCTCCTCATATTGTTGTTTTATGCGCATTTGGTCCTCAAAAATTGTCTTTGGAGGCAAAGGTCCAAGCTGATATTTCTGTCCATCTATGATCAAAGAATAACGGTTCTTGAATCCATCATGTATTACCCTTCGATCGTATTGCCATGGTCTCCCCAATAACATATGACTAGCATACATAGGTACCACATCACACCAAACTTCATCCTTATATCTACCAATTGAAAAGGAAATTAACACTTGTCGATTTACCTTTACTACACCACTATCATTCAACCATTGTAACTTATAAGGTTTTGAATGCTTGATAGTAGGTAATTTCAGTTTCTCCACGAGCAAGGTGCTTGCCACATTTGTGCAACTTACACTATCAACAATCACATTACACAACTTGTTATCAATCAAACAATGAGTATGAAACAGATTTTCACGTTGTTCACCATGTTCATCATTTTCATTTTGCAAACTAAGTATGCGTTGAACAACTAGATTTTCACCTTTAGCATACTCTATATCACTAGTATCCTCTAGAATGTCTTCATCATCCTCTTTCTCACTTTCAGATTCTACAATTCCATCCCTCATGATCATAACTCTTTTATTAGGACATTCACGTGCCACATGTCCATGCCCAAGGCACTTAAAACACTTAATACCTCTAGTTTGATTAGGTAGATTCTCACCTTTACCCTTGTTGCCTAATTCATTTCTACTTTAGTCTCATCAATTTTAGGCTTAACAATGGGTTTATCATCCTTTTTACTCCAATTCGGTTTCCAAGAAGAAGAAGAACCCGAATAAGATTTTGAATCATACCTTGTGCCTTTTCTTTTGAGTTGCCTCTCAATCTTCATGGCCACATTCACCATATCTTCAATCTCCACATAATGTTGCAATTCTACAAGATCAGCAATGTTCTTGTTTAATCCACTTAGGAATCGAGCCAAGGTGGCCTCACGATCTTCATCCACATTAGCCCTTATCATGGTTATCTCCATCTCCTTATGATACTCATCAACACTCATGGAACCTTGTGTCAAGGTTTGCAGTCGTTGATGCAAATCCCTATAGTAATAGCTAGGGACAAATCTCCTCCTCATGATTTGTTTCATCTCCAACCAAGTCTCCACAGGCCTTTCACCATTTCTACGCCTGTCTTTACACAATTGATCCCACCAAACAATAGCATAATCAAAAAATTCAACAGCGCTAATTTTACCTTTTTCTCTTCAGAGTAGTTGTGACATTCAAATATCATCTCCACTTTTCGTTCCCACTCCAAATAGGCATCTGGATTATTCTTCCCTTGAAAAGAAGGAATTTTCATTTTGATGCTGCCTATGTTTCTTTCCACACCATCAAAACGTCCTCTCCTAGTTTGTCTTCTAGGATTAATATCTTGACCAATTAGAGTAACTTGGTTATCATCCACGTCATCGCCACCATCATATTCATCATTGACAAAGGTTGGTTGTCTCCCACGTCGTGGTTCACCTTGCAATCTATTAATTGCATCATCATGCCTTTCTAGATGATCTCTTACATCTCCCATCACTTTGAACATACGTTCAAATTGTTGCTTTCTTTTGCTTGAACTAAAAGATCATTGGATGAAGAACTCGCTTCTTTATCTTTAGACATGTATACAACCTGAAAAATAAAGTTAGAACAACCTCACCAACACTCCCTCACGTTTTTTTTTTTTTTTTTTTTTCCACTCTAGATTTGATTCACTCCACTCATGTTTCACATAATTTTTTTTTGGCTTTTCTCTATATTGATCTTACCACTCTTGCCTTTTACCTCTCTTGTTTTGTTATTTGAGTTCTTAGATTAACTAAGGTACCTAAACAAACAATTCAGATTATGGCAATTCAAAAAAAAAAAAATAGTGAAATTGGACAGCTTTAAAAGCAAATAAAAGATAGACCAATTTAAAGGTGTGTGTAATGCACTTTAATCATAAGAAAGATTTCCAAATCGAAATAGAAATTCAAATGAACAAAGATCAAATTTTGTAACTTGCAAGTATTCTTTGAATCCGTAATTTTTTTTTTTCTAATTCTGATCTCTTTTTTTTTTTTTTTGACCTTTGATTTTCCCTCTCTCTTTTTTTTTTTTTAGCCTTTGATTTTCTCTCCTTTTTTTTTCTTTTTTTTTTGACTTTTTGATCTCTTTTTTTTTTTATACCATAAAGTGCGGAATTACAGATAAGAATAGTAATAACACAAGAAGCACAATAATAAAGATGAAAGAAAAATATAGATATTGGCCAAAAAAAAAAAGAAGAAGAGAAAAGAAAAGAAAATCTAAAAGATAGCAAATAAATAGATACGCAAACCTCAAACTTGAGCCGAGCTTTGATACCAAATGATGGAAATCTTCAACTTAGCAACCATATACCCCGATAGCTAAAGAGCTATGATACATATGAAATGCAAATTGACCCCCTCCAACGATTTGAAACAAGATGAATCGTTCAAGATTGAAGTTAGGAAAACTATTCTAATCACATAATCAATGAAAATTTGATGAAGTAATTAGAATAGTACTTTGATTCCCTTAAAATGCCACAAACTAAAAAGCTTGATAAGTTGAAAGGAAAAACAAAGATTTTTCTTGGGTTTTGAACGCCACAAACAGAAATGCTTGATAAGTCCAAAGTTCATGCAAGAACTTAAAAACAAAACACTCACAAAGAGAGTTAGCCTTGTTAATATAGTACAAAGGCAAAGTATAAAGGGAATGAATATATTAAATGACATTTATATTCCTAATGCATGAATGTAGATTACTCATGAATCTACATTGAATTGTTTTGAATAATTCTTCATGAATAAGCCCACAAATCCTGATATTGTCCAATATGGCTGAATGACCTTTATTCTTCAAAGATGGCTAAAAATTCATCCTTCTCTCAAGGTTGGAATTTCTCTTCATGATGTTGACTTATTTGAATCAGGTTGATTATTTTAGGCACTTCTTGTATCCATAGAACCTTGACCAAGTTTTGACTAGCTTGCTCCTTCCAAATGCCTTCTAATAAACAAGTTAAGGCTTCTTTCATCCCTTTAGTTTTCGCTCTTGTCATTGGTCCTTGATGAATAGTTAAAGGGTCTTTGGCAGAATTATAATCAACTTGCTCATTTATATCACGGTGCTTTAGTGCTGGTATGATCGCACTCGTTTTGTGTGCGTCGTACCTCGCCTTTGTGCACGTCACGGATGGCGTATCGACGACTGGGGACCCTTGCGCGCCCCGAAACGCTCGAACGATCTCGAAATCGCCATTCTCGGATCTCTCTGATGCCCACGAGGCCGATCGCGCATCGGACACGACAAGCGTGCGCCAAATCCTTCTGAACTTTCTCGAACGAACTCGGAATCGCTATTGCGACCCCATTCCGGAAAGCTCTCTAGGAGCCCCACGAGACTGACTGCATAGCGATCTCAGCAAATTTCGAGACCCAAAACCATCGCCTCGGAGGTCGACGGGAGATGTTTTGGTCGCTCGGGGCACAAAAAGGAGTGCAACACGAGGACTTCCCAGGGGGTCAACCATCCTTGTACTACTCTCGCCCAAGCACGCTTAACTTAAGAGTTCTGATGGGATCCAGTGCTTTAGTGCTGGTATAATCGCACTCGTTTTGTGTGCGTCGTCCCTCACCTTTGTGCATGTCACGGATGGCCTATCGACGACCGGGGACCCTTGCGCACCCCGAAACCCATGAATGATCTCAGAGTCACCATTCTCGGATCTCTCCGATGCCCACGAGGCCGACCGCGCATCGGACATGACAAGCGTGAGCCGAAACCCTCTGAACTTTCTCAAACGAACTCGGAATCGCTATTGCGACCCCATTCAGGAAAGCTCTCTCGGAGCCTCACGAGACTGACTACGTAGCGATCTAGGCAAGTTTTGAGGCCCAAAACCATCGCCTCGGAGGTCGAAGGGAGAGGTTTTGGTCGCTCGGGGCACAAAAAGGAGTGCAACACGAGGACTTCCCAGGGGGTCACCCATCCTAGTACTACTCTCGCCCAAGCACGCTTAATTTCGGAGTTCTGATGGGATCTGGTGCTTTAGTGCTGGTATGATCGCACTCGTTTTGTGTGCGTCGTCCCTCACCTTTGTGCACGTCACGGATGGCGTATCAACGACCGAGGACCCTTGCGCGCCCCGAAACCATCGAATGATCTCGGAATCGCCATTCTCGGATCTCTCCGATGCCCACGAGGGTGACCGGCGCATCGGACGGACATGAAAGCGTCTTGCCAAAACCCTCTGAACTTTCTCGAACGAACTCGGAATCGCTATTGCGACCCCATTCCGGAAAGCTCTCTCGTAGCCCCACGAGACTAAGTGTGTAGCGATCTTGGCAAATTTCGAGGCCCAAAACCATCGCCTTGGAGGTCGACGGGAGAGGTTTTGGTCGCTCGGGGCACAAAAAGGAGTGCAACACGAGGACTTCCCAGGGGGTCACCCATCCTAGTACTACTCTCACCCAAGCACGCTTAACTTTGGAGTTCTGATGGGATCCGGTGCTTTAGTGCTAGTATGATCAAACTAATTTTGTGTGCGTCGTCCCTCGCCTTTGTGCACGTCACGGATGGCGTATCGATGACCGGTGACCCTTGCGCGTCCCGAAACCCTCGAACGATCTCGGAATTGCCATTCTCGGATCTCTCCGATGCCCACGAGGCCGACCGCGCATCGGACACGACAAGCATGCGCCGAAACCCACTGAACTTTCTCGAACGAACTCGGAATCGCTATTGCGACCCCATTCCGGAAAGCTCTCTCGGAGCCCCACAAGACTGATTACGTAGCGATCTCGGCAAATTTCGAGGCCCAAAACCATTGACTCGGAGGTCGACGGGTGAGGTTTTGGTCGCTCGGGGCACAAAAAGGAGTGCAACACGAGGACTTCCCAGGGGGTCACCCATCCTAGTACTACTCTCGCCCAAGCACGCTTAATTTCGGAGTTCTGATGGGATCTGGTGCTTTAGTGCTGGTATGATCGCACTCGTTTTGTGTGCGTCGTCCCTCGCCTTTGTGCACGTCACGGATGGCGTATCGACGACCGGGGACCCTTGCGCGCCTCGAAACCCTCGAACGATCTCGGAATCGCCATTCTCGGATCATTCCGATGCCCACGAGGCCGACCGCGCATCGGACACGACAAGCGTGCGCCGAAACCCTCTGAACTTTCTCGAACGAACTCGGAATCGCTTTTGCGACCCCATTCCGGAAAGCTCTCTCGGAGCCCCACGAGACTGATTACGTAGCGATCTAGGCAAATTTCGAGGCCCAAAATCATCGCCTCGGAGGTCGACGGGAGAGGTTTTGGTCGCTCAGGGCACAAAAAGGAGTGCAACACGAGGACTTCACAAGGGGTCACCCATCCTAGTATTATTCTCGCCCAAGCACGCTTAACTTAGGAGTTCTGATGGGATCCGGTGCTTTAGTGCTGGTATGCTCGCACTCATTTTGTGTGCGTCGTCCCTCGCCCTTGTGCACGTCACGGATGGCGTATCGACCACCGGGGACCCTTGCGCGCCCCGAAACCCTCGAACGATCTCGGAATCGCCATTCTCGGATCTCTCCGATGCCCACGATGCCGATCGAGCATCGGACACGACAAGCATGCGCCAAAACCCTCTGAACTTTCTCGAACGAACTCGGAATCACTATTGCGACCCCATTCCGGAAAGCTCTCTCGTAGCCCCACGAGACTGACTGTGTAGCGATCACGGCAAATTTCGAGGCCCAAAACCATCGCCTCGGAGGTCGACGGGAGAGGTTTTGGTCGCCCGGGGCACAAAAAGGAGTTCAACACGAGGACTTCCCAGGGGGTCACACATCCTAGTACTACTCTCGCCCAAGCACGCTTAACTTCGGAGTTCTGATATGACCCGATGCTTTAGTGCTGGTATGATCGCACTCGTTTTGTGTGCGTCGTCCCTCGCCTTTGTGCACGTCCGCCATGATGGCGTATCGACGACCAGGGACCCTTGCGCACTCGAAACCCGGAAAGATCTCGGAATCGCCATTCTCGATCTCTACGATGCCCACGAGGCCGACCGCGCACCGGACACGACAAGCGTGCGCCGAAACCCTCTGAACTTTCTCGAACGAACTCGGAATTACGATTGCGACCCCATTCCAGAATGTTCTCTCGGAGCCCCACGAGACTGACTGCGTAGCGGTCACGGCAAATTTCGAGGACCAAAACCATCGCCTCGGAGGTCGACGGGAGAGGTTTTGGTCACTCGGGGCACAAAAAGTAGTGCAACATGAGGACTTCCCAGGGGGTCACCCATCCTAGTACTACTCTCGTCCAAGCACGCTTAACTTCGGAGTTCTGATGGGATCCGGTGCTTTAGTGCTGGTATGATCGCACTTATTTTGTGTGCGTCGTCCCTCGCCTTTGTGCACGTCACGGATGGCCTATCGACGACCGGGGACCCTTGCGCACCCTGAAACCCACGAACGATCTCAGAGTCGCCATTCTCGGATCTCTCCGATGCCCACGAGGCCGACCGCGCATCGGACACGACAAGCGTGCGCCGAAACACTCTGAACTTTCTCGAACGAACTCGGAATCACTTTTGCGACCCCATTCAAGAAAGCTCTCTCGGAGCCTCACGAGACTGACTACTTAGCGATCTCGGCAAGTTTTGAGGCCCAAAACCATCGCCTCGTAGGTCGACGGGAGAGGTTTTGGTCGCTCGGGGCACAAAAAGGAGTGCAACACGAGGACTTCCCAGGGGGACACCCATCCTAGTACTACTCTCGCCCAAGCACACTTAATTTCGGAGTTCTGATGGGATCCGGTGCTTTAGTGCTGGTATTATCGCACTCGTTTTGTGTGCGTCGTCCCTCACCTTTGTGCACGTCACGGATGGCGTATCGACGACCGAGGACCCTTGCGCGCCCCGAAACCATCGAATGATCTCGGAATCGCCATTCTCGGATCTCTCCGATGCCCACGAGGCCGACCGCGCATCGGACACGACAAGCGTGCGCCGAAACCCTCTGAACATTCTCGAACGAACTCGGAATCGCTATTGCGACCCCATTCCGGAAAGCTCTCTCGTAGCCCCACGAGACTAAGTGTGTAGCGATCTTGGCAAAGTTCGAGGCCCAAAACCATCGCCTTGGAGGTCGACCGGAGAGGTTTTGGTCGCTCGGGGCACAAAAAGGAGTGCAACACGAGGACTTCCCAGGGGATCACCCATCCTAGTACTACTCTCACCCAAGCACGCTTAACTTTGGAGTTCTGATTGGATCTGGTGCTTTAGTGCTAGTATGATCAAATTAATTATGTGTGCGTCGTCCCTCGCCTTTGTGCACGTCATGGATGGCGTTTCGACGACCGGGGACCCTTGCGCGTCCCGAAACCCTCGAACGATCTCGGAATTGCCATTCTTGGATCTCTCCGATGCCCACGAGGCCGACCGCGCATCGGACACGACAAGCGTGCGCCGAAACCCTCTGAACTTTCTCAAACGAACTCGGAATCGCTATTGCGACCCCATTCCGGAAAGCTCTCTCGGAGCCCCACGAGACTGATTGCGTAGCGATCTCGGCAAATTTCGAGGCCCAAAACCATTGACTCGGAGGTCGACGGGTGAGGTTTTGGTCGCTCGGGGCACAAAAAGGAGTGCAACACGAGGACGTCCCAAGGGGTCACCCATCCTAGTACTGTTGAATCTCGTATTTTGATGATGAAACCACATGATATGTGTTTATAATTTAAACTATATTTTGAGTGATACAGGTCTACTCGATTAGAATTAGACAATTAACGCAGGAGGAATTGACGTTGCGCCGGAGGAGATCACATCAGGATATTGGACGGCAGAAGGCTTCGGACATCGGGCATCGGGCTAAGGAGAGCGGAATTGCACCAAGTATATCAGGGTTGCGGAGGTCAACCACCGATTGGGCAACAAAAGCACAAGAGGGGCGATCGCTGAAGAATCGGACGAAATGCCAACCAATGGCGTGCGAACAGCGGAATGTCGATTAGCGTTGTAATAACTGTCTAGATCAGAGTAGAGTTTTTGGCTTGCATGTGCAGGATTAACTTCGATAACGATGAAGACATAAAAGCGAAACAAAGTCTGGAGTCAAGCAACGAAGAATTCGTTGGGAGTTCAAGAGTTCGACGGAAGTCCTAAGGATCGTCGGGAACAGCTGCGGAACAAGCCGAGAATGAGTAGGGAGCTTGCGAAGGGTTTTTGGAAGCTTGCCCGAAGGTTAGTGGGAAGTTCGCAGAGTTTGCCGAGAAAGATCGAGACTTGCCGAAGAAGCTCGTTGGAACTTCGCCAAGATCAAATCGTGAAGTTTAAGAGCTTGTAGGGAGTCCATGAGAATGGTTTCGAGTTTATCGGAAGACCACGAAAGTTCTAGCGGAAGCTTCGCCGGGAAGAAGTCTTGACTTATGGACTTTGTAATAGCTTATATAATGTCTTTAAAATTTGTAGTTAGCATGTTAATTAGGGTTAGGATTAGGTATTAATCCTATAACCCAAGTAGGTGCCTATAATACTGTAAGCTGAAAACACTATAGGCGGTGGGCTGAAAACACTGTAGTGGGCTGAAAACACTGTAGGCGGTGACACCTCCTGGGCTGGGCGGTGGCACCGTTTGGCTGGGCGGTGGCACCACCAGCATCGGGAACCCAAAGAGAATTTGAATTTTGGAGCCCAAATTTTGGAGCCCAAATTTGAATCCTCTTGAGGCCTATAAATACCCCTCAAATCTCAGCTGAGAACACAACTTTTTGAGCAGCAAGAGTTTGAGAGAAAGGTCTTAGAAAAGTGTTAGCTTGTCTTCTTTTCAATTTGCTAGTGTTCACCTCATCTCTTCTCGAAATCTGTAAGAGAGTGAACAAATGTGTAAAGAGTTGTATGAGGGGTATTTACCCTTCCATTTCAAGGGACTTGCTAGTGGAAGGTGGGAGCCTCATCGAAGAGGGGGCCTCATGAGTGGAGTAGGTCATTTGACCGAACCACTCTAAAATCGTGTGATCCTTGGTTTGCATTTCATTATTGCTATTTACATTATTGCAAACCTTCTTATATGCTTTAGTTCCTTATTACTTTTGCTTTAGCATATTTAAGAATAAACTTTCAAGATTAAGCTTGTCAAGTTCATCTTATCATCTGAAATTTTTTTAAAACCAAAGTTTTAATCCGCTGCACTAATTCACCCCCCCCTTAGTGCTGCTCCTCGATCCTAACAATTGGTACCAGAGCCACGGTTTTCTACTTTGGTTTAACACCCAAATAGAAATGGCTCTTTATGGCTTTCAAGAGGGCTTATCGGTTTTCATCCACCATTGTTTAACAGTTGGACTACACTTATTGGAAAACTCAAATGAGAGTTTTCTTGATTTCTATGAATTTGGATTTATGGAATATTGTTGAAAATGGTTTTCAACTTCCCTCTAAACCGATGAGCGAATGGTCGGTTTTGAGAAGAAGTATTTTTCTTTAAATAAAGGCTATGAATGCCTTATTTTGCGCTTTGGACAAAAATGAGTTTAATCAGTTTTCTACGTCTTGAAGCGGCTTTCGATATTTGGCGAACACTTGAAATCACATACGAGGGGAACTAGTAGAGTCAAAGACTTCGAAAGTTAACATTTTATTGCATGATTTTGAGCTTTTTCAAATGCAACCAAGCGAGACTATAGGCGACATGTACACCCGTTTCACGGATGTCATCAATAATCTAAGAGTTCTTGGTAAATCTTTTTCGAATTTTGATCTCATAAGCAAGATCTTAAGATCCCTTCCAAAATGATGGGATTCTAAAATAACCGCAATACAAGAAACAAAAGATTTAAATATTTTTCCACTTGAAGAACTTATCGGCTCATTGATGACATATGAAATGGTGCGCAATGCACATGATGAACACAATGAACACTTGAACCACCTTCCAAAGAATAGGAAGGATTTTGAACTCCGGACAAATGAATACCACTTGAGCGATGACTCAAGTGATGAGGACAATGATGAACTTGAACTTCGAACACTAACTCTTAATAATTTCATTAAACAAAAATCTAAAATAAACAATGAACTTGAACGGAGGAAGAGGCTAAAGAAAAGGATGGCACCCAAGGATGAATCAAGAACTTCCAAAGGTGAAACGGCGAATTGGGCTTTGATGGGCTTCGACCACAAGGTAAGTAACTCAACCCTCTTGAATTATTTTGAAATTACTTGATGTTTTCCATGATGTATTTTCTCTTTTCTTTTGAATATTTATTTTTATTGAAAATTGTATGTTTTATGTTAATAGAATAAAATGTTAGATTTAAATAATCATATATATGTGCTTGAGAAGCAAGAATGTGTATTTTGATGATTTCCATATTAACTTTCAATGATGATGCATGGTTTTTATATGGAAGGCTTAATGATATTTTTTTTAAAACCTTGTCTTTGGTTTTCAAACATGATGTATGTTTTTGACATAAGAACAAAACTTGAGCATGCTAATATAAAGTCAATCACATAAATTAAAACTAAAACAAAATCATGTTTTAGTTATCTATAAGAATCATTCAAAATTATGTTCCAATGAAACCATTGCATAATGATTTGTAATGAAAAAAATATTAAACATTTTTTTTTCCTTGAAACCATGTTTTAGTATTATGCATATCTAAGAAATATTTTGATGATGTGACAAATTGAATAAGTTGAAAATGAATGATGATTTTTCTCTTGAATATAACTTTGTGATATTTTTTTATATAAATCATCATTTTAATTTCTTTGAATATAACTTGTGATATTTTTTATATAAATCATCATTTTAATTTCATTCGATACATGAGATTTTATTATAAATCAAAATTTCTCATTAATCGATCTTCTATGATTTTACTTGATATTCTCTTGAGAGGAGATTTTCTAAATGAATCATGATTTTTCCTTGTGAGTTCTTGGAGTTATTATTTGATTTTTCTTTTAAAACAAGATCTCTTCTTTGTACTCCTATGATTTTTCTTGATATTTTATTTAAAGAAGATATTTACTATATGAATCATGTCTTTTGGTATTCAAATGATTTTATCCTTCATGACATGATTTCTTTGTATTTATGGCTTCCATGGCTTGAAATGTTTTGGTATAATGCATGCAATGATGAAATATTCATAAAGTTAAAATGATGTATGCAATACTTATGATAATGATGTACATGATGTATTTATTGCATATGATGTGTGTTTGGTATCATGATCAACATGTTGATAAATGCTTAAAAATTTTAATGTTTGAGTATCATGTATGATATGCTTATTAATGATGATTGATTTATTTTTTCTTATATCGTGCATGAAAAATAAGGTTATTGAAATTGTGTATATTTTAATTTGAATATATAATGATGTACAAATAAGAATGATACTTACCTTTGTCATAATATGAAAAGTGATATAAGGGTCTTCCCTTCTTTTTGACAATGACAAAGGGGAGCAAGAATTTCTAGTGTGGACATCATGAAAAGAGGCAAACTAACTAGCTTGCACAATTCAAGATGAAAGCAAAAAAATTGCACTTCTCAAAGAGAAGATGCAAATGTAACATTTGCCAAATTGTTTGCTTGCCTCATGTAAAATATTATCTCTTGCTAGTTTGGCATTTTTGCTAGCTTGTATGTTGCAAAACTTATCACTTTTTCAAACATTTTGCTAGCTTACACTTTGCAAAGAAAGCAAAAATGACACTTTTAGAAGAAAGAGCTTGTTATTTTGAATATCACAAGCTTGCCTATCTTAAGAAACAAAAATTACAAAAGTGCTATCTTGCCTATCTCAAGAAGCAAAACTTGCAATTTGCACATTGCAATAGGAAGCAAGAATCATGAACTTACACAAGAAAGCTATCTTATATTTGCTTTCGAAATTTTTGCTAGCTTACATATTGTGAAACTTACATATCGTAAACATTGCTAGCTTGTAGTCTAAAGAGAAGCAAAAAAGTTGCTATCTCAAAAGAAGCAAATGTGCTATCTTGCCTATCTTAAAGGCAAAAATGGTAACTTGCACACCTAGCAAAACTTGACAAATTTGCATATTTCAAGAAGCAAGAGTTGCTTTCTTGAATATCTCAATATTGCTAGCTTGCATGATGTAGAACTTACTATCTTGAACATTACCAAAAGTGCTATCTTGTATGCTGTAAAACCTGCATATCTAAAACTTGATAGCTTGAATGTCCTAAGCATGATGCATTACTTGCTAAATTTTCTAGCTTCAAAACTGCATGATGATAAAACTTAATATTATGTTTTTCATGCAATGAGTTGAACTTATATTACCAACACAAAGAATAGTTGTACTTCTCCTTTTTTGTTGATGACAAAGGGGGGAGAAGTATGTTGATGACATGATATGCATAAGTTTATGCATATGTTCATGATGATGTGTTGCAAGTATTCATGATGAATGTTTGCAATGACTTAAATTCTTCTTGAATTCAAGGTTCTATCAATATGGCATATTGATAGGGGAGTTTGTTTAAACTCCGGAGTTAAGGTTAACTCCGTCATCAAGTGGTTGTCATCATCAAAAAAGGAGATTGTTGAATCTCATATTTTGATGATGAAACCACATGATATGTGTTTATAATTTAAACTGCATTTTGAGTGATGCAAGTCTACTCGATCAAATTAGACAGTTAACGCAGGAGGAATTGGCGTTAGCGGGAGGAGATCACGTCGGGATATTGGACGACGAAGGCTTGGACGTCGGGCATCGGGCTAAGGAGAGCGGAATTGCACCAAGGATATCGGGGTTGCGGAGGTCAACCGCCGATTGAGCAACAAGCCACAAGAGAGGCGATCGCTGAAGAATCGGATGAAACGCCAACCAATGACGTGTTAGAACAACGGAATGTCGATTTAGTTGTAATAACTGTCTAGATCGGAGTAGAGTTTTGGCTTGCATGTGCAGGATTAACTTCGATAACGATGAAGACATAAAAGTGAAACAAAGTCTGGGAGTCAAACACGAAGAATTCGTTGGGAGTTCAAGAGTTCGACGGAAGTCCAAGGATCGTCGGGAACAGCTGCGGAACTAGCCGAGAATGAGTAGGGAGCTTGCGAAGGGTTTTTTGGAAGCTTATCGGAAGGTTCGTGGGAAGTTCACAGAGTTTGCCGAGAAAGATCGAGCTTGCGGAAGAAGCTCGTTGGAACTCGCCAAGATCAAATCGTGAAGTTTAAGAGCTTGTAGGGAGTCCGCAGAATGGTTTCCGAGAGTTTATCGGAAGACCGCCGAAAGTTCGCCGGAAGAAGTCTTGACTTATGGACTTTGTAAAAGCTTATATAATGTCTTTAAAATTCGTAGTTAGCATGTTAATTAGGGTTACGATTAGGTATTAATCCTATAACCCAAGTAGGGGCCTATAACACTGTAGGCTGAAAACACTGTAGGCGATGGGCTGAAAACACTGTAGTGGGCTGAAAACACTGTAGGCGGTGGCACCGCCTGGGCTGAGCGGTGGCACCGCCCAGCACCCGAGTGCTGGGCAGTGACACCTCCTGGGCTGGGCGGTGGCACCGCCAGCATCGGGAACCCAAAGAGAATTTGAATTTTGGAGCCCAAATTTTGGAGCCTAAATTTGAATCCTCTTGAGGCCTATAAATACCCCTCAAATCTCAGCTGAGAACACAACTTTTTGAGCAGCAAGAGTTTGAGAGAAAGGTCTTAGAAAAGTGTTAGCTTGTCTTCTTTTCAATTTGCTAATGTTCACCTCATCTCTTCTCGAAAATCTGTAAGAGAGTGAACCGCTTGTAAAGAGTTGTAAGAGGCGTATTTACCCTTCCATTTCAAGGGACTTGCTAGTGGAAGGTGGGAGCCTCATCGAAGAGGGGCCTCGCAAGTGGAGTAGGTCATTTGACCGAACCACTCTAAAATCGGCGTGATCCTTGGTTTGCATTTCATTATTGCTATTTACATTATTGCAAACCTTCTTATATGGTTTAGTTCCTTATTACTTTTGCTGCGCATATTTAAGAATACGCTTTCAAGATTAAGCTTGTCAAGTTCCGCTCTTATCATACGAAAGATTTTTTAAAATCCGAAGTTTTAATCCGCTGCACTAATTCACCCCCCCACTTAGTGCTGCTCCGATCCTAACAAGTACTACTCTAGCCCAAGCATGCTCAACTTCGGAGTTCTGATGGGATCCAGAGCTTTAGTGCTGGTATGATCGCACTCGTTTTGTGTGCGTCGTCCCTCGCCTTTGTGCACATCACGGATGGCGTATCGACGATCGGGGACCCTTGCGCGCCCCGAAACCCTCAAACGATCTCGGAATCGCCATTCTCGGATCTCTCCGATGCCCACGAGGCCGACCATGCACCGGACATGATAAGCGTGCGCTGAAACCCTCTGAACTTTCTCGAACGAACTCGGAATCGCTATTGCTACCCCATTCCGGAAAGCTCTCTCGGAGCCCCAGGAGACTGACTGCGTAGCGATCTCGGCAAATTTTGAGTCCCAAACCATCGCCTCTGAGGTCGACGGGAGAGGTTTTGGTCGCTCGGGGCACAAAAAGGAGTTCAACACGAGGACTTCCCAGGGGGTCACCCATCCTAGTTCTACTATGGCCCAAGCACGCTTAAATTTGGAGTTCTGATGGGATCCGGTGCTTTAGTGCTGGTATGATCGCACTCGTTTTGTGTGCGTCGTCCCTACCCTTTGTGCCGCGGATGGGCGTATCGACCACGATCGGGACCCTTGCGCCCGAAACCCTCAAACTATCTCGAATCGCCATTCTCGGATCTCTCCGATGCCCATGAAGCCGACCGTGCATCGGGACCACGACAAGCGTCGCTTGAAACCCTCTCAACTTTCTCGAACTAACTTCGGAATCACTATTGCGACCCCATTCCGGAAAAGCTCTCTCGTAGCCCCCGAGACTAACTGCGTGGCGTTCACGGCAAATTTTGAGGCCCAAAACCATCGCCTCGGAGGTCGGCGGGGAGAGGTTTTGGTCGCTCGGGGCACAAAAAGGAGTGCAACACGAGGACTTCCCAAGGGGTCACCCATCCTAGTACTACTCTCGCCCAAGCACGCTTAACTTCGGAGTTCTGAAGGGATCCAGTGCTTTAGTGCTGGTATGATCGCACTCGTTTTGTGTGCGTCGTCCCTCGCCTTTGTGGACATCACGGATGGCGTATCGACGATCGGGGACCCTTGCGCGCCCCGAAACCCTCAAACGATCTCGGAATCGCCATTCTCGGATCTCTCCGATGCCCACGAGGCCGACCGTGCACTGGACACGACAAGCGTGCGCCGAAACCCTCTGAACTTTCTCGAACGAACTCGGAATCGCTATTGCGACACCATTCCAGAAAGTTCTCTCGGGGCCCCACGAGACTGACTGCCTAGCGGTCACGGCAAATTTCGAGGCCCAAAACCGTCGCCTCGGAGGTCGACGGGAGAGGTTTTGGTTGCTTGGGGCACAAAAAGTAGTGCAACATGAGGACTTCCCAGGGGGTCACCCATCCTAGTACTACTCTCACCCAAGCACGCTTAACTTAGGAGTTCTGATGGGATCCGGTGCTTTAGTGCTGGTATGATCGCTTTCGTTTTTGTGTCGCGTCGTCCCTCGCCTTTTTGTGCGTCCACGGATGGCGTATCGACGACCGGGGACCCTTGCTGCGCCCAAAACCCTCAAACGATCTCCGGAATCGCCATTCTCGGATCTCTCCGATGCCCATGAGGCCCGACCGCCACTGGACCACGACAAGCGTCGCGCCGAAACCCTCTCAACTTTCTCGAACGAACTCGGAATCACTATTGCGACCCCATTCCTCTCCGGAAAGCCACTGACTGCGTGGCGGTCCCAATTCGAGGCCCAAAACCAACGCTGCCTCGGAGGTCGGCGGGAGAGGTTTTGGTCACGGGGAACAAAAGGAGTGCAACACGGGACTTCCCAAAACCATCCTAGTACTACTTCAAGCTTAACTTTGGAGTTCTGATGGGATCAGGTGCTTTAGTGTTGGTATGATCGCGCTTGTTTTGTGTGCATCGTCCCTCGCCTTTTTGTGCAAATCACGGATGGCGTGTCGACGACCGGGGACCCTTTGCGCCCGAAACCCTCAACGATCTCGAATCGCCATTCTCGGATCTCTCCGATGCCCACGATGCGACCGTGCACGGACCGACAATAGTGCGCGAAAACCCTCTGAACTTTCTCGAGCGAACTCGGAATCACTATTGCGACACCATTCGGAAAGCTCTCGGAGCCCCATGAGACTGACTGTGAAGCGGTCACGGCAAATTTCGAGGCCCAAAACCATCGCCTGGGTCGGTCGGGGGAGAGGTTTTGGTCGCTTCGGGGCACAAAAGGAGTGCAACACGAGGACTTCCCGGGGTCACCCATCCTGTACTACTCTGCGCCCAAGCACGCAACTTCGGGTTCTGATGGGATCCGGTGCTTTAGTGCTGGTTTGATCGCACTCATTTTTGTCGCGTCGTCCCTTTGCCTTTGTGCACATCACGGATGGCGTCTCCATGAGCGGGGACCCTTGCGCGCCCCGAAACCCTCAAGCGATTCTCGGAATCGCCATTCTCGGATCTCCCGATGCCCACGAGGCCGACCGTGCACGGACCGACGACAAGCGTCGTCGAAACCCTCTGATCTTTCTCGAGCGAACTCGGAATCACTATTGCGACCCCATTCGGAAAAGCTCTCTGAGTCCCACGAGACTAACTGCGTAGCGGTCACGGCAAATTTCGAGGCCCAAAACCATCGCCTCGGAGGTCGACGGGAGAGGTTTTGGTTCGCTTCGGGGCACAAAAAAGGAGTGCAACACGAGGACTTCCTAGGGGTCACCCATCCTAGTACTACTCTTGCCCAAGCACGCTTAACCCGGAGTTCTGATGGGATCCAGTGCTTTAGTGCTGGTATGATCGCACTCATTTTGTGTGCTTCGTCCCTCGCCTTTGTGCACGTCACGGATGGCGTGTCGACGACGGGGGGACCGTTGCCCACCCGAAACCCTCAAACGATCTCGAATCGCCATTCTCGGATCTCTCCGATGCCCACGAGGCCCACCGCTCACCGGACCGACGACAAAGCGTGCGAAAACCCTCTGAACTTTCTCGAACGAACTCGGAATCACTATTGCGACACCATTCCGGAAAGCTCTCTCGGAGCCCCACGAGACTGATTGTGTAGCGATCACGGCAAATTTTGAGGCCCAAAACCATCGCCTCGGAGGTCGACGGGAGAGGTTTTGGTCACTCGGGGCACAAAAGGAGTGCAACACGAGGACTTCCCAGGGGTCACCCATCCTAGTACTACTCTGGCCCAAACACGCTAAACTTCGAGTTCTGATGGGATTGGGTGCTTTAGTGCTGGTATGATCGCTTTTCGTTTTGTGTGCGTCGTCCCTCTCCTTTGTGCAAATCACGGATGGCGTATCGAGGACCGGGGACCCTTGCGCCCGAAACCCTCAAAACGATCTCGAATCGCCATTCTCGGATCTCTCCGATGCCCACGATGCCGACCGTGCACGGGACCGCGACAATGCGTCGCGAAACCCTCTGAACTTTCTCGAGCGAACTCGGAATCACTATTGCGACACCATTCCGGAAAAGCTCTCCGCCCCCCACGAGACTGACTGCGTAGCGGTCACGGCAAATTTCAAGGCCCAAAACCATCGCCTCGGAGGTCGACGGGAGAGGTTTTGGTCGCTCGGGGCACAAAAGGAGTGCAACACGAGGACTTCCCAGGGGTCACCCATCCTAGTACTACTCTCGCCCAAGCACGCTTAACTTTGGAGTTCTGATGGGATCCGGTGCTTTAGTGCTGGTATGATCGCACTCGTTTTGTGTGCGTCGTCCCTCGCCTTTGTGCACATCACGGATGGCGTATCGACGATCGGGGACCCTTGCGCGCCCCGAAACCCTCAAACGATCTCGGAATCGCCATTCTCGGATCTCTCCGATGCCCACGAGGCCGACCGTGCACCGGACACGACAAGCGTGCGCCGAAACCCTCTGATCTTTCTCGAACGAACTCGGAATCACTATTGCGACACCATTCCGGAAAGCTCTCTCGGAGCCCCACGAGACTGACTGCCTAGTGGTCACGGCAAATTTCGAGGCCCAAAACCATCATACCTGGGAGGCTTAACTTTTGGTCATTCGGAGTTCAAAGGATCCACGAGGACTTTAGGGGTCACCCATCCTGATACTACACTTGTTTTGTGTCGGAGTTCTGATGGGATCCAGTGCTTTGGTGCTGGTCCCTTTTCGTTTTGTGTCGCGTCGTCCCTGCACGGATGATTATCGACGACCGGGGACACTTGCGCCTCCCGAAACCCTCAAATGATCTCGGAATCGCCAATCTCGGATCTCTCCGATGCCCACGAGGCCGACCGTGCATCGGACCGACAAGCGTGTGCGAAACCCTCTGAACTTTCTCGAGCGAACTCGGAATCACTATTGCGACCCCATTCGGAAAGCTCTCTCGGAGCCCCGCGAGACTGACTGCACGCAGTCACGGCAAATTTCACTGCCCAAAGTGGTCACGGCGGAAATTTTTGGTCACTTTCGAGGCACAAAGGCCCAAACTTCCCAGGGTCACCCATCCTAGTACTACTCTCGCCCAAACGCGGCAACTTCGGAGTTCTGATGGGATCCGTGCTTTAGTGCTGGTATGATGCCTTGTTTTGTGTCGTGGTCCCACCCTTTATTGCATGTCACGGATGGCGTGTCGACGACCGGGGGACCCTTCGCGCCCGAAACCCTCAAACGATCTCGGAATTGCCATTCTCGGATCTCTCCGATGCCCATGAGGCCGACCGCTCATCGGACCGACAAGCGTCGCGAAACCCTCTGAACTTTCTCGAGCGAACTCGGAATCGCTATTGCGACCCCATTCAGGGAAAGCTCTCTCGGGCCCCACGAGACTGACTGCGTAGCTGTCACGGCAAATTTCGACCCAAAACCATCGACTGCGGAGAGTGGTCATGGCAAATTTCAACACGAGGACTTCCAAATCCTAGTACTACTCTAAAAACTGTTCGGAGTTCTGATGGGATCCGGTGCTTTAGTGCTGGTATGATCGCGACTTGTTTTGTGTGCGTCGTCCCTCGCCTTTGTTACACGTCAAGGATGGCGTGTCGACGACCGTGGACCCTTGCACGCCCCAAACCCTCAAGCGATCTCGAATCGCCATTCTCGGATCTCTCCGATGCCCACGAGGCCGACCGTGCACGGACCACGACAAGCGTCGCGAAACCCTCTGAACTTTCTCGAACGAACTCGGAATCACTATTGCGACCCCATTCCGGAAAAGCTCTCTGGAGCCCCACGAGATTGATTGCGTAGTGGTCACGGCAAATTTCAAGGCCCAAAACCATCATACTCGGAGGTCGACGGGAGAGGTTTTGGTCGCTTCGGGGGCACAAAAAAAAGTAGTGCAACATGAGGACTTCCCAAAGGGGTCACCAATCCTAGTACTACTCTCGCCCAAGCACGCTTAACCCGGAGTTCTGATGGGATCCAGTGCTTTAGTGCTGGTATGATCGCACTTGTTTTTTGTGTCGTCGTCCCTCGCCTTTGTGCACGCGTCACGGATGGCGTATCGACGATCGACTCTTGCCTTGGCGCCCCGAAACCCACGAACGATCTCGGAATCGCCATTCTCGAATCTCTCCGATGCCCACGAGGCCAACCGCGCATCGGACACGACAAGCGTGTGCCGAAACCCTCTAAACTTTCTCGAACGAACTCGGAATCGCTATTGCGACCCCATTCCGGAAAGCTCTCTCCGAGCCCCACGAGACTGACTGTCTAGCGATCTCGGCAAATTTTTAGGCCCAAACCATCGCCTCGGAGGTCGACGGGAGAGGTTTTGGTCGCTCGGGCCACAAAAAGGAGTGTAACACGAGGACTTCACAGGGGGTCACCCATCCTAGTACTACTCTCACCCAAGCACCCTTAACTTTGGAGTTCTGATGGGATCCGGTGCTTTAGTGCTGGTATGATCGCACTCGTTTTGTGTGCGTCGTCCCTCGCCCTTGTGCACGTCACGGATGGCGTATCGACAACTGGGGACCCTTGCACGCCTCGTAACCCACGAACGATGTCGGAATCGCCATTCTTGGATCTCTTCGATGCCCACGAGGCCGACCGTGCATCGGACCGACAAAATGCGTCACGAAACCCTCTGAACTTTCTCTCTGGAATTTTCGAGCGAACCATTCGAATCTCTATTGACTGACTGCCCGGTCCCATTCCGGGCCCAAAACCTCTCTGGAGCCCCACGAGACTTTTGGTGTGTCGGTGGTCAACGGCAAATTCCCAGGCCCAAATGCTACTCTCGCCCAACAACTTCGGAGTTCTGATGGGATCCAGAGCTTTAGTGCTGGTATGATAGCACTTGTTTTGTGTGCGTCGTCCCTCGCCTTTGTGCACGTCACGGATGGCGTATCGACGACTGGGGACCCTTGCGCGCCCCAAAACCCACGAACGATCTCGGAATCGCCATTCTTGGATCTCTCCGATGCACACGAGGCCGACCGCTCATCGGACACGACAAGCGTGCGCCGAAACCCTCTGAACTTTCTCGAACGAACTCTTAATCGCTATTGCGAACCCATTCCGGAAAGCTCTCTCGGAGCCCCACGAGACTGACTGGGTAGTGGTCATGGCAAATTTCAAGGCCCAAAAGCATCGCCTCGGAGGTCGATGGTAGATGTTTTGGTCGCTCGGGGCACAAAAAGGAGTGCAACACGAGGACCTCCCAGGGGGTCACCCAATCTAGTACTACTCTCGCCCAAGCATGCTTAACTTCGGAGTTCTGATAGGACCCGATGCTTTAGTGCTGGAATGATCGCACTCATTTTGTGTGCGTCGTCCCTCGCCTTTGTGCACGTCACGGATGGCGTATCGACGACCGGGTACCCTTGAGCGCCCCGAAACCCTCGAACGATCTCGGAATCGCCATTCTCGGATCTCTCTGATGCCCACGAGGCCGACCGCGCATCGGACACGACAAGCGTGCGCCGAAACCCTCTGAACTTTCTCGAACGAACTCGGAATCGCTATTGCGAACCCATTCCGGAAAGCTCACTAGGAGCCCCACGAGACTGACTGCGTAGCGATCTCGGCAAATTTCGAGGCCCAAAACCATTGCCTCGGAGGTCGACGGGAGAGGTTTTGGTCGCTCGGGCCACAAAAAGGAGTGCAACATGAGGACTTCACGGGGGGTCACCCATCCTAGTACTACTCTCGCCCAAGAATGCTTAACTTTGGAGTTCTGATGGGATCCGGTGCTTTAGTGCTGGTATGATTGCACTCGTTTTGTGTGCATCGTCCCTCGCCCTTGTGCACGTCACGGATGGTGTATCGACCACCGGGGACCCTTGCGCGCCCCGAAACCCTCGAATGATTTCGGAATCGCCATTCTCGGTTCTCTCCGATGCCCACGAGGTCGACCGAGCATCGGACACGACAAGCGTGCGCCGAAACCCTCTGAACTTTCTCGAACGAACTCGGAATCGCTATTGCGACCCCATTCCGGAAAGCTCTCTCGTAGCCCCACGAGAATGACTTCGTAGCGATCGCGGCAAATTTTGAGGCCCAAAACCATCGCCTCGGAGGTCGACGAGAGAGGTTTTGGTCGCCCGGGGCACAAAAAGGAGTTCAACACGAGGACTTCCCAAGGGGTCACACATCCTTGTACTACTCTCGCCCAAGCACGCTTAACTTCGGAGTTCTAATAGGACCCGATGCTTTAGTGCTGGTATGATCGCATTCGTTTTGTGTGCGTCGTCCCTCGCCTTTGTGCACGTCACGGATGGCGTAGTGAAGACCGGGGACCCTTGCGCGCCCCGAAACCCTGGAAAGATCTCGGAATCGCCATTCTCAGATCTCTACGATGCCCACGAGGCCGACCGCGCACCGGACACGACAAGCATGCGCCAAAACCCGATAAACTTTCTCGAACGAACTCGGAATCGCGATTGTGATCGCATTCCAGAATGTTCTCTCGGAGCCCCACGAGACTGACTGCGTAGCAGTCACAGCAAATTTAGAGGCCCAAAACCATCACCTCGAAGGTCGACGGGAGAGGTTTTGGTCGCTCGGGGCACAAAAAGTAGTGCAACACGAGGACTTCCCAAGGGGTCACCCATCCTAGTACTACTCTCGCCCAAGCATGCTTAACTTCGGAGTTCTGATGGGATCCGGTGCTTTAGTGCTGGTATGATCGCACTTATTTTGTGTTCGTCGTCCGTCGCCTTTGTGCACGTCACGGATGGCATATTGACGACCGGGGACCCTTGCGCGCCCCGAAACCCACGAACGATCTCGGAATCGCCATTCTCGGATCTCTCCGATGCCCACGAGGCCGACCGCTCATCGGACACGACAAGCGTGTGCCGAAACCCTCTGAACTTTCTCGAACGAACTCGGAATCGCTATTGCGACCCCATTCCGGAAAGCTCTCTCGGAGCCCCACGAGACTGACTGCATAGTGGTCACGGCAAATTTCGAGGCCCAAAACCATCAACTTAAGGTTTTGGTTGCTCGATCACAAAAGGTGCCTTCCCAGGAGTTCTCTCGCCCAAGCAAGATGGGATCCGGTGCTTTAGTGCTGGTATGATCCTTTTGTTTTTGTGTCGTCGTCCCTCGCCTTTGTGCACATCACGGATGGCTTATCGACGACCGGGGACCCTTACGTACCCGAAACCCTCAAAGCGATCTCCGAATCGCCATTCTCGGATCTCTCCGATGCCCACGAGGCCGACCGCTCATCGGACCACGACAAGCGTCTTGCCGAAACCCTATGAACTTTCTCGAGCGAACTTCGGAATCACTATTGCGACCACATTCCGGAAAAGCTCTCTGGGCCCCACGAGACTGACTGGGTGGTGGTCACGGCAAATTTCAAGGTCCCAAAACATCGCCTCGGAGGTCGACGGGAGAGGTTTTGGTTGCTCGGGGGCACAAAAGGAGTGCAACACGAGGACTTCCCAAAGGGGTCACCCATCCTAGTACTACTCTAAGCCCAAGCAAGCAACCCGGAGTTCTTATGGGATCTGGTGCTTTAGTGCTGGTATGATCGCACTTGTTTTGTGTGCGTCGTCCCTCCTTTGTTGCATCGGATGATGGCGTGTCGACGACCGGGGACTCTTGCGCGCCCCGAAACCCACGAACGATCTCGGAATCGCCATTCTCGGATCTCTCTGATGCCCACGAGGCCCACCGCGCATCAGACATGACAAGCGTGCGCCGAAACCCTCTGAACTTTCTCGAACGAACTCGGAATCGCTATTGCGACCCCATTCAGGAAAGCTCTCTCGGAGCCCCACGAGACTGACTGCGTAGCGATCTCGGCAAATTTTGAGGCCCAAACCATCGCCTCGGAGGTTGACAAGAGATGTTTTGGTCTCGCTCGGGGCACAAAAAGGAGTGGAACACGAGGACTTCCTAAGGGGTCACCCATCCTTGTACTACTCTCGCCCAAGCACGCTTAACTTCGGAGTTCTGATGGGATCTGGTGCTTTAGTGCTGGTATGATCGCGCTTTTTTTTGTGTCGTCGTCCCTCGCCTTTATTGCAAATCCGCGGATGGCGTATCGACGACGGGGACTCTTGCCGCCCGAAACCCTCAAGCGATCTCGGAATCGCCATTCTCGGATCTCTTATGCCCGAGGCCCACCGCGCACCGGACCACGACAAGCGTCTTGAAACCCTCTGAACTTTCTCGAGCGAACTTCGGAATCACTATTGCGACCCCATTCGGGAAAGCTGTCACCGGAGCCCCACGAGACTGACTGCCTTAGCGATCTCGATTAATTTTGAGGCCCAAACCATCGCCTCGGAGGTCGACGGGAGATGTTTTGGTTGCTCGGGGCACAAAAAGGAGTGCAACACGAGGACTTCCCAGGGGGTCACCCATCCTAGTACTGTCACGACCCGGGTCTGATGAGCTAACTGTCCAATAACTCCATTTTGGTCCTTGCAACCACGGACCAAAATGCTTAAACTGGAGGTAACGTAGTACACTCATCAGGCCCTTATAAGCTAATCATACACATTCCCCACTTCCGATGTGGGACTAATGGGATGTTACATTATCCCCAACTCAATTAGCTTGGACGTCCTCGTCAAGGCCAGACATAACCCAGATCGAACCCTAGCATAGTGCATGTGAGGTTTAACTCAATGGTGGCTCCACGCCGTGATGAGTTCTCTGACTCCATCCACGGGTAGCCTTTTCCTACTCGAGCCCTCTCACCCTGCCCAAATGCTAGGTCGGCTCTGATACCAAATGTCGTGACCCGGGTCTGATGAGCTAACTGTCCAATAACTCCATTTTGGTCCTTGCAACCCGCGGACCAAAATGCTTAGCCGGAGGTAACGTGGTACACTCATCGAGGCCCTTATAAGCTAATCATACACATTCCCCACTTCCGATGTGGGACTAATGGGATGTTACATTATCCCCAACTCAATTAGCTTGGGCGTCCTCGTCGAGGCCGGACATAACCCCCAGATCGAACCCTAGCATAGTGCATGTGAGGTTTAACTCAATGGTGGCTCCGCAGCGTGATGAGTTCTCGACTCCATCCACCGGGTAGCCTTTTCTTACTCGAGCCCTCTCCACCCCCCAAATGCTAGGTGGCTCGATACCAAATGTCATGACCGGTCGATGAGCTAATTGTCCAATAACTCCATTTTGGTCCTTACAACCACGGACCAAAATGCTTAAGCGGAGGTAGCGTGGTACACTCATCGGGCCCTTATAAGCTAATCACACATTCCCCACTTCGATGTGGGACTAATGGGATGTTACATTATCCCCAACTCAATTAGCTTGGCGTCCTCGTCAGGCGGGACATAACCGGTCGAACCCTAGCATAGTGCATGTGAGGTTTAACTCAATGGTGGCTCCCGCTTGCGTGATGAGTTCTCGACTCCATCCACAGGTAGCCCTTTCCTACTCAGAGCCTCTCACCCCTGCCCAAATGCTAGGTGGCTCATTTCGATACCAAATGTCCTGACCCAGGGTGCGATGAGCTAAGCGTCCAATAACTCCATTTTGGTCCTTGCAACCCGGGACCAAAATGCTTAAAAATGGTAGCGTGGTACACTCATCAGGGCCCTTATAAGCTAATCATACACATTCCCCACTTCCAATGTGGGACTAATGTGATGTTACATTATCCCCAACTCAATTAGTGTAACACCCCTCATTTCCGAATTTTCGTATAAGTTTCTAGTTGTAATGTATGTATCTATTTTAAAATTTGATAAAAAGTCAAAGTATGAATCTGAGAACTTATTCATAAGAGTTGGAGGATTTGTTAAAAGAAAGAATCTGAGGACCTATATGTAAACCCTAAGGACTTAATCGTGAATATGATAAATCCAAGGACTAAACTGTAAAATGTACAAAAATACAAACTTCACCGTTTATTCCTCTCTGCCTTCGTTCTTAAGGAAGCAGAGAAGGCAGCTCGTGGGTGATCAAAGAAAGAAAGAAAGGAAGAAGAAGAAGAAGAAGAAGAAGAAGAAGAAGAAGAAGAAAAAAAAAAAAAAATTGGGGTTTTTAGGGTTCTTGCTTTAATCTTTTTCACTTCGGGTCAAAAATTCTCAAAGGCAAGTGTTCTAACCCCATCCTAAAAATTTTAGTCTCTGTTTTTATGTTGAATCAAAATAAATTGAAGGATTTCTATTTAGAAACTGATATGTCTCTATTTGGACATAGAACCATGGATTTTGAAGTTTTCTTTTTGGTAAACTAACCCTATACACTGTTTCAGCTATAAGTTTTAGTACAAAATGTGAATTCGGGCACGAATTATTTTGTTTGAAAGTAGACTCTTATTTCTTCCTTTTGACACTGATTTTGTAGATTTTGGACACCGAATACTTACCCAAACATCTGATTCAATTGAGCCTATAGATGCTGTAAAACAGGGTTCAAGATTTCTGACCTATCGATACTAAAATGCCTATAACTCCCTGTTGAAAATTCTGAATTGTACCAAACTGATTTTATTTGAAACTACACTTGAAAATATTTCTTTTGAATTATAGTTTAAAAATTTTGGATTTCAATTGCCTACCCTATTGTCTGTTGAATCCGACCCTATAAATTCTGCAAAACAGTGATTGTGTTTTTGACCTTGTGTTACCAAATCAAAGGTAACTCCGCGTTGGGAACCCTGTTTCATATGAGATTTGTTCCATCAGAATATAAATTTATATATGGTTCGACCATAGTTTTATTATGGGTATTGGAGCATAATTGATATTCTGAAGTATTTGTTTGATGTGCCACTGGAATTCTGTCTGAAATCGAACTTTGGTCGATTTCGCATATTCTGCTCCGTTCCTTTGGATATTAGAATTCGTTTAACCTTCTTATTGGATTTGAGCTAAATATGATTGCTTCGAAATCTCTGTACACTCTTGTTTTTATTTCATTCCAAATCTGAATACCTTTGTGAGAGATTTGTTCTTTGTTTCGTATTGTCTCGAAAAGGCACATGCACGTTTGTTGTTCCGCGTGTGCTTCCGATATATGCTACGTATTGTTAAAACTGCCCTCTTGTACTCTGGTGTGTGGGATTGTCTAGACCTTTGCCAGAAATGGTAAAGGGTATGCGCTTATTACCGGCTCCGTGGGGTCCCTTCTGTGGGATAAACATTACCCTTCTGTGGGGTCCCAGCTCCGTGGGATATTGCGGACCTTTGCCAGAAATGGTAAAGGTATGTGCTTAGATCCTGATGCTCTGCGGCCTCTCGACTTCACCTAGGCGTGGGTGGAGGGATCTCCCAGACGTGGGAGACTTTTGTCAGTGGTCATTCAGAAATGGATGAATCACATTCTAAGCGAGATCCCACCACACCTTCTATATGTTTGATATGACATCGAGTTTTGGTGAGTTGTTTTACGTTCATGCTGGATAAGAATGATATGATTGCAATGGCAAGGGCGGCGTTTGAGCTTCTGTACGATATTTGTTTTTGATATGCTCTGAAATGCGTCATTCACTGATGATTTTGCTTCGAAATGTTCCATATGCCGTTGATATGCTTCGGAACATTTTATATGCCATTGATAAGCTCCGATATGTTACCTTTGTTACTGATATGCTCCAATTACTCTATGCCCCAATCTGTCAGGAACCAACTATGTAAGATTGAAAGGACCAAAATGGAGTTATTGGCCAGTGCGCTCATCAGACCCGGGTCGTGACATTTGGTATCAGAGCCGACCTAGCATTTGGGCAGGGTGAGAGGGCTCGAGTAGGAAAGGGCTACCCGTGGATGGAGTCAGAGAACTCATCACGGCGTGGAGCCACCTTTGAGTTAAACCTCACATGCACTATGCTAGGGTTCGATCTGGGTTATGTCTGGCCTTGGCGAGGGCGTCAAGCTAATTGAGTTGGGGATAATGTAACATCCCATTAGTCCCACATCCAAGTGGGGAATGTGTATGATTAGCTTATAAGGGCACGATGGGTGTACTCGTTACCTCCGGCTTAAGCATTTTGGTCCGTGGTTGCAAGGACCAAAATGGAGTTATTGGACAGTTAGCTCATCGGACCAGGTCGTGACATTTGGTATCGAGCCGACCTAGCATTTGGGCAGGGGTGAGAGAGGGCTCGAGTAGGAAAGGGCTACAAGTGGATGGAGTCGAAGAACTCATCACGGCGTGGAGCCACCATTGAGTTAAACCTCACATGCACTATGCTAGGGGTTCGATCTGGGTTTATGTCTGGCCTTGGCGAGGGCGTCAAGCTAATTGAGTTGGGGATAATGTAACATCCCATTAGTCCCACGGAGAGTGGGGAATGTGTATGATTAGCTTATAAGGGCACGATGAGTGTACTACATTACCTCCGGCTTAAGCATCTTGGTCCATGGTTGCAAGGACCAAAATGGAGTTATTGGACAGTTAGCTCATCGGACCGGTGCGTGAGGCAGATCACCCATACTAGTTCTACTCTCGCCCAAGTTAAACGCGACTTCGAAGTTCTAATGGGATCCGGTGCTTTAGTGCTGGTATGATCCTTTTCGTTTTGTGTCGCGTCGTCCCTCACCTTTGTGCACGTCCTGACGGCAATCTGGACGACCGGGGACCCTCGGCGCCCGAAACCCTCGAGCGATCTCAGAATCGCCATTCTCGGATCTCTCCGATGCCCACGAGGCCGACCGCGCACCCACCGGAAGCGACAAGCGTCTTGAAAACCCTCTGAACTTTCTCGAACGAACCGGAATCGCTATTGCGACCCAATTCCGAAAAGCTCTCTCCGAGCCCCATGAGACTAACTGCTATGTGGCGGTCACGGCATATTTCGGCCCAAAACCATCCCTCGGAGGTCGACGGGAGAGGTTTTGGTCATTTCGGGGCACAAAAGGAGTGCAACACGGGACTTCCCGGGGGTCACCCATCCTAGTACTACTCTCGCCCAAGCACTTAACCCGGAGTTACGATGGGATCCGGTGCTTTAGGGTTGGTATGATGGCACTTCGTTTTGTATCGTCGTCCCTACGCCTTTGTGCACGTCACGGATGGCGTCGACGACCAGTGACCCTTATGTTACCCTAAACCCTCGAAAGCGATCTCGGAATCACCATTCTCGGATCTCTCCGATGCCCACGAGGCCGACCGCGCATCGGACCGCGACGGCGTCTTGCGAAACCCTCTGAACTTTCTCGAGCGAACTTCCGGAATCGCTATTGCGACCCCATTCGCGGAAAAGCTCTCTCGGAGCCCCAGAGGCTGACTGCATAATAGTCCGCGGCAAATTTCGAGGCCCAAAACCATCATCGCCTGGGAGGTCGACGGAAAGGTTTTGGTCGCTTCGGGGCACAAAGGAGTTCAACCACGGGACTTCCCGGGGGTTCACCCATCCTAGTACTACTCTACCCAAGCATGCTTAACTTCCGAGTTCTGATGGGATCACATGCTTTAGTGCTGGTATAATCGCACTTGTTTTGTGTCGCGTCGTCCCTCCACCTTTTTGTGCAAGTCACGGATGGCGTCCGACGGCACCAGGGACCCTCGCGCGCCCAAAACACTCGAGCGATCTCGGAATCGCCATTCACGGATCTCTCCGATGCCCACGAGGCCGACCGCGCACCCCACGACAAGCGTCTTGTGAAACACTCTGAACTTTCTCGAACAAACTCGGAATCACTATTGCGACCCCATTAGGAAAGCTAACTTCGGACCCCATGGGACCTGACTGCTACTTTCACGGTCATGGCAAATTTCGAGGCCCAAAACCATCGCCTCGAGGAGGTTGGCGGGAGGGTTTTGGTCACTCGGGGCACAAAAGGAGTGCAACACGAGGACTTCCCAAGGGTCACCCATCCTAGTTCTACTCTCACCCAAACAGCTTGACTTCGAAGTTCTAATGGGATCCGGTGCTTTTAGTGCTGGTATGATCCTTTTCGTTTTGTGTGCGTCGTCCCTCGCCTTTGTGCCGCGTCCGCGGATGGCGTGCCGACGACCAGGGGACCCTCTCGCCCGAAACCATTGAGCGATCTTGGAATCGCCATTCTCGGATCTATCCGATGCCCCCCAAGGCCGACCGCGCCGCCGGACCACGACAAGCGTGCACGAAACCCTATGAACTTTCTCCAGCGAACTTCGGAATCGCTATTGTGACCCAATTCGGAAAAACTCTCTCGGACCCCATGAGACTGACTGCGTGGCTGTCCACGGCAAATTTCGAGGCCCAATACCATCGCCTCGGAGGTCGGCGGGAGAGGTTTTTTTGCATTCGGGGCACAAAAAAAAGTGCAACATGAGGACTTCCCGGGGTTCACCCCCATCCTAGTACTACTCGCCCAAACCAGCAACCCGGTGTTACGATGGGATCGGGTGCTTTGAGTGCTGGTATGATCCTTTTCGTTTTGTGTGCGTCGTCCCTCGCCTTTATTACGCGTCCGCGGATAAGCGTCTCGACGACCCGGGGACCCTTCGCCCCAAAACCCTCGAGCGATCTCCGGAATCGCCATTCTCGGATCTCTCCGATGCCCACCGGCCGGCCGCGCTTTGGACCGACAAGCGTCTTGAAAACCCTCTGAACTTTCTCGAGCGAACTTCGGAATGCGCTATTGCGACCCCATTCGGAAAACTCTCTCGAGCCCACAGATTGACTGCATAGCGGTCATGGCAAATTCGGGGCCCAAAACCATCGCCTCGGAGGTCGAAGGGAGAGGTTTTGGTCCTTCGAGGCACAAAAGAGTGCAACCACGAGGACTTCCCAAGGGTCACCCATCATAGTACTACTCTCGCCCAAGCCCGCTTAACCTCTGAGTTATGATGGGATCCGGTGCTTTAGTGCTGGTATGATTGCACTCGTTTTGTGTGCGTTGTCCCTCACCTTTGTGCACGTCACGGATGGCGTCTCTACTACCGGGGACCCTTGCGTGCCCCGAAACCCTCAAATGATCTTGGAATCGCCATTCTCAGATCTCTCCGATGTCCACGAGGCCGACCGCACATCGGACACGACAAGCGTGCGCCAAAACCCTCTGAACTTTCTCGAACGAACTCGGAATCACTATTGCGACCCCTTTCTAGAAAGCTCTTTGAACCCCCACGAGGCCCTTGCATAGCAGTCCGCGGCAAATTCGAGGCCCAAAACCATCTCCTCCGAGGTCGGCGGGGAGAGGTTTTGGTCGCTCGGGGCACAAAATGGAGTTCAACACGAGGACTTCCCAGGGTCACCCATCCTAGTACTACTCCAGCCCAAAACGCGGCATTAGGGAGTTATGATGGGATCCGGTGCTTTAGTGCTGGTATGATCGCTTTTCGTTTTGTGTCGTCGTCCCGCTTTTTTTTATTGCGTCACGGATGGCGTCTCGGCGACCCGGGGACCCTCGCGCCCAAAAACCCTCGAGCGATCTCGGAATCGCCATTCTCGGATCTCTCCGATGCCCACGAGGCCGACCAGCACCGGACCACGACAAGCGTCTTGAAACCCTCTAAACTTTCTCGAGCGAACTCGGAATCGCTATTGCGACCCCATTCAAAAAGCTCTCGAACCCCATGAGACCCGGCTGCTTGGCGGTCATGGCAAATTCGAGGCCCAAAACCATGCCCTCGGAGGTTGGCCGAGGAGAGGTTTTTGGTCATCGGGGGCACAAAAAGGAGTGCAACACGAGGACTTCCCAAGGGATCACCCATCCTAGTTCTACTCTCGCCCAAATGCGCTTGACTTCAAAGTTCTAATGGGATCCGGTGCTTTAGTGTTGGTATGATCGCTTTTCGTTTTGTGTCGTCGTCCCTCCCTTTGTGCACGTCCGCGGACGGCGTGTCGGCGACCAGGGACCCTCGGCGCCCCGAACCCTCGAGCGATCTCGGAATAGCCATTCTCGGATCTCTCCGATGCCCACGAGGCCGACCCGGCGCGACGGACCACGACAAGCGTCGCGAAACCCTCGAACTTTCTCGAACGAACTTCGAAATCGCTATTGCGACCCCATTCCGGAAAGCTCTCCGGACCCCCATGAGGCCCGACTACGTGGCGGTCCGCGGCAAATTTCGAGGCCCAAAACCATCGCCTCGGGAGGTCGACGGAGATGTTTTGGTCTCGCTTCGGGGCATAAAAAAGAGTGCAACACGAGGACTTCCCTAGGGGGTCACCCATCTTTGTACTACTCTCCTTAAACACGCTTAACCCGGAGTTTTGATGGGATCGGTGCTTTAGTGCTGGTATGATCCCTTTTCGTTTTGTGTGTCGTCCCTCGCCCTTTGTGCACATCACGGATGGCGTCGACGACCGGGGACCCTTTGCGCCCCAAAACCCTCGAACGATCTCGAATCGCCATTCTCTCGGATCTCTCCGATGCCCACGAGGCCGACCGCGCGCCACGACCACGACAGCGTCTTGAAACCCCTCTGAACTTTCTCGAACGAACTTCCGGAATCGCTATTGCGACCCCATTCGTAAAAGCTCTCGGAGCCCCACGAGGCCCGACTGTGGCGATCACGGCAAATTTTGAGGCCCAAAACCATCGCCTCGGAGGTCGGCGGGAGAGGTTTTTGTGCTTTCGGGGCACAAAAGGAGTGCAACACGAGGACTTCCCAGGGTCACCCATCCTAGTACTACTCTCACCCAAACACGCTTAACTTCGTGTTCTGATGGGATCCGATGCTTTAGTGCTGGTATGATCGCTTTTCGTTTTGTGTCGTCGTCCCTCCCTTTGTGCGTCACGGATAGCGTCGACGACCGGGGACCCTTACGGCGCCCCCGAAACCCTCGAAACGATCTCCGGAATCGCCATTCTCGGATCTCTCCGATGCCCGAGGCCGACAGCGCCGGGACCGCGACAAGCGTGCTTGAAACCCTCTGAACTTTCTCGAACGAACGACTTCGAATCGCTATTGCGACCCCCATTCCCGGAAAGCTCTCTCGGAGCCCCGCGAGACTGACTACGTGGCGGTCATGGCAAATTTCGAGGCCCAAAACCATCATCCTCGGAGGTCGGCGGAAGGTTTTGGTCGCTTCGGGGGGCACAAAAGAGTGCAACACGAGGACTTCCCAAAGGGGTCACCCATCCTAGTACTACTCTCGCCCAAGCACGCTTAACTTCGGAGTTCTGATGGGATCGGTGCTTTAGTGCTGGTATGATCGCCTTTTCGTTTTGTGTCGTCGTCCCTCGCCTTTGTGCACGTCCGGATGGCGTACCCGGCGACGAGGGACCCTCGCGCACCCCTGAAACCCTCGAAACGATCTCGGAATAGCCATTCTCGGATCTCTCCGATGCCCACGAGGCGACCGGCACGGACCGGACAAGCGTGCTCCCAAACCCTCTGAACTTTCTCGAATGAACTTCGGAATCACTATTGCGACCCCATTCGGAAAGCTCTCTGAACCCCACAGGCCCTGACTTGCGTGGCGGTCACGGCAAATTCGAGGCCCAAAACCATCGCCTCGGGAGGTTGGCGGGAGAGGTTTTGGTGGCTCGGGGCACAAAAAGGAGTGCAACAGGAGGACTTCCCATGGGGTCACCATCCTAGTACTACTCTCGCCCAAGCACACTTGACTTCGGAGTTCTGATGGGATCGGTGCTTTAGTGCTAGTATGATCGCCCCTTCGTTTTGTGTCGTCGTCCCTCGCCTTTGTGCACGTCCCGGATGGCGTCGACGACGGGGGACCCTCGGCGCCCTGAAACCCTCGAACGATCTCCGATAATCGCCATTCTCGGATCTCCGATGCCCACGAGGCCGACCGCGCCGGACCGACACAAGCGTCTTGAAAACCCTCTGAACTTTCTCGAGCGGACTCAGAATCACTATTGCGACCCAATTCCGAAAAGCTCTCTTGGAGCCCCCGGACTGACTGCGTAGCGGTCGGCAAATTCAGGACCCAAAACCATGCCTCCTCGGAGATTTAAAGGTTTTTGTTGCTTTCGGGGCACAAAAAGAGTTCTAACGAGGACTTCCCCGGTCTCCTGTAACATCCCTCATTTAATTTTAGGTATAAGTTTCTAGTTGTAATGTATGTATCTATTTTAAATTTGATAAAAAAGTCAAAGTATGAATCTGAGAACATATTCATAAGACTTGGAGGATTTGTTAAAACAAAATCTGAGGACCTATATGTAAACCCTGAGGGACCTAATCGTAAATATGATAAATACAAGGACTAAACTGTAAAATGTACAAAAATACAAACTCCACCGCTTAAGCCTCTCTGCCTTCGTTCTTAAGGAAGCAGAGAGGCAGCTCGATGGATGATCTGGAAAAAAAGAAAGAAAGAAAAAGAAGAAGAAGAAGAAGAAAGAAGAGGAAAAGAAGAAATTGGGGCTTTAAGGGTTTCTTGCTCAATTCTTCTCATTTAGAATCAAAATTCTCAAAGGCAAGTGTTCTAACCCCATCCTACAGAATTTTTAGTCTCTGTTTTATGTTGAATCAAAATAAATTGAAGGATTTCTATTTAGAAACTGATATGTCTCTCTTTGGACATAGAACCATGGATTTTGAAGTTTTTTTTTTCAGTAAACTGACCCCTATACACTGTTTCAGCTATAAGTTTTAGTAAAAAATGTGAATTCGGGCAGGAACTATTTTTTTGAAAATTAGACTCTTATATCTTCCTGTTGACACTGATTTTGTGTAGATTTTGGACACCGAATACTTACCCAAACATCTGATTCAATTGAGCCTATAGACGCTGTAAAACAGGGTTCAAGATTTCTGACCTGTCGATACTAAAATGCCTATAACTCCTGTTGAAAATTCTGAATTGTACCAAACTGATTTTATTTGAAACTAAACTTGAAAATCTTTCTTTTGACTTATATTTTGAAAATTTTTGGCTTTCAATTGCCTACCCTATTGTCTGTTGAATCCGACCCTATAAATTCTGCAAAACAGTGATTGTGTTTTTTGACCTTGTGTTACCAAATCAAAGGTAACTCTGCGTTTGGGAACCCTGTTTCATATGAAATTTGTTCCATCAGAATATAGATTGATATATGGTTCAACCATAGTTTTCTTATGGGTATTGGGCATAATTGATATTCTGAAATATTTGTTTGATGTGCCACTGGAATTCTGTCCAAAATCGAGCTTTGGTCGATTTATATTCTGCTCTGCCTCCTTTGGATATTTGAATTCGTTTAACCTTCTTATTGGATTTGAGCTAAATATGATTGCTTGGAAATCCCTGTACACTCTTGTTTTTATTTCATTCCAAATCTAAATTCATTTGTGAGAGATTTGTTCTTTGTTTTCGTATTGTCTCGAAAAGGCACATGCCGTTTGTTGTTCTGCGTGTGCTTCGATATATGCTACTTATTGTTAAAACTGCCCTCTTATACTCTGGTGTGTGGGATTGTCTGGACCTTTGCCAGAAATGGTAAAGGGTATCGCTTAATACCGCTCAGTTGGGGTCCCGCTTCACGTGGGATCGCATTACCCGCTCTGTGGGGTCCCTTCAGTGGGATATTCTGGACCTTTGCCATGGGAGTAAAGGTATGTGCTAGAAACCTGCGATGCTCTGGCCCTCTCGACTTCACCTAGGCGTGGGTGGAGGGATCTCCCCGTGTGGGAGACTTTTTTTTCAGTGGTCATTCAAAAATGGATGAATCACATTACGGTTGAGATCCCACCACCTTCTATATGTTTGATATGACATCGAGTTTTGGTGAGTTGTTTCTGTTCATGCTCTGGATAACAATGATATGATTACAGCGTCAAGGACGACGTTTGAGCTTCTGTGCGATATTTGTTTTGATATGCTCTAAAATGCTTCATTCATTGATTATTTTGCTTGAAATGTTCCATATGCGTTGATATGTGCTTGAACATTTTATATGCCATTGATAAAGCTCCGATATGTTTCCTTTATTCTTGATATGCTCCAATTACTCTTTGCCCCATCGCCGGGAACCAAATATGTAAAGATTGAAAGGACAATTGTGTTTCTGCTCTTAATGATATTATGTCTAAATCATTATATTTTGCCTTGTATTTTGGGCTGTATCTCTTTGGAAGTTGTACTATTTTTTTGATATGGATATGTTAGTCACTTCTTGAAACTCTTTATGCTCACCCGTTTGTTGATAAATTTTTTTGGATAGCATATTGCTTGCTTAAATGTTAAGATTGAATTTTGGTGATTGGAAAGTTTAGAAGATTTTGGGCAGATCCTTGTTAGCATATGTGTATTTGTTGTATAAGATACTCTGCATCTTATGAAATGTGGCGATGAATCTAAACACTGTGGATTTTGTGTAAGATGAAGGATCCCTCATGTATAGGATTTTGGAATGTTAATTAAATTCATGTAATGATATGATCTTATAGTAATCGTTGGTTTGGTGACTGCATAGACTTCCCCATTTGTGAATTTATATTGTGGTTATTATTTTGATGAGTTGAGTTCTGATTGTAGGAATTATCGAATGATGTGTGGTATGTTTATGAATGGGTTATGAATTTGTAGACTATAGAGGTGAAATTTTGATCTGAATGTTTTCTTAGTGACCTCAAATGTGTGCTTGGATCCTAGGTTAGTTATGATGAAAATTTTAAATATTGTCGATATTTTTGAGGGGCGTGACAGAGGTGGTATCAGAGCATTGTTTGAGGATCACTGAAATATTTGATATGTTGACGTGCAAAATATATTGAGGTCCAGTGATAATGATTGATGAAAATTTTCTTTAATGCATTTTGGGAATCTAGGATGATGAGGACTTATGGTCCTCCAATTTCATTTGTTTCTGATTAATTAAGGGGGATGAAAGGGTTGATCGAGGATACAAAATCAGAGTAGCGCGATTAAAACATGGTGAACCAAATTTCATTGGTGGTAGAAAAACGGATGATGCAAACAGAGAAGATATTTGATGTACAAAATTGTTCTAATGATCGAAAGAATTATTTTGCCACCTTATATTGGAAGTAGAGGCTGATCATTAATGGCAACAAAGAAAATTATTTTTGGAGATCAGTGTTTGCGAATGATAAGGACAAGTTTACCAATAAAAAATATGATTGGAAATGAATCAGAAAGTAATAACAAATTGTCAAGACATTTGGATTTGAAAAGGAAAAAGTCATGCAAAAGACTCAATCATATATGAATTGCAAGTTAAGTTATGAAACATGTTTGTGTTTTTGGAGCCTATTTTTGTTAGAGCCTGGGTGCCTTTGAGGAAGAAGAAAGGCCAATGGGGTCGGGAGGCGATGTCTCCCTCGAAAATGATCTAACTTTCTACAAGCAAACAAACTCCGATCTGGCTACAAACATGTTCATAACAACGCAATTCATTGAATACTGAATGACTTCCTTTCAAATCAAGCTCTTATTTTCTTATTACTACGATTCTTCAATCATCAACACAGTAGTAATCATGTCCTTATCATTCGTAACTGTAATCTCAAAACAATTTACTAACTGTTACCGATAATCGACCTCTACTTCAATATAGGTAACGAAAATAATTCTTTTCGATCGGTAAGTGTTGTACATCATCTTTCTCTGTTCTGATAATTTGGTTCGCAGTAAGCGCTACTGTTTTGTTATCTCGATCGACCGCACCATCCCCTTAGTGTCGGCACAAATGGCGGAGACCATCGTCCTCATCATCTAATTCAAAATGCATTAGCATCGTCATTATCACTGGATATATTTTGCGATCAACATATCAAATATTCCGATGATCTCAAAACAATGTATTACTACATCGCCCTCGAAAATATCGACAATATTAAAATTTTCATCGCAGCCAACACGGTCAAGCTTTGGTCACTAAAACATTGATTCACCTCTACTCAATCTAAAATTCATAACGATCATGGAAACGCACCGCATCGTGGAATAATTCTACGATAAATTTCAACTCATCGGAAATATGCCACAATATAAATGAAGGTATGCGTCATAGGCTCAGCGTTACCATAGATATCGTATCGTGCGGAATTAACAACATTCAAATCCTGCATGAGGATCTCGTCTGCAAAATCGCGATTTAGATTCGTCGTCACATTCATAAGATGCGGTATCTTATGCAACGAAAAAAGGCTGCATATGCTGGCTGAAATACGCCCAAAGTCTTCTAGGCTTTCGCGTACCGACCAATCTTAACATTTAAACGAAGCGATAGCAATAAAATTGTCAAGCGGGTAGTATGTGACTTCGACGAAGTGTTTAACATATCCATGTCAGGCGTGCAACTTCGAAGAGATAACGTTCCAAAACAAAGGCAAAATATGCGTTTTGTGAACATAATATCGTGGGCGAGCATAATTGTCCTTTCAATCTTCTTTTGACGATGAGGGCATAAATGACCGGAAGCGTATCGATGACAAAGGTAACATGTCGAGCTTATCAATGGCGTATAATGTTGAGCATGTCAACGGCATGTTTATTCCGGCAAACGTGGATAACGTTGCAAACATATCAAGGCAAATGTCGCAAATCAAGCGTCGTCGCTTTAACGTTACGTCATATCATTGTTATCGAGCATGAGCGAAACAACTCACCAACTTCGAATGTCATATCAACATATAGAAGGTGTGGTGGGATATACCATCCATTTTACGAATGACCGCACGACAAAGTGCGGGAGATCCTCCGCAGTCAGGTAGTCGGCCAGCGAAACATCGACTCCTAAGCACCCGCTTGCCATTCTTGTGAAAGTCGAGGAATATCGCGGGCGAACCGGCGGTATCGCGTCGGCGGACTATGACAATAGCGTACTTACCATTTGCGGCGAAAGTCGAACAATCACGCGGTATAAAGGAGCAGTTTAACTGTAGCATAACCGGGAAACTTGCGGTTGAACAATGCGAACGAAGAACGATCTCGCAGGTAGATTTAGATTTGGAATGAAATAAAACAGGTGTCGAGGATTTTCAACGTCATATTTAACTCAAATCCAACAAGGGATTGAATTCAAAATGTCAAAGGCGGTGGCGAGGAAATGGAATGAAACCGTTTTGAACGAAATTCAGTGGCACATCGGCGATACTTCAGAATATCAATTATGCTCCAGCCCGCCCATGAAAACATGGTTGAACAATATGTCAATCTATTCTGATGGAACAAATTTCGTTTAACCTGTTGCTGATTTGGTAACGCAGGTCCGAAACACAATCTTCATTTTCAGGAATTTACGAGGGTCGGTCCAACGGTTTCGATAGAATTGAACGGTCGAAAGCAGGCCTTCGGAAGCAAGTCGAAGATTTTCGGTTGGTTCAAATAGTCGGTTTATTACTGATTCGGAAGTTTTCGACGGGGAAGTTATAGGCATTTGGTAATCGACAGTCGGAAAATCTTATTATTTACGGCGTCTATGAAACTCCGATTGAATCGGATGTTTGGAGTGGTATTCGGTGTCCGTCTGCAAAATCGGTGTCGCTGAAGACTATGGTCAATTTTCAGCGAAATAGTTCTGCCCGTTCACGTTTTGTGCAAGGCTGCTGGCTGAGAACGGTTTACTGATGAAAACCGAAAATGCAACGGTTCTATGTCCCGAATGAAGCATATCGTTCTAAATGAGAATCCTTCGGTTATACGATTCGGCAGCAAAAGCGAGACTAAAATTCTGTGGATCGGTGTTACTTGCCTTTGGTACAGCCAAATGAAGGGTTGACGAAAGCAATTTCTTCTTCTCTTCTTCTTCTTCTTCTTCTTCTTTCTTTCTTCTTTCCCAGATCGTCGGCTGCCTTCTCTCAACTTTCGCCAGAACGAGCGAAACTTAAACGGTAATTCAGCCGCATTTACAGTTTGAATCGCTGTATTTATCGTATTCCGCGGTGGAGTCTCGAGAGGTTACGTATGGGTCTCAATTTTGTTTTAACAAATCCTCAAATCTTGTGAATGTGTTCTCAATTCATACTTTGTTTTATCGGAATTTAAACAGATACCCATACATTACAGTACTCTTTGAAGGATATTCTGAGACATCTGAAGTCACCAGATGTTACGCTCTTTGATGCTGGTAACAAACACTCCGATCGTTATAAAATATCAAAATTTGCCGTGACATATGCGTCGATCTCATGAACTCCAGAGCTTCTGGAATTGGGTGCGATAGCGTTATTAGACCGAAAGTTGAAGTTTGACGCTGCGTTAATGGTGTCGATGGCGTCGACTACCGTGGGCATCGGTCGATGGTGCAATAAGTTAGAGGGTTTGGTGGAAGAGTCGATCGTCATTCATATGCATTGACGTGCCTGGCGGACATTTTGTACCGCAAACGGTCTTGATCATTTTAACGCTAAACGGATCATCGACTTCGAAGTCAGCGTTTGGCGGATGATGACCCGTGAAGTCACCGTGTTCGCGTACTGATGAACGACATAAAGATCGACCTCGGCGGATAGTGGCGATGGCGATGGTCTCATGGAACTCGACTTTAGATGAATACTTATAGCGATTCGGTTCGTGAAGTTCGATGTTCGGAACGCGTCGATGGCGTGATGCGACTTCGATGAACGCCGGAGATCGGCGAATGGCGACAAGATGCGTTGTTTGAGAATAGCGAAATCCCTGATAAGCCATCGTGACGATGCACAAATGCGAGGGCAAGCAGTCGCGTCATACCAGCGCTAACGCGGTTCATCGACTCGGTAAGCGATGCTTCGGCGATATGCCAAGTGGGTGACCCACGGAAGTCACCGTGTTGCGCTCCTTTGTGCCCCGGTGACAAAACCTCTTTCCGTCGACCTCGGCGATGATTTGAGCCTCATTGCCATGACCTTCGTGGTCGATCACCGTGAGGCTCGAGAGCAGGTGGTACTTAATAGCGATTCAATGCCGTCCGAAGTTGAGGGTTGAAGCGCTTAACGCGTAAAACGATCACGATCTTGATGCGACACCGATGATAACATTCCCGAATCGTTGATTTCGGCGGCGCGAAATCTCCCGTGGTCGAACTATCCGTGGTGCGGCGAGACGGCGCACAAAACAGTGCGATCTTCCGACACTGAAATTAGCCGGATGTCGGCTGCTTAGAAAGTGGCGTGTGAAGTGAGTAATGCCCAGGTGACCCCACAGGAAAATCTTTCGTGTTACGCTCTTTGCTTGGCGGTAAAAACCTGCCATTAGAACTTTCCGGCGATGGACTGGAATAAAGAACTGCCGTGATCACTTCGCAGCGATCACGTCCGATGAAGACTTTCAGAAGCTTTGCCGAACTGATATGACGCGATTCGAGACCGTCGAGACCGGTGGCATGCGGCTTCTGGGCGTCGATCTTTGATAGGCCGTGGGCATCGGGAAGATCGAAGATAACGATTCAAAATCGTTAGAGGAGTTTAAGTGGCCTTAATACGATGAATAAGACCGTCCGTGATGATACTGACATTTTACACAAAACGGCGATCCTTCTCAACGCTAAAGCATCGGATCCCCATCAAAACTCGGTCGCGTGCTTGAAGGCGAATGATACAGATGGAGTACTGAAGTCGTGTTACACTCCTTTATGCCGGCGAGACAAAACATCTTTCCGATCGACCTCCGGCGATGTTTAGACTCGAGAAATTTACGTGAACCGATAATCTCATCGGAAGCACCCGGCTTTCGAATTGGAAGTGCGCCAATAGCGTTCGGCGTTCGAAGTTCAGAGGTTCGGCGCCGGCTAATGGTGTCGTCTTGTGATAGTCTGGCTGATCGGCGGCTCGTTCCGGTGGCGAAGGCGGCGTATCCCCGTCGTCGATACCCGTCGATGACGTGCTGAAAGCGGCGTATCAGCACACCAACGTCGCGTCATACCAACGCTAAACTGCCGGATCGATAGAGGCGTCAGCGCATTCAGAAAGCAGGATAGGTGATTGAAGACCTCGTGCCTTCCTTTGTGCGGCTCTCGATAAACCTCGGCGATGATTTTGAGCCTCGGCTGCCATGACATGGCGTCGATCTCATCAGAGACTCGACTTTTGATGAAATTGCGCGATAACGTTCGGCCGTTCGAAGAAGTTGGAGTGTTCGGCTGCGCTTGTCGTGTCGTCTTGTGATTATTCGTGGTATCCGGAGAAGATCGAAGATGGCATTCGGTCGTCCGGTTCGGCGTATGACGATGCGATACGTCGCTCATCCGTGGTCGGGACCTTACCTGGTAGTCTTGTTGCATACGACTGCCTTCAGCAGGATCATCGAACTCTAATGGCGTTAACTGAGCGGATAATACCGGATGGAGTGACCTGAAAATCCGTGTTGAACTCCATTTTGTGCTGGCGACAAGGCTCGTCGACTACTAGAAGGAGATCGGTTTTGAACCTCGAAACTAATTGACTGCTATAGTCGATCTTCGTCGTGCCCGAAAGAACTTTCTGAAAGGGGCCGTAATGGTCGGTGCGTTCCAGCCGGTTTTAACTGGCGGCTAACGTGCTGTTAAAACACAAATGGTGTCGGGCCGAATGGCGATTCAGATCGACGAGGATTTCGAGAACGCTGAAAGATCCCGACAATGAACCGTAAACGACGTTACGCAAAGAATGAGGGACAACGCAAAGCAGGATGTGATCTCTATTCGCTTGCCGGATCCCCATCATATTTCGAAGTTATGGCGAACTGACGGCTCTTTATGATAGGTGACCTGAAATTGCCTCTTTGTATACCGGCGACAAAACTCGCTAAATTTTCGAACATTCAGTTTTAGGCCCCATTGCCGTGACGTATGCAGTCAATCATCGAAGGACTCGACACTGCGAATGAAATTAATGACTTCAATGCGTCCGAAGATTGGAAATTTCGGCGCTGCTGATGTCAGCGTGACCGTACCGATGAACTCGGAAGATCCGGTGGCGATTCGAAGATGATAGAGAGTTGGTATGGGCTCCGATGTCGAGGCATGGCAATGACGTGCGCAAAGCGAGGACGCGATCGTCGCTCCGACGCCTAAGCTGCGGTTATCGAGCTGCCGAGATAGCGTGCACGGCGAAAAGGATATCTGAATGGTGAACCACAGGGGAAATCTCATCGTTACGCTCTTTATGCAGAAAATACGACCTCGAACGATATGGTACCAGTACGTGACAACTAAGGTCGATAAATGGAAGGCTTTCACGAGGAATGAGTCTGTCGCGATTCGAGATGGAAAGTTCATGGGGAATTTGATGCGCTTTAATGGTGTCGTCGCGTGATCCATTCATCGATCAGTTCGTCGGAGACGAACCAAGATAATTCAATGATTTCGGAAGTCGATGGTCGTCACCATCAAAAGTGACGTCTGCGAAAAAACGAAGAACGACATACCTGCGCAATCGCGATCAATACCGACACTAATGCGGTTATCAATAAAACCGGTCAACATGCCGATGAAAACCGTTAGGATGGTGACCTGAGGAAGACCTCGTGTTGCGCTTCCTTTTATTGCTTACGGTGACTTCTCTCGTCGACAGAAGTAGATAGTTTTGGGCCTCGAAATTGCCATGACCGTAAAGTAGTCGATCTCGTAGTCGATTAACTTTCGAATGAAGAATACGCAAATATTGATTCGAGTTTGTTCGACCAGGTGTTTGGTGCGCCGCGGCTTGGCCGTGTCCCGTTCTGTGATCGTCATTTATCGGAAGATCAGCGAATGGCGTGAATCGTTCCGATGTTCGAGAATAACGCCCGAAAATCCGTCGATAGCATCATCCGTGAACTTCTGAAAGGTGTGCCACAAAATAACGTTAACGCTAAAGCGCGGATCCCAATGATTTCGGAAGTTAGCGATGCTGGTAGATAATCTGGTCGTGAACCCTGAGGAGAAATCGTTGAACTCCTTTTGTTGACGACAAAACCTTCCGATAAAACCTCAAAGGCGATGGTTTGAATGGAATTGCCGTGACTATTACCGTCAGTCGTGGGGCTCGGGCTTTCCATGATAGAGATTAGCAATGGCGATTCGGATTCAGTTCGGAGGGTTTCGGTACGGCTTCCTGATAATCCGTCTTGGCAATTGACCTGCGTGGGCGTCAGATCCGAGAATGGTGATTCCGAGATGGATTCGAGGGTTCGAGGTATTGAGGTCCCCGGTAGTCGAGACATCATCCGTGTGATGCACAAATGAGGCGCATACCAAAATGATTATATCCTTCAACCTAAAGCGCAGTCCATCGGACTCCCAGGAGTTAAGTGTACTTGGTAGAAGTGGTACTGGACGTTGATTACAGGAAGTCCTCGTGCCTCCTTTTTTGTGCTGACCTCTCCGTCGGGCCTCAGGGGATGGCTTTGGGCCTCGAGTATCTGAAGTGGCCAGCTACATAGTTAGTCTCATGAGACTCAGGAAGAGCTTTAGGAATTGGGTCATAATGCGTGATTCTGTGTTCGTTAGAAAGTTCAGAGGGTTTGAAACCGTATGGACTTTCCGGTCGGTCGGCCTCGTGGGCATCCGGAGATCGAGGAATGGCGATTCTGAGATGGGTCGGGGTTCGGTATGAGGTCCCCGGAGTCGCCGATCGCCGTCTGTGATCCCGCAAAGGCCGAGGAATGGCACACCAACGAAGTCGATCATACCAGCACTTTCGCTTTGGATCCGACTAGGACTTGAAGTCAATGAACTTGAGGCGAGAGTAGAATGATATGGGTGGTATCCGCGGCAAGATGCGATAATTCTTCAATAACTCCATTTGTTGTATGGACCGGATACTTCAAAGCGGAGGTAATGTAGTACACTCATGGGGCTATATAAGTAATCATTACGAACTTCCCTTCAGGTAATGGGACCTAATGGGATGTTACGTATCCCAACTCAGATGGCTTGGCGTCCTCGTCAAGACGGACTATATGGATGAACCCTAGCATAGTGCATGTGAGGTTTAACTCAATGGTGGCTCCTTGTGATGAGTTCTCGACTCCATCTGGTAGCCCTTTCTAGAACCCTCTGCCCAAATGTTGGGTACATTTCATTTTAAAATGTCGCGACCGGGTCACGATAGATAAGCGTCCAAATAACTCCATTTGGTCTTGACCACGGATAAAATGTAATGAAAGGAGGTAACATTAGTACCTCATGGAGAAACCCTTATATTAATCCTTTGTCCCGCTTCGATGTGGGACTAATGGAATGTTACATTATCCCCAACTCGATTCAAGCAGCGTCCTGTCGAGGCGGACCTCAACCGGATCCGAACCCTATGGCATAGTCCATGTGGGGTTTAACTCAAAGTGGCTCCCTTGTGATGGGTTCTGACTCCATCCACGGGTAGCCACCTACTCGAACCCTCTCACCCACATGGAAATGCTAGGTCGGCTCTGATACCAAATGTCACGACCGGGTGATGGTATGGCGATGCTCCATTTGGTCCTTTCAATCACCCATGGATTGGACTCTGTGATTGGGGCATAGAGTGAATTTGGAGCATATAGGTAACCAAAGGTATATATCAGACTTATCGATATAAGATGTTCCGACATACTCAATGACATGTAGGACATTTGAACCGAATCATCGATGAATGGCATTGAGCATATCAAAACAAATATGATCTGACTCAAGCGTCGTCCTTGCCGACAGTCCTTATCATTCTTATCCGGGCATGAAGCGAAACAACTCACCAAAACTCTGGATGTCATATCGAACATACTAGAAGGTGTGGTGGGATCTAGGTTAGAATACTTGATTCCTCCATTACAGATGACCACGTAAAGTCTCAAATAAAGAGTCCCTCCACCCGCATCTAGGTGAAGTCGGAGAGGCCCGATACATGGATCTAAGCCACATACCTTTGCCATTTAAACGAGTCGAATATCCCCGAATGAGGACCCCACTGATAGATGTCGCGCATCCATGAGCCGGGACCCCCACGGAGGCCGGAGTAAGCGCATACCCTTACCATTACGGCAAAGGTGGAACAATCCACGAGTACAAGAGACAGTTTAACAATCGTAGCATACTCCGGAGCTTACCGGAACAACAACGTGCATGTGCCTTACCGAGACTAATGAAACAAAGAACAAATCTCTCACAAAGGTATTCCGATTTGGGAATGAAATAAAACAGAGTGTGAGATTTCCAAACCATATTTGGCTCAAATCCAATGAAGGAGTTAAACAATTCTAATATCCAAGGCAGGCAGAATATGGGAAATGGAGGCCAAAGTTCGATTTGGACTGATCCGGTAGCACATCAAACCGATACTTTAGAGATATCAATTGCTCCAAATACCCATGAAAAAAGGCATGGTCGAGACAATATAGAGATTTATATTCTGATGGAACAAATCTCATATGAAACAGGGTTTCCCAGGTTACCTTTGATTTGGTAACACAAGGTCAAAAACACAATCACTGTTTTGCAAATTTATAGGGTCGGATTCAACAGACCCAGGTGACAGGTAAGTCAAATTTTTAAAACTATAATTCAAAGAAATATTTTCAAGTGTAGTTTCAAATAAGAATCAGTTTGGTACAATTCAGAATTTTCCAACAGAGGAGTTATAGGCATTTTAGTATCATTAGGTCAGAAATCTTGAACCCTGTTTACAGCATCTATAGGCTCAATTAGATCAGATATTTGGGTAAGAGTATTCAGTGTCCAAAATCTTTGAATCAGTGTCAAAGGAAGAAATAAAAGTCCTACTTTCAAAACAAAATAATTCGTGCCGAATTCCTGTTTATTACTAAAACTATAAGCTGAACAGTGTATAGAGGGTTGGTTGCAAAGAAACTTCAAAATCCATGGTTCTATGTCCAAAATGAGAGACATCAGTTTCTAAATGAGAAATCCTTCATTTATTTTGGTTAACATAAAAGTGAGACTAAAAATTCTTTGGGATAGGGTTAGAACACTTGCCTTTGAGATTTAGGCCAGTGAAAGATTCAAAACAAGAACCTAAAACTAATTTTTTTTCTTCTTCTTCTTCTTCTTCTTCTTCTTCTTCTTCTTCTTCTTCTTCTTCTTCCTTTTCTTTCTTTCTTTGAAGTCACTTACAGGCTGTATCTGCTTCCTTGGGGCAAAGAGGCAGGAGGAATAGTAATTGAAGTTTGTATTTTTGTACATTTTAGTTTAGTCCTTGGATTTATCATGTCAGTTAGTCCTTAGGGGTTTGTATAGGTCCTCAGATTCTGCTAACAAATCCTCCAGCTCTTATGAATAAGTTCTCAGATTTAATGACTTTATCAGGAATTTCCAAAATAGATACATACAGCTGAAACTGAAAATTCGGAGAATGAGGGGTGTACACTAGGTGAGTTGGGGATAATGTAACATCACGTAGTCCCACATTGGAGTAGAGATGTGTATAGATTAAAGTATAAGAGACCTGATGGGTGTACTACGTGCCTCCCAGCAAACATTTGGTCCGTGAAATTTTAGGGACCAAAATGGAGTTAATGAACAGTTAGCTCATCCAGTTGGGTCATGACATTTTGGTATCAGAGCCGACCTAGCATTTGGGCAGGGGTGTGCTCGAGTAGGAAAGGGTTCATGGATGGAGTCAGAGAACTCATCACGGTAGAGCCACCACTGAAGTTAAACCTCCACATGCACCAGAAGTAGAAGGTTCGATCTTGGTTATGTCACAGCCTTATTGAGGACGCCAAGTTAATTGAAGTTGGGGATAATGTAACATCCCAGTAGTCCCACATGGAAGTGGGAATGTGTGTGATTAGCTTATAGGGCGTGGGTATGCCATTCTTACCTCCTTAAGCATTTTGGTCATTGATTTGGGACCAAAATGGAGTTATTAGACCAGTTAATCGTGGACAGGTCAGTTTTTGATGGCCATGGCATTGCAGCCTAGGTTTGTGGGCGGGTGACTAAATATGAAAAAGGCTACCCGTGGATGGAGTGAGAGAACTCATCCATGGCGTGGAGCCACCATTGATTAAACCTCACATGCACTATGCTGGGTTGATGGGTTATATGCAGCCTTGGCCGGGGCGTCGAATGAGTGAGTTGGGATAATGTAACATCCCATTAGTCCCACATCCAGTAGGAATGAATTAGCTATAGGCACATTAAGGTGTACTACGTTACCTCTAAAGCTTAAGCATTTGGTCGTGGTTGCAGACCAAAATGGAGTTAATGAACTGATTAGCTCACATCAGGGCCGAGGTCGACATTTTGGTCGAGCCGATAGCATTTAGGTAGAGAGGAAACAAAGTAGGAAAAGGAGCTACCCGTGGATGGGTGAACTCACATCACAGTGAGCCACCGTGGAGTTAAACCTCCATGCACTATACTAGGAGTTGATGCAGGTTATATACAACCAGCAGGGGCGTCCCAAACTAATTGAGTTAGGGATAGTGCAACATCAGCTAGTCCCACATGGAGGCTAGAATGTATGGTGTATAAGAGGCACAGTGGAGTGCTACTCACGTTACCTCCAGTTTAAGCATTTTGGTCGTGGTTGCAGGACCAAATGGAGTGTCAGACAGTTAGCTCCTTCGGACGAATTAAAATGTGATACTAGGATGGTGACCCACAGGAAGTCCTCATGTGCACTCCTTTTTGTGCCCAGTAGCCAAAACATCTCCCGTCGACCTCAGAAATTAACTTTGGGCCTCAAATTAATCGAGATCGCTAAGCGATCCAGGTCATTAGGGCTCAAGAGACTGACTTTCACAGATAGAATTAGCAATAGCGATTCGAGTTACGTTCGAGAAAGTTCCAGAGGGGTTTGACATACTTATGTCGTGTCGGTCTTGGCAGTGGGCCTAAATGGAGGCATAAAGAGATCCGAGAATAGGATTCAGGAATCGTTCGTGGGTTTGAAGTAGCGCCAAAAGTCCCAGTCGTCGTCGCCATCACGCGGCGTGCACAAAGCTGAGGGCTGGCCTTTACAAAAGATGCGATCATGCGACACCTAAAACTTTGAATCCATGAGAACTCAGAGTTAAAGCGTGCCCAGAAGCGAGAGTAGTACAAGGATGGGTGACCCTTAGAGTCCTAGATATTCCTCCTTTTTGTGCCCCGTGAGACCAAAACATCTCTTGTCAACCTCCCGATAGTTTGGAACCTCAAAATTTTGCGGGAATGTCTGAGTCCGGTCTAAGTAGGGAGCTCAAGAGCTCACAGATGATTATGATAAGCGGTCGAGTTACGTTCGAGAAAGTTAGGAGGTTTGGTATACGCTTATCATATCGATCTTGTGGTGGAGCCTCGATGGAGCATCGAAGATCAGAAGATAAATGATTCGAGATGGTCGTAGGTTCCGGAAGCGCAAGAGTCCCCGGTCGTCGATCGCCATCATTGTGAGCACAAAGGCGAGGGGCAGCGCACACAAAACAAATACTGATCATACCACGTACTAAAGCACGAGATCCATGGAACTCAGTTAAGCGTGCTTGAAATGAGTACTAGGATGGGTGGCCCTTAGGAAGTCTAAGTGTTGCCTCCTTTTGTGCCAGAGCAGCAAAACCTCTCCCGTCGACCTCCGGTGATGCTTTAGGACTTAGAGTGCAGTAATACCCTACCCGGTCCGGTCTAAATGCAGGGCTCAAGAGAGCTTCTGGAATAATAGTGCCAATAAATGATCCGGATTCGTTCGAAGTTCATAGGGTTTTGTGCAGCTTATCATTAATAGATGGTAGTCGGCCTAAATGGGCATGAGAGAGATCGAGGAGATAAGCTGATTCGAGATCGTTCGATGGAGTTTCGGTAAAAGTCCCGGTCGTGATAAGCCATCAGTGTACCTGAAAGGCCGAGACGGCGCACACAAAACAAAGCGATCATGCAGGCACTAAAACTGCGGATCCCATGAACTCGAAGTTAAGCGTACTTTGACCTAGAAATTTTACCACGTAGCCATAGTCAGTCATTAGGGGCTCAAAGAGAGCTTCCGAGGAATAGAATTCGCCAATAAGCAATTCAGTCGTTAAAGAAAGTTGAGAGTTTGACGCAACATGCGTGTCGATGAAGCGATCAACCCACCGTGGAGCATGAGATAGGAATGCGCGGTCGAGATGTTAAGTAGGTTCCGAAGTTCCCCGTCGTCAATATGCCATCCGTGACGTGCCTGAAAGCGTGGACAGCGGAGCCACAAAATAAGTGGCACGATCATACCGGCTAAAACCGCCGGATCCCATCGGAACTCCGGACAAAGCATGCGCCGTGAAGTAGGTAGGATGAGTGACCCACTAAGGAAGTCCTCGTGTTGCACACTTTTTTGTACTTGGCGATAAAACCTCTCCGTCGACCTTGAGGTGATGGTTTTGGGCCTCTAAATTGCTGTGGCCCTTTCGCGTCGGTCGTCGAGACTCGAGAGAACGTACGGAATCACGATCACAATGTGATTCGATGGATTAGGAAAGTTTATGGTTTAGGCATGCTTGTAAGTGTCGGTCGCGGTCGGCCTAAGTGGGCATCGTAGAATCTGAGAATGGCGATTCAGGATCTTTCCAGGGTTTGAGAGTACCTTGAGGTCCCCGGTCTTCAATCGCCATCCGTGGCGTGCACAAGGCGAGGGGCCAGCCTTTCAAGCGAATCACGATCATGCGGCCTCAGCAGCGGGTCCCTGTAGAGACTCGAAGTTAAAGCGTGCTTAGGCGAAGTAGTACAAGGATGTGTGACCCCTTAGGAAGTCCTGTGTTGAACTCCCTTTTGTGCCCGGGCGATGAACCTCTCACCGTCGACCTCGAAGCGTGGTTTTAGACCTCAAAATTTGCCTGATCGCTCTGGTCATTCCTCATTGGGCTGACTTTCGGAATAGGAATTGCCAATGAAAGCGATTCCGGTTCGTTCGAAGAAGTTCGGAGGGTTTGGTATGCGCTTGCCGTCATCAGATGCTGAGTCGACCTCGTGGGCATCGGAGAGAACCGAAGGAATGGCAGTTCGAAATCATTAGAGGTTTAGGCGGCGCAAAGTCCCCGATGGTGTCCCCGCCATCCGTGGCGATGCACAAGGCTGAGGGCGATGCACACAAAACCGAATCTTGATCAACCACCGTACTAAAGCTGGATCCAATGAACTCCAAGTTAAGCATTCTTAGAAACGAAGTGGAGTACTAGGATGGGTGACCCAGTAGAGTCCTCATGTTGCCTCCCCTTTTGTGGCGGCGACCAAAACCTCCGTCGACCTCAGGCAATGGTTTTTGGGCCTCAGAATTACCGAATCATCGCAATCGGTCGATAGGGCTCTAGTAGACTTCCGGAATGCGGTTACATAATGGCGATTCCGAGTTAGTTGAGAAAGTTCAGAGGTTTGTATAGCTTATCGTGTCGAATCTTGCTGATGAAGCCTAAATGGAGGCATGAGAGAGATCCGAGAATGGCGATTCGGGAAGTTAGAGGTTGAAGCTCAAGGTACCAGTGTCGTCCATGCATCCCATGGCGTGCACAGGCGAGGGCAGCGCACACAAATAGTCTGATCTGACTGTACCTAAAACATGGGTCCTCTCGGAACTTCAGAAGTTAAAGCATGCTTAGAAGCGAAATGGCACTACGATTCCAGGAAGTGACCCCACAGGAAGTCCCTCGTGTTGCCTCCCTTTTTGTACCCCAATGACCAAAACATCTACCATC